>OX155678.1:2575516-2987881 GCA_944547425.1 Eupithecia centaureata | reverse complement strand
ATTTTAGTATCTTATGTCTTATTCTAGGTCCTAAACTATCCACATACCAAATATCATCTAAATAACTAAAGTAATTATGGAGATTACTTATAACAAACATTCACACAGACTTTCCCATTTATTATAATAGTAAGAAGTAAGATAGTAAGATTTTACTTAATAGTTTCTTAATAAAATATAATTTTGAGAGTGGTTAAGTAAGGTAGCTAAGTTTGTACTTACCTACCTACCTACCTATTACCTAACTTCATCATCATCGTCAGCCCGTAACCATTGACTGTGGGGCATGATGCCTCCTGCCTTGGACCACCGCGATGATATAAAGGAGGCAAGCTTTCGCGCCGCTGCACAATCCCGAGCACTCCAGACTACACCAAGCTCTCAAAGCGAAGTTGTAATTCACTTTCACCAGTCAAGTAGAGTAGACCTAATAAATAGTTTGCGCGCACGCTATTTACATCAAATAAAACACATTTTACTAACAACATGTCATTTATTTTAAATTAACCTCCTCTTTGCTCTCATTCTAAGTAAGACCTTCTGATATTGCATGATGTGCCGATGCAATGACCCAATTTGCCTCGGCAATGTCACAGAATAGATACATGCAATGTGTTCAATTTGGCTTTGAATAGCTGAAGTAACAGCCCCCAAAATGTTCTTCCAACCTCAAAAATCTGTGGTGCTGGTCAACTCAGATCGCCGCTGTGATGGTGGTGATATCGGCATCGATGTCTGTCTAGGGTGACAACGTGGAACTGTAACAATATTTTATATTAACAATCCATACATCCTAACATTATAAATTCAAAAGCGATTTTGTCACAAAGTTGTGTTAGTTACCTTTGCACTAAATGACTGAACAAATATTGATATAACTTTCATGGATATAGTGTAAATTTTGCGGAAGGTCACAAGCTACTTTATAATCCATGTACCATGTGGCGAAGCCACAAGCAGAAGCTAGTAACAAATAATAGAAAAATAAGAGCATCTTTTTATTTAGTGGGGTTCGACAAAACTAAACATTTTCGAATATTGTTAACATAATATTTTGATTTTCCAAGTTGTCAAACCACTTGTCTTTTTAACACCATTTATTGTTACTAAATCTGCTTCATTCAAATTACTTCCTTTTCTTTTTGTGTCTATTGACCTTCTCATTTCCAGTAGTAATTTCTCTTTCCTCAAAGCATAGTCCAACTGTGAGCCATCTTTATATTAAAATAAATAATAGTGCATATGTGACTGGATTCCATCCCTTGTTCATTTCGTCTGATTCACAGAATTTACGTTTCCATATTGACGACCGATTTGGCGCGGTGGGCGAAGGTCCGCCTACGACGCAGGAGGTTGCGGGTTCGAATCCCGCCTCGGAACTAAGCGTTATTTATTTATTATTTATATTGATCAGTTAGAGAGTTCATTGTCAGCTTCATTATCATGGAGCTATATCAGTCTGTACATGTTTTATCCATGAAAACTCTGATTATTCCAATCTTTTTCTCATCTGTAGTCAAATCAAATCTTAAGCATTTTTTCTCAAACATTTATATCCACTCGGAGGCATTTGTGTTTTTGGTAGTAAATTTATTCTAATACTATTTTTTTTGCCACATATTTTAAGTTTTGTGGTTTATTAGTTTATATTCCCTTAATTTTTGAAGTAATTTATCTAATGTGTTACTTGTACATCTCCTTGTAAAGGTAGTGGACTTATTGCTTTCTTTTCATCAAGACACATCGTTAAATTGGAGGTTACCATGTTCATGGATGTAGGTGTTTTTTATATCTGAATTCATTGCGATCCACTCTTCTTACTTAAATATAATAAAAATAGCCTTTATTCCCTTTAAAATAACATGTTAACAAGATTTTAAACAATTTGTTTTCTTATAAATTAATATTAATAAAGTTAAGTTAAGTTTAATAAAGTTTAAATTTCTAATACTTATATTTTTAATTTCCCTCTAAGATACTGGAAATAAGAAAAGCCCTTTATGAAGAAGCAAAAAAGGAAAAAGAAAATGGAAATAGAGTCATTATTAAGTACGATAAGCTGGTGGTTTTGCCTCCTTATACAAATGAACCAATCATACCAACCGCCCAAACATCCTTTCGAAAAAGGACACTACCTCCAACATCACCAACATCACAAGCATCCCAACCATACAAAAACAAAGAGAATAATAAAGTTAATACACAAAAACATAAGAAAAATATAATATCGTCATATTGGACCCCATCTTCACACTTTTCATCACCAGCGCTGGCCGCAGCTGAAACTGAAAAAGAAAATAAATAAATAAGAATAAAAAATATGGACTCACTTTTCTTACTTGATGTCTTCTATTCAGGCTATTTTTAATTTTTAGGAAGGCAGATTTTTTAATCAATTCTTTATGTAGACTCACGGATTGATATTGTTCCGGTATTCCATATATTTTGACATCACATGTTGAAAGTGACATAGAATATTTGATTTCCCTTCGCTTGCTGCCAGCAATGTGAATTCAAATAAGATTAAGACAAAAAATTTTTACATTTTTAGTTGAACGCCCAAATTGTCGTTTTATATTAGCTAGTTCTTCGTAAGGTGTTTTTATAAAAACAATGTGTTGCTCTGTAAAACAAAGGTTTTATTGTGAGGTGATACAAAAAGCAAAACAAATAAACACAAACTTACTAAAAATCTTACCTGTTAAACAAAGGAACGACAATTATGTTCCTTACACCTTAAATTATGATATTTTGTACAGCACAAAGATTATTTTCCTTAGTTTCTAATTTTAGTTTACAACGTAGATCCTTGAACAAGTGAGAGCGGCCATGTCAGACGTCTCTCTGACATTGACATTTCATCTCTAAACAAAGCATCAATTTAATAAGTAGGTAGAATAGGCATTCTGCCTTTATATACAGCGTGTAAACAGACAACTATCGAAAACGAAGGGGGATGGCGAAGCACCTTTAAACTTAAACAAAACAAAAATCCGCAGGCCGAAAAAAAAATTGTAGCCGAAGATAAACATGTTTAAAGATTTTCAATTATTTTGTTTGCAAGCAATGTACGCGTCCACTTCGATACCTACGCCGCCGCGCCGACGTGAGTCGCGCGCGACGCATCACTCACTACATAACATAAGTAGATCACTACATAGTATAAAACAAAGTCGCTTTTTCTGTCCCTATGTCCCTATATCATTATGTCCCTTTGACTGCTTCATCATCATCATCATCATCAACCTATATTAGTCCACTGCTGGACATAGGCTTCCCCCAATGAGCGCCATAGCGCCCTGTCTTCAGCTTGACGCATCCAGCATCTGCCAGCAGTCTTTCGCAGATCGTCATCCCACCTGGCCGGAGGGCGTCCTACGCTACGTTTACCGAGTCGCGGTTTCCACTCAAGAACACGTTTACCCCAACAGTTGTCGGTTCTTCGCGAGATATGGTCGTAATCGTTTTGACTGCTTAAATCTTTAAAACTACGGAACGGATTTTGATGCGGTTTACTAGCGACCCGCCCCGGCTTCGCACGGTTTTATTATACGTATAAACCTTCCTCTTGAATCACTCTATCTATTAAAAAAACCGCATCAAAATCCGTTGCGTAGTTTCAAAGATTTAAGCAGTCGAAGGGATATAGGGACATAGGGACAGAAAAAGCGACTTTGTTTTATACTATGTAGTGATACACTCGTGCGAAACCGGGGCGGGTAGCTAGTAAAGTTATAAGTCGTCAAAGTTTAAGGTAAGGTCTTTATAGCAAGTACCTAGGCTGTCGGTACTCGGTAGATATTTCACGACTTACCTAAAGACACGAGCATCAGCTGCAAAGACATTTTCCACAAATGTCTTTGATCAGCTGGGATATTGCTGGTTCGGCTATCTTTCGCAGTAAGTAAATGCGCAACACTTCTGACGCATTTCCTAGAGCTTCACCATAAGAAACACAAACATTTGCCCATACTCCATCGCACTGAACATTATGTTGGCAAATAAAACACACTTACTAAACACAACCGATACACATCACATTCTCCATAGCACATCATGAGCATTTGTCCATACTCCCTCGCACTAAGCATGTTTATAAAACACACCGAAAAACACAGAAAGTAACTTCCACTATTTACCTTCCTACACTAAGACCATGTACTTAAGAAAAACTTAAAAAACACGCATACCACACTAAAAATCTGTTTCACAAAACAAAACAGTATTCGCAAATTTCCGCAACGACCGCGCAAGTTCGAATACTAACATCGACTAAAAGACGAATAAAAATAATACAAGCACTATGTACCTACATAGAGAAGTTATGCATTCAAAATCCGTTTTTAAATGCCGACAGCCAAAGTGTTATAATCCTTATGCCTAATAAAATAAAGTTTAGATTCCTTTCCATACATTTCCTTTGACTATAGCCGACTGGCCGCGTGCCGCCGTGCCGACCCACGGCGGCGGCGCGGCGCTCCGCGCCCGACAAAGAAAAACACCGCTGCTGTTATAAACCTTATGCAGAGTGGAATAAGGTTTTCCTATACCAAAGCAGATTATTCAGTATCCAATAAGGTTCAAAATGGGGCATACTCATTTTAAAATCTTTATCACAGAATTATGAGATAATTTTATTTTTTTCGCGGGAATATTTGAATACTACGACTAGTAAAAGGATTACTTAATTATGAACGTTTCCAGCTAGAATTAACTTTTTACCCTGAACCAAAAAAGCACAGAATACATAATAGTAGTATACATGATCATACATTACATCCCAAGGTTGCCTGGATGGAAGAAATGAGAGAACTTTTAGCGATAAGACCGCCCTTTATACTATGTATGCAGTATTTTTGTTTTGTTTTCTTTCTTTGTGTGGTACCTACCTAGGTTTAAGTATAGCTAATAAAAAAGAGTTTTCTATTCTATTCTAGTAGGAACAGGTAGGTAAAATATAAATGATATCTTCAATTTGTTAATAGAAGTAGAAGTGTTAGGAAGGGTTCGATCCTACAATCTTCAGATTGAAAATCGAGTGTATTCATTCTATGCCAAGACGGCAAAATACAGATAGCCACCAGCGAGCAGCGCGGTAACCTACGTGCGTACCTAGCGTATGTATGTATCTTGCGTAGATAGATAGATACCCATTTCGCTCGCGCAGTCGAGCGGTGGTGCGGGCGTCCATAAACAGCTGAGTTGAGGTCATTCACTTGCGTGCAATTCATTACATCTTTTTTTTAATTTGTTTATTTTTGCTTTTAAAAATTGTTTATTCGTGTTGATATGTTTTCTTAGTGTTGTACTATGGGTGTGTAACTAGATAAAAAAATAAAAAAATTTAGTGAGGTGAAATTTTATTCGCGTTTTTTTTTCGATAAATATGTTCAGAATCATGGTCTGATTGCCACCTTTCATTTTTCGATAGTAGTCTTTTTACACCCTGTATACATAGTTCAATTTTTGCTAAAGACAAGTATGATAGAGGCACTCTAAAAGGTTATGAAGCCCATATCGATTTGTTGATTGACAAATACTGTAGTAAAAGACCTTATAGGTGCTCTATTGAGGATATGAAAGAAATGGAACATCAAATATCGAAATTACTAGAAAAAAACTCAATCGAGTAGTCATATAGAACTTTTTCCGCTCCAGTAACACTGCCATTTAAAAAAGAAAAAGGAACGAGATCAAGGTTTTATATTGACTTTCGCGAATTAAATAAAATTGTAGTCCCCCAATCACAACCTTTTCCGCTAATCGAGGATTTAATGGTGAAAACGAGGAAATGTAAATATTTTTCAACATTCGATGTAAACTCAGCGTTCTGGTCCATACCTCTTAAAATTGAAAATAGACAAAAAACTGTATTTGTCACTCAGGAGGCTCATTTCAAATGGACATTTGCTACCTTTTGGCTTAAAATCTTCGCCCGCTAGTTTCCAGGGAATAATGAGTAGCATTATAAGAAAGCATAAACTGTCAGATTTTACTGTCAATTACATAAACGATATTTCCGTATTCTCTGAAACGTTTGAAAAACACATTGAGCACTTATCCTTGGTATTGGAAACAAGGTATAGGTGCGATTTTAAAACAAATTCAATCCGGTGATGCCTTGCGCATATTTTTCCAAAAAATTGAACGACTTCTAAAACTACTAATGTCACACAGGAAGACAACAAATGGAAAACGAGATAAAACCCTTTTATAAAGCTAAAAATTTATTGGATAATACATTGCAATGTAGAGATTTGCAATGTGCCCGAGCAACGCGGGGAAAACTTGATGGATATCATCGAGGCTCTTGAATCGGCACTCAAGATAATTCAATTCATAGAGTTCCTCAAGCACAGCAAGGGGGCGATAGACCGAAAAACATAATAGCAAAGTTCACAACACGTATTCAGAGAGACAACTTGCTAAGTGCTTTTCGAAAGGTTACGACTTAAATGTTCCTGATACGTCCACAAAATTATATGTAAACGAACACCTTACTCTAAAGAAGAAACATTTATTTCGGAAATGTCGGGAAGTCGCCAAGCAGCTCCAATACAAGCACGCCTGGGTCAGGAACTCTGCCATCTTTGTCAGGGAAGAAGATGACAGCTCAGTTGTCATCATCCGCACAGAGCAAGATCTCGATAAACTCTACCAACTAAGCAAGCAAAGCAACCATCAACAGTAAATCAAAGGGGGTAGCAACGGGAATATAATTATAACCATCTGATGCGTCGTATCTCAGCCTCTTTCTGCAGGGAGGTCAGAGCTGCTTTCTTCAGCTCCGCATCAGGTCCATGGAAGTTAGTCTCATTATCGCTCCAAATGTATTTAGTGGCCCCTCTCCTCGCCATCATGCGTCGCAAGACTAGTATGGCGGAGTCAACCGATAGGGAGTTAGCCATTTCCAAGTGTACAGCACGGCATCAGGTTTGGTCGGTTTCCTTGCTACGCCTGAAGTACGGGCGCGGCACAGTTCAATGGATTGTTGTAAACGCCCCGTGGTGCGTATAATTCGAAGCCAGGATGAAAATCTTGTAGCCCAAGCGCGGGCGGGCGGCAGTCGTGGTGGCTGTGACGCTTTTTTCTTCGGTGGGGTTCGCAAACGGCGGCTTGCTTTCTGATGCGAGGAGGCCATGCCTCCTCGCATTTCATCATTTTTCGCGCTATTGCCTCATGTAGTCTTACAGGTTCTAACTTAACTGGGATCGCAAAAGTCCGGCCATCTAAGTCCGTGATTGTCGTTACACAAATATTGTTTGTTTTCACATCTTCAGCGGCTCTGACCATGAACTCGAATCTTAATTTTTCAATTATTCCAGGAAACTAGCTGTAGAAATGTTGTTTTATTATAGGTAATCCTTGGATTGGAGTTAAACAATAATCAAATTGAGTTGCTCTGAAAAGAGAATTTTATTACAAAAACCAGTTAGGTACGTATAACACTTACAAAACATTCTATTACATGAATTAATAACTTACCTGAAAAGAGAAACAACATTTAAAGCTATTGCTTCACCAGTTCTTAATTGATCTTTAAATTAAAATGAAAATTCTTATTTGTAACCTAACCTCCATATTTTATCATGCTCTGTCATTCAGTCAATATGACAGATAGCTCTCTATAGATTCAAAAAGTTATTACGCGGCAAATTCAAACTAAATGAAGTGTCACGCACTTCGTTTACACGTATATAGCCGTTGTTGGTGAAGAGGTCGCCGCAAAGGGTAGAGATGTCATTCTAAATTCCGTGGGTGGCAAATGGGAGTCGTTGCGCCACAGGAAACGTAAAGCGTCTCTATCCTGTGCTCTAATTTTAATGCGCAGGAACATGTATTTAAAGTCAACTGCGATGCCGCTCGGTTTTTGCCTAAAGGGCATATTTTTTTTTGTTGTCTGTCTATTTTTTTAAAGATAGTAAAAAAAAAGGTGATTGTTTTATTATTATACTACCCTTAATCAAAAGATAAATGTCTAACTCACCTAATTAATATAGAAGTTCATAGAACAATACATAAAATCTGTAAATATTTAGCTTTAACTTGCTCGAGTCAGAAAAAATTGTTCCATTGAGAAACAAAAGAGATTGCATATAAAACATTAAAATAAAACGCCAATTACTATCTTTTTAAATTTAATAAGGAAATTAGGCTCTTTATCGAATTATCACAAAAACTATTAAAAAAATCAGAGTTGTGGTGTAACATTCACAATAGTTATTCCTTTGAGTTACTTTACTGATTGAATCACAATCTTTACATACTTATACAACAATAAGTTTAAAAAATACGTGTCTCGAGGGACTTGGTAGCTATCAAAAAACATATTTTGTAACTAAATAATAACAATAGAATACACATTTTGAAATAAATAAACCATATTTTTAATTATTAATGAAACTTTGAGGGACAATTTCTCAGTGAAGACGTAACAGTGAGAACGTAACAAAAAAGTAAGGCTGTGTACACCTATGAGTACTTTTAATACAAAAATGACTTCAGTCCAACACAATAATAATACAATATAGAATACAATGAATTATAGGAATTTGGTAAGTAGCTACTTAATACTTACATTATTATTATTTTACAACCACCTTGAGTGCGATTATATCTGCAAGTAGGTTTAGGTTCTAAAACTTATTTTTTACAAAACATTACTTACTCTAATATTAATAGATATTATTATGTCTCATGTAACAATACACTTTATTAAATCAACGAAATCAAGCTTTAAATAGCTTAATTCAAGGTTTATCAGTCTCATTGACAGCTTAAATAAAATAGAAATTGCACTTATTCATAATATTACACATAGGTATTACTAGTTAAAGCTATATTTATTGACAGATGTCGCAAACATAGAGATCGGTTCTTAAATTTCCAATGCAGTTCGAACAATAGTATAGATGACATTTTATACATTTAGTTATGATTGTATTAAACAAATAATGCTTTTTACATCTTTGGCATGGCAATGTACGTTTTATTATCGTTTTCAGTGATTTAGATTGAGTTTCGGTTTTGGTGGCAAGTTTATTTTTATTTGTATATACCTTTGTTATTTCTAGTACTCTGATTTTAGGTTTTTTTGGGGTAGGCAATTCATTTTCCATATTTTGTGGATCACAATTTCTTCCATTGAGTTACGAAATTTCTCAACGGAACGTAACGTTCTGCTGATTCAAAATTAAAATGAAAAACAATATAGGTTAGACGATTCCTTTCCTATTGTTTTAATTCATTTTAGTTGAAGTGATTATATAGGAAACTAAATAACTACAAATTGCTACGTAAAACAAGCTACTTACCAATAAAAACACCGTCATTCAATGGAACACAAAAAAGTCACTCGAAGAGCCATCACCTGCCACGGCACACTGATTCAAATAGGAACAAACAAAATCAAAACGGGTGACGTATTTCGTCTGTTCCGTGTTGCTAGTTCAGTAAAAAAATATCATTGAGTAGTAATTTTGGTAGAAAATCAAGAAATAGTTCGTAACTCAATAGGATTTTCCACTGAGGTTCATTTTAAGTCCACATGTTAAATTCTATGTCTCTCAATTTCTAGTTAATAATATCAAATTTATAACACAAGAAATCTTTTACAGTTTCCAAAGGCTCTCAGCCCTACATATTATTTCTTTACAATGGACAAAACTAAAAAAAACTACTTTAAAATTTTGATTTTTGGGAAGGATATAGGAAAAATCACGTTTTGCAAAAAACAAAGTTAATTTTTAATAGCAAATCTTTAATAATCGAATGATATTTTAACAAATTCTCGAGGCCTATAATGTATAATTTCACATTAAAATTTAATTATGCGTAGGAATCATTTATATTTTTCGAAAATGCAATAAAGGTCGGGAGGACACTGGATAAACGCTTAAGACAACAAAAAAAAAATATGCCCTAAAACGTAAAAGTACTACCAAAGAGATTGGAGTAAAGAAGGTCCCGTTATAAAAGCTCGATTACACTTTACGGTGCACCGTCGACGGTAAGAGTTAGGAAGCTTAAAACGGAAGGTGTAATCGCTGTTAGGGAGAAAGGAAGCCGACACCGGAAGACCGTGGGCTCCCGGCCGTCCTAACTTCCTAACTGCCGGTGCGCCGGCAAATGTAATCGCGCTCAGAGAGACCGGCCGCTCAGTCGCGCGCAAGGAACATAATACCCTAGGCGGGAAGAATAACGACTACGTACAAGTTTTATGAGGAAATTTTTCCTTACCGACCAGCGCCATCTATATTCCGCCCACGAAAACTAGAGTAGAAAGAAGCTAGGGCGGGAATTTCAAACAGTGCATTTTATACTCTGTATCCTATCCTACAAGATGGTCAGTTTTTGCTTATAATTGACATCTAAACAGAATCACTATCAAGAAACTGTACTTGTGTTTAAAATGCTGAAATTAATCTATAAAGAGCAGTCTAATAAAACAAAGATTAGTACTTGACTATTTTATTTAGCATGACAATTTTTACAATTTATCAGATATTCATTTAGGCAACATATGATATTATGATTGATTTTACATGAATTACATTTTCATTTCCAGAAATATGATACAAAAGGTGTTCACCACCTTTTGTATCATATTGATTTGTGAACATTACTAATGCTGCATTACTAATGATAATGAACCAGAAATTTCGAAATTTATTTATGCATAATTATATTCATTTTTCTTTTCAGTGCAGATTTAGATGCCTCTTCAGAATATATTCTGTTTTTCAATATACAGTACCTCTTAATGCTAATATGGAAGACACTATTTACTATATAACTTAAATTTAATTCTTTGTGCTCCATGCAATTTTCGAGGAAGTCATAATTTATAGAGGCCTTTAATAATTGTGTTAGTTTCATTTTGATATTCACTTTATACGCCTCTTTTTCTAAAAATATATTCACTATGCTTGCACTTTTTTCTACACACTCTATTAAATCCTTTGAGGCGTATGTAAGAGATTTTTTTATAGTTTCATAATTTTTAAATTCTATAAAATTATGCACTTCCTCTGGCGTTTTGGAGATGAGAATGTTTTTACAATCATTACAATTAATTTTATTTTTTTTAATAATGAAGCCACAGACATATGCACATGCTTGTAGTTCACTATTTGCATCCTCCAAGTTTTGTTCAAGGGAGGAAGTAATATTTTCTTCAATTTCTTTTTCTATTTCATACAATATATGCTCCGATTGCTCCTTGTCAGTGCGCATTTCTATAGCTGGTGTCAGGAGCGTTTTAAAATTCGTTAATAAAGCATTGTTGCTATCCAGCTCACAATTACCTGAGCTAGTATGTGCCATATTGCTTATCACGGCAGTTTTTAATCCAGCAACAAATTGTCCAACAGTTGGGTTGCTATTAGACCCACAGTTGAAGCGTATACACCCAAATAAATTTTCAAGTGGGTCCTGCTGGAGTCTTCTTGTAGACAGACTTTTAATTGATTTATATTTCTCACTGAGGATTCTCCAAACCATTTCTATTCCATTAAGGGTCCAAATCCACCCATCTATTGAAGGGGGTTTACTCCGGCATTGCAAAAATTCAAGAGTTCTAAAAAAACATTTCATTTTACTGAACATTTGAAGATGTTCCGAAGAATTTTTTAAGTTTGTGGAATATTTTTTTCCTCTTCTTAGGTCTGGTGTCGACGCGTTTACACCATCAAACAGTTCATCCATATTTGAAATTAAATTAGCCGTTGCCAAGGCTTCAGTCGGCATGTCTCCTAAAAATTCACAAAAAACAAATTAATGAAGTCCACTTGTGGAAGACAAATACTAATAAAATAATAATATATAAATACTATATGAATACGAGTTTCTGCCCGTGGCTTCGCACGTGTAGGTTCTACGAAAACGTTTATAGGTTATTTGTAACCTAAAAGAACTGATTTATGGGATGAATAGTAGGATGATTGATTCCATGCCTGAAATTTCGCATGAGTAGTAAAGCTCTAAGCTTTACTCCCTCTCTCTCTACAGCCTATAATGGTCCAGTGCTGGACGCAGGCCTCCCTATAATAAGTTTCATCTTATGGGGGTAATGCCCGTAATCCCCACGCTGGGCATGCGGGTTGGGGATCGCATTTGAGTGGTAAAATTGTTCTGCAGGAGGCGCTACTGCCCGCCCCCCAGTGGGTATCCCTTAGTCGCCTCTTACGACACCCGCGGGAAGAGTTAGGGTGGTGCAAATTCTAAGCCGGCACCACACGGCTTTACTACTCATGCGAAATTTTAGCTCAATCTGTTCAGTAGTTTTGGCGTGAAGAAGTAACAAACATCCATCTAAACATTCGCATTTATAATAATAAGCGTCCCTGCCGATTTCGGCTACGGTGACTGCTTTACTAGACGAGCATTTTAACTCATTGTCACAGTACAGGGTGTTGATTGTCTACCCTTTGGTGCGCTCTTTGATGGCTTGAATACCCAAGTTTATGGGTGAATGTACAAACGCACTTTGGGCATGTCAGAATGTCACCGACGTAGTTGTAATGATAGGCCACTGATGGGCGGGCCTTAAGCGTGTGTGTGTGATATAGGATTAAGTAATAATTAAAAGTACAATATAAATCTTCGTTCTTACCTACAGCTATTTTGGTATACATTCCTGCTGCAACAGAGTGGCTTAAAACTTGTGCAGCAAGTTTTACCCTCATTTTTTGCTTTGAATTAGGCTCAAGGTGTTCTTTACTCAAGCATGGTGCATATACAAAATTAGGATTACTGTTGTCCAATTCATAAAATTGCTTGATGTGGCTCCATTTAGCGATTCCTGTTAAGTAATTATTATAAGTATTATAATTATTAAGTCGACCAACAACAAGTAAATCGTGGGTGTTACCAATGGGTGATTAAGGTTGAACTAAATAACAATTAAGTTACGTACCAATTCCTTGTTCGTTGTCTGAGGTTATATTGGTTCTAAACTTTACATCATACTTCATAAAGAGATTTCTGAAGCACTTCAGCAAGTGTGGTGTGTCAAATAGTGTGACAATTTTGTGATTGCTCACTTCTATGCAGGGATTGTCTACAGAAGCTCCTAATAGACAAAGAGCTCTCTTGTTAACTCCATCCAAGTCGCAAACTGAAGCGCATATATTGAGTCCAGCATTAAAGCAATAATTTAAAACCTGAAAGTATTTTAAGGGTGATTAGTGATAAATAAACTTTAGTGACAAATATGAAATGATCATTTTTATAGTTAATATAGTTCAGCAAAGAGTTAAATAAGCATGATCATCATTCAAAATAAAGAAGAAAGGCATACCTCCTTAATCAAAGCAGATAGTCTGTCAGCTGTGACAGAACCGCTCGATAAATAATAAGCCACTGGCTGCTTAACTTGCTTCCTAACTCCAACTACCATAAATACAAGGGCATAAGAAGCTGCCTGTGGAGATCTACCTTGTGTAGCATGGTCTTGAAAACCTTCAATAAAATCCACCTTGGGATTGTACCATAAATTTTTTCTTAGAGACATTTCATCCCACAACAATGTGCACTCTCGTTCAGATGGCCCAAAATATTTTGTTGTGTTTTTCAACACTGTGAGTACTGTTTTGTTTGTCCCCACATTCATCTTAAATTTACTTAAGAGGGATTTCAATGTGCTGGGTGCTGGTAAACAAATCATTCTCCTCAATAGTTTGTAGCTTGTTGGTGACTTTTTGTAGAGCCTCAATGCTATTATTTTTGCCTCCATGTTCCACCTGCGCCCAGCTTTCTTCCTCTTATAATTCTGCAGTTCTCCTTGCAGTAACAGTGAAAATGTTGAACTCATTTTTTTATTTAAGATTTCTTTGACAGGTTTACTGTTACAAATAACATTTAAAAATGCATCATTTTTTAAATGTTTTACAGTTTTTTGTAATCTATATACCTTGTTCATGCTACGTTTCAGTTTCCTTATCAACATTTTGCTTTTCTGATCGGCTTGTTTTGATGTCTCACACATTAACATTCCTGAATTGGTCGGAGTGATAATGTTTGCATTATGTTCTCTTAAAGGATAAGTTCTGGATGGACCGGCAACAGGTTCAAATATGGCAGGTTGATCTGGCAGATTAGAAATTGTTGTATCCTGAAAATAAAAGGGGAACATAAACAGAAAAAGTAAAATTGCAGTACCTAATCATCTATGAGGTGCGGTAGCGACTCGCAGCCAGAGACTTAAAGAATAAAGAATATGTCAGCCACATTTGATTTTGAAAATGATCTCATATTAGTAATCTATGATAAACGAAAGCGATACCCATACAGTAAAAAAATGTAATAAAATTTATTTCGGCCACAGTAGTTTTGGTCCAGAGGCGGGAATCGAACCATGTCAATCAACGATAGATACCTATTTAAAATGACGACCGAGGGTGTGCAGTGGGCGAAGGTCCGTCTGCCTAGTAGGATAAAATGTCATGTTAACAACATCATCATTCTACTGCAATAGCTTCTGATGTATAGTACGTGTTACACAATGGTCACACATAACATAATGTCTGTATTTCTTAGCAATGTAAGGCAGGTGTTATATAGCTACACTTTTCATATGTTAAGGTTACTAACCTTATCGCACTGAACACTAGGTACAGCTGTTCTGAACAACTTCTTCTCAATAAAGCATGTGCTCATAAAATGTTTGCTGCAAAGCATCTTATGTTTCGAATGAAGTTCATCCTGGAATTTTGGTAAAGACCAGGCTTCGTTTGGGAAGCAATACTTTGCCCATAATTCACATCTGGAAATTAAATAGTATCAAAATGAAACAACATATAATTATTGAAGGAAGCATCTCAAATCAACATGTAAACTGCGTTCATGTAACGAAGACGCGGCGACAGAGTGACTTTTAGGTTAAGAATTGGCGGTTTGCTTACATTCTACATCGAGTTTGGCTAGTGTATAGGTATGTATACATGCTACGTTAGTGGTAATTCGTATGTAATATATATTCAAATAATAAATTTACTGTGGTGTTCTATGTCGCATAAAATGAATAGCATGGAAAGTACATAGGAAGAGGTAGGTACATACCGCAGAGCATTTTTCGATCCAGGCTTTGGAAACCGATGCAAAGTGATGCTGGGATCTTTAGAAGGTGAAGATCCACACATGCAACAGATCCTAGTGTTTTCTTTCTGCAAACTCATCGCGAAATCACAAAATCAAACTAAGAGTCACTGTCTCAACACCGAGTCTATATCTCACAATTCACACTTAATTTCACCAAAACACAGTCAATGAGGAGCAAGCTCGACTCAAAGTATGTATGTAGAATTAAATGGATCTTCTTTTTATTACAAATAAACAAGATAAAATCGTATGCTAGCAGCGAATGCAGCGAGCGGCAGACATTTTTCTTGTGATGTGATCTTGTGACCAAAGAGAATATGACGTCAAAACGTGTCAAAAATAATCATTCGTTCAATATCATCTTGTCTCTTTCTAATTCTCAAGCCCACGTACTTTACGTTCGTAGAACAAAGTAGACAGCCCCTGGTCGCGCGAGGCGTTCATTGTGAGCGGACGTGCATCAGCGAGCCTTGCGTGCAAAAATGACTTCCTAAAAGGAAAAGGATGTATCGTCCAATGTTCTAGAACTGTATAAAGACATGCCTAACGGAACGAATGCAAGATGTTCATATTACACATTTTGTTTCATAAAAGAAGATATTGCTTGGTCCAACATTTTCTTTTTTTATTTCATCTCACATTTACAGCCGCAGTTGCGGCAAGGGCGATTCCAATTTTTTGAAATTTTCAGAGCACAGGCGCCATACTCCTTCTACGTTCGACAGGCAACTGAGTTAGGAAGGCGGCGACCGTGCAGTGTAATCAGAACGTCCTTTCCGCCGTCACGGCGCACCGTTTCGGTAAACCGTGAAGTGTAATAGGCCTTTAAGTCGGTCGTTAAGGCACAGTCACCCACCGTGTGTACATGCTGCCGCGTCAAGAACTCACCGTACCTTTCCCGGTTTGGCCGGGTAAGGACAGGAAAATGGGGCAGGTACCAAATCATGCCACCAGGTGGCGCCACAGGCGCCAACTCAGCGTAACCCTGCTCTAACATTCTTCCCATTTGTTCTGTATATCCAATTTTAGTTGTGGATCCTTCCGCAGCCTGTTTTCAACACCTTGTAGTCGTCCCTGAGTAGCTAATTGTTTGGGAAGGGTTCACCATCGTTTTCCCACAACAAACCTGTCTCATACCCGCCCTCTGGAAGCGGCCGCGTTCTTGCTTCCAGTATGCGAAGCGCCTTTGTTTCAGGATCGTTTCGCGGACGGCGCGGCTCCACACCTAGTGACGAAATATTCCTTCATATGGTGGTCTAGAAATGCATCTGAACTTATGTTTGTATTTACATGGCTGCAGCGATGCAAACTAGCAAACGCTTTCCTTGTCTGGCCATATGTGCTTTGCCAATGTAGAACCCATCCGAGTGGAGTACAGGATGCTACGGGTTGATTGGACCGTCCCACAAAGAGGTATTTGGCCCTAAAAGTTGGTTAAAATATTTTCTGCGTTTAATAGTATTATTAAAGTATTTCGTTCTATTTTTAGGTATAATAGTGTAAAAAAAGGCATCTATACTTATAATAAAACTGTAACAGGTCCAATTCTGTACATTGAAGATATTTTGAAAATTTTTTTTGGAGGGCACTCTATTATCGTTACTCAAGCCAAAACTGTATTTTTTTTCATTCATGTCTGTCTATCTTTATCGTAAACGCGCATCACGCCGAAACTACTTGATGGATTGAAATGAAACTCGGCATGATTATAGGTACGAGGAAGGACATAGGAATCTTTTTATCCCGGAATTCAGTAAGGTTCTCATGGGAGAGGGTATGAAAGTAAAATTCCTTTACCGCGCATCACGCCGAAACTGCTGAATGAGTTGGAATGAAACTCGGGACGATTTGAGTTCATAGTACAAAGGACATGGGATACTTTTATCCCGGAATCCGGTAAGGTTCCCCTGGGAGAGAGGGTGAAAGAAGAATTCTTTAACCACGCATTACGACGAAATCGAATGAATTCGAATGGAACTGGGGACGATGGGACATGGGATACATTTTATCCCGGAATTCAGTTTGGTTCCCCTGGAGAAATTTTTGAAAACCCGTATAGCCCAGGGGAACCAAACTGAATTGAACTGATAAACGCGAAAGTTTGTAAGTATGAATGGATAGATGGATGGATAGATTGATAGATGGATGGATGTTTGTTACTCTTTCACGCAAAAACTGCTGAACGGATCTGGATGAAATTTGGCAGAGAGATAGATTATGAGCTGGAATAAGAAATAGGCTTTATTTTATCCCAAAAATCCTACGGGAAAGGGAATTACGCAAGTAAAATCGCGAGTACTCCAAATACTAATCATGCGCAGACGAAGTCGCGGGCACCAGCTAGTTCTTAATAAATTTTAGTTAGCTAATTTTCATCATCTTCGGAGTCATTTTCGATATTAATATTGCTAATATCATTTTCCTCCAAAAGATTCATGGTATCCGCTGAAAGAGGACTCTTTCTTTAATGTTTTTGGTTCCTCATTCCCGTTAGCAAGGGGTCTGATGTCAAGAGCAGCCTATTTAAAACGTCTTTGTTGCAGGCTACTCTCGAAAATTTTCGGGCGTAGTTTAGCCGAAATGCTCGGATGTGTTTGTTACGGGCTCCTGCAGCTTCCTCAGACAGTTGCCCGATTGGCAGCATCGCCTCCTTTATCACGGCTGCCCCATGACGCAACATGTAATGTCGGCGTCATTGGGTGAAAATTGTACAAAGAAACGTACAATTCGGCAGTTTCTTTGCAGTAAACTTCGAACTTTTCAATGTTAATTTTTATCCCGCAGCACATGGTGTCTAGAATGACTTTTAATCGGTAGATTAAATTCTGGTCGTTAAAAGAGGGTCCCAAACCTCTGAAATGTATTATATAGTAGAACTCCAATTATCCGAACTCCGACTATCCGAATCGCCGATTATCCGAATCACAAACAAGTCTTGCCGAGTCTTGCGTCAGCCCGAGTGTGACCACTTGCAACTGCTCACCGTCAAGCGAATGCGTGACCTGGCTGCCCGAAAACGGTTGAAGACCGCAAAACAGCTTACATTGACGGAGATGTTTAAAAAACAATGATTTTTATTTCTAAACTTGTACATAAGTACATTTTATTTATGTTTAAAACATGTGAAAATTTCATGTTTTTTTCATTTAATTCAATAAAAAAAAAGTGCAATATCAAAACGTAGCTTTTATTCTCTCCAATGGCAATTTAAAAAAAAAAATCCGATTATCCGAATGGGTCCCGGTCCCCATTAATTCGGATAATTGGAGTTCTACTGTATTAAGTTTTAGTTAGATTAAGAAATAAAATATTTTGTATTTGTATTTTGCATTGTTTTGTACTTGATTTTATTTTTCAGACAGTTGTGTGCCAAATAGTGTCTCATGTCGTTGGCAATCTTGGATGATGTTAAGTATACTTTTATCCAAATTGGGACTTGTGGCATGCATTGCTGAGGTGTTTTATGGCTGCCAGCCTTCCATCATCTTTGTTGAGCAACATAATATGTTGACAGCTGTTATTCCTTGGGCCAACTGTTGCTGATCCGCAGCATTTTTTCATTGTTACGGGCACTTTCTGTGAGTGCTGCTGCAATCTCCAACTTCAGTTTTGGAGCTTGAAGAAGTGTACAGTTTTGTGGTACAAGGTATTGTTTCAATGTACTTTCTTTATCTTCTTTAGTTAAACCCTTTTTAAGAAGCGGCTGCCACAGTTGTGATAAATTGTCATGAGTTTTTTCCCATATTCCGGTTCATCACTCATTCTAGCTCCAAGAGCTGTTAAGATTTAAAGATTAGCTAAATTTGACGGTCTGTTTACTCTTTTACTCGATGGGTTAACTTATGAAAATTATTTTTTTAACAGTTATGAGCTCTGATACGCATACTTCGCACTTTATTGTCTTTGTTAATACACGGGCGACCCAACCTGCTATATAATATACTATTTATATATATATATACTATTTGCTCGGAACAAGTAGATAAATTGTGTTTAATTTTGTCGCTTAAAATATTACTTAATATGCCCACATTTCTTTCGGCGATCGAATCACTCAGTAGAGCTTTAATTTTCTTTACATGTTTACATTTCTGATTGGATTATCTTTGCAACTTTTTCAAGTTTGAACAAGTTAGAACACGTACCCATGCAAAAAGTTGCTTAGCTTACCCCACACGGCGCGCACGTGCCCGATCGTCATGTTGAACACAGACTCGTGACATAAATTGTGTTATTTTGTGTTTCGTAAACGTTTCTCCATCTTCGTTGATGCCTAAAATCATATTTATAACATCAACAGCCGATGTACAGTAGCGTTCACTATTTGCTATACCCCTTATTTCTAAAATATTCGCCAACAATAATGTTGAAGAACTTCAAGCAATCTTAAACTAAGTGCAAAAACTTAACCATAGTTGAGATTCGAACCACGGCTTATCGCAGCGCAGTCGACCGTTCTTTCAATTCTGCTACCCGGTATGTTGACTCATAGTTCGAATTTTTAAGACAGTAGTTTTTATCTTAACGGTGGACGTTGAATCAGTTAAATGCATTTATTAATTTTGTTCAAATAAATGAGGGTAGTTATAATTTTATGTCACGAATGACAGTCAAGTAAGCGTTTCACCACCGCTGGAGAATAATTATTAGTAAACTGTGTTTACGTGTTAAAAAGTTTAAAATTTAAAAATGAATAGCCATTTAAGCAATTTTGTAAGAACAAAAACTATAAAAATTCACGAACAAAACGTTCCTAATAAAGCTATGCAAGTCAGCTTGGGATAAGCGTAAGTTTATTTTTATTTTGTTTTGTATTAATTCGTTGTATTCATTGAGCATAGATAATTAAACTTTTTATTTAACTTTCAAGGAAATAACGATTCAATTTTGAGTGAGGAGATACGCTTTGACTGGAGATGTAAAGCAATGCGATCGGGTCCACGCCCATGGGTTTTTACATCAGAACGCCATCGACAAATTTTGAATACCTACTCACAGCCATGTCTGACATGGAGGGTCGGATAATACTATGGAGGAAACCAAACAAACGACTCCTACCACAAAATATACTACCTGTTCAAGCAAGTGGCAGAATTACCATAGGTGAGATGTGATGTAAATAATAAGTATTACTATGCAAATTCTGCTGCAAAATCAGTTTCTTTTACTAGAGAAGTAGAGACTAAAGGACCTAACTAGTAAATTTCCAACATCTTTTTTATAACAAACTAAATTGCCTGTCCAGTCAATTTTTAATTGAATATATACCCCTACCTACAAGTCAAGACTTGTAGGTAGGGGTATATATATAGGGTATATATTCAATTAGATTATTTCAATTAGAAGTCAGTGTTTTTTTTCAGGTTATTGGGGCTGGATGTCATCCATGGGCCCAGGAGAACTCGTAGAAATTGGCGGCCACTTGGGGAACAATATTTACAAATGTTGAAAAGAAGTTATGATACCACAGTGCGCGTTGCTAATCCAGTATCTCAAATGAAAAGTAGGCTAGAACAAAGTTACCAAGCGAGGGTTATCAAATTCGATATTAATTTTGAGTAAACAATAATTTAGTTTTGCTATGGTAGTTCTAGCATGCTTTTCATTTAGCGTATTGCATATTTATGCTCCAAATTTCTCTTAATGGGTAAATAATGGTAACAGACCATTATTTACCCATTTCTCTTAATGGGTAAATAATGGTCTGTTACACACGAGAGATCTAAATTGTTAATATTTATTAGATGCTGCCTATAACAAAGTAGACCTTACAGTATACGGTGGTATAGGTATTCTAATAATAACAAAACATGTTTGTTCTACTTGTGTGTTGACTTTTATTTACAAGGATTATAAAACAACATAGTTGTGTGAACTTATTAATTAACATAGCATGGGCTTGGATGGAACCCTCTTTTAAGTAAAGAAATACCTGTGTTAGAGGGTTCCGCTCTTCCGTAATATACAGTTACAATAATATTAGAAGGTGCGTATTTGGAAGATTAAAATTTAAAACATAATATAATAATGATTTGAAAAAGTTTACTAGCATTTGATTGTGTGCCAGTGGGTGTGTACGTGTGTGTGATGTGTGTATAAGTGTATGTGTGTGCTAGTGTTTTGTGCATGTCTGTAAGTTGTGTTGTGTTCATGTGTGTGTTGTGTGCATGTGTGTGTTGTTTGCATATGTGTGTTGTGTGCATGTATGTGTTGTGTGCGTGTGTGAGTATCTTACCTCGTGTGTCGAGTTTGTGTATAAGAAAAACTTTTGGAAAGTGTTTCAGTCTCCTCGTAATTTAGAGTTAATAGCCATTTATTTAGTGATTTTTTGCATTCATAATTATTAATGGGGTATATTTTTAAGGTTTTGTTTATTGCGTTATAAAGGATTGCAGATTGCTTGACGTACTGTCGGGACGCAAACCGGGACCGAGTAGAGATTTTAGGAGCTACCTGTTCACTTCTTCGCTTATTAAGTTTTTTGGGATCATAACCAAGATATCTATGTAGCCTCAAAACGGCGCTTATGATGTAGAGTTTCCTAACTGTTAGTAAACCGGCGTCTTGGTAGAGCACATCCGTAGAGTATCTGAAGGGCTTGAAATACATTACTTTTAAGAGAGACCTCTGTGCTCTTTCGAGTTCTATGAATTTGGTTTTAGTAGCTCCTCCCCAGATTGCTATACAGTAATTTTGAATTGATTGGGCCAACGATGTATAGATTTGGTTGATTAGTTTTCTTGTTGCGACGTGACGTAATATTTTGAAGATCCAGATTAGTTTACGAAGCCTTTTCATCAAAAGTTCAATGTGATCATGCCAGGAAAGTCGTTAATCAATCATTATTCCTAGGTATTTTGTGGTTGTTACTTTATTTATATTAGGACAATGGCAGGTAGAGTCAATGAGATTACATTTATGTATTTTTAGTGTATAGTTATGATCGGGTTGGGTATTATTATATTTACTAAACGTCATAAAGTTCGTCTTAGAAATATTTAGTGTAAGTAAATTTAGGTTAAGCCATTTAGATATCCAGGAAAGTCAGCTCCAGGAAGCTTTTATTTTAGCTAGCTCAACTGTTTTAAGTGTATCATTTTCATTATTTACCAGGTTTTTTTTTCTTTTACAATAAAAGTAGTAATTTTCTTTGTTATTTTAGTTACTAGTGCTTTGTCAAAAAAAGCAAAAAATTGTTTAAGTAAAGCAGCAGGATTCGATCCTGGTATGTCTATTAGGGGGGGTAAGCAAATAATGAACGCCTCTGTACACGTCAGTATAGTTAAATTATCTAGAGGAATAGTTTCCAGACAGAGATAATCGCAACTCTAGGTGACCTAATACTTTTCTATATATACCCCTGTAGCGTATTTTGTCTTCCTACTGGGTGTGGGTAAAGGAAAACAGAAGAAGGTACAAACAATAAATTCTGTAATCAGTAAATAATTACAAAGGTAGAACTAGGTCACACAGGGGGTAATATCAACTACTAGCGAGAGCCGTTCCAGGCGAGCGTTCGGATGCAACAATCACTAGTAGCCGTGTAGAGGAGTCTAGTCGGAGCGCCTTCCCGTTGCGGAAGAGGCGAGCGACTGGCTGCTTGATACGAGCGTGCGGCGGCTTATATTGGGACGGTCCGGGTGGCGGGGCATCGCTGACGTCGTGCGTGGTCATCATTTTGCGCCTGCGGTCGGCTCCGTGCCGCAGGCCGGTTGCACATTATTTTATGCTACAGGCTCCCCCTCTGGATGTGAAGGCGTCCCGACGAGCAGACAGTTCAGAAAAAGGCTCGCAGTGTTGGTCTTCTTGGGTCGTCCGCGTCCACGAGTAGGTGGAGCTGGGGCCGCATGCAGCCGGTTTGCAGCAGATGTTGGCTTAGGTGGGCGGCCTCGCTTCCTGAGCGGGCGTACTGGTAGAGGTAGCGGGCCTTCGCTGCCTCGGTACGGTGTCAGGGCAGAGGTTGGGCCAGGGCTTGGTCAGGTACGTTGGGATCTGCAAGAACATAAGATGAGGCGCCGTGACGTTTTAAGATTTTGTAGGGTCCGTCACTACGAGGACAGAGCTTAGCGCTACTTCCACGAGCCGAGTTGCTTACTGAGTGACTTTTGGCTAGAACCAGGTCACCAGGTTCATAGCCAGGATTTCCTCGTCGTTTCATGTCTACTGCCTCTTATCTTATTTCTTCCTGGTTCTCTCGCACCTCTCGAGCTCTTTTTAAGGTATCTGCTAGTTGGAGAAGCTTTGGCGTTCTCTCTAGTACAAAGTTCTCTGACAGTATGATCTGGCGCAGATCACGAGCGAATGTCAGGTATGCTGGAGTATGACCTGTTGTTAGGCCATTCGCGGTATTCATTACGAAACGAATACTAGGCAACTTGTCATCCCAGCTTCCATGATCGTCTCCTACCAGGATGGCGAGTTGAGTCTTGAGGTCTGTATTCTTGCGTTCAACAGGATTTGCTGCTGGGTGATACACTGGCCTAAGGTTATGTTTGATGTCGAGACAGAAGGTTAGTTGCTGCATTACAGCACTTACGAATTGTGGCCCGTTGTCGATGATGAATCTCCTTGGAACGCCATAACGCAAGAAAACTCACTCTATCAAAATCTTCGATTACAGCATACTTTATATGTATAGGTTTGTTTCTTAGAATAAGTGTTTGTGTTGTTAAATATCTTGTGTAAGTAAATAATCAATAAATAAATAGATAGTAATAAATAAATTGTGTAGAAAAACTTTAGAATACAGCATACTTTCCCAGCTTTGTAAGTTATTAACTTTAAGTTTACCCGACTTAGATGAAAACTTTGGACAAATATTTTAATATCAAAACAGTAACATAATGAACAGACTGATAGAAAAACAGATGACAAACAACTAGATAAGTTATGATTTAGTTGTACATTACGTAGTCATTTATCTTTCAGCAGCTTTTCAAGGACCCCCTCATCCAGAACGCGAATCACGGGTGTGTTCTCTGCCTTTCTGAGGCAGACAATTCCATTATTACTCCAACAGAAACGAAAATCATTTGTTTTTGCAAAGTCACGGGCCAGATAGAGCAGCTTCCTCGCTTTTTGTGATAGAGATTCTGACACAAATACTGGCTTCGGTGGGCCATTCAGCTGTAAATGGCGAGAGTTTAGCTTATCTTCTTTCTTTTTGCCCTTATTCAACATTCTGATTGAATTGATAACTGACTCTTTCATTGAGACCGTTGCAAATTCAACTACAATAGGTCTATGTGTCTCCTTCTTTGTGTTGACTCTGTAGATATCCTTTATGTCGTGATTGCTCACACTCAAACTCAGAGAGCTCCCTAGTTTTGTGATTAAATCACAGAGCTGTTGCTTTGTTTCTGAGCGACTAACCTGATCAACGTTTCGGACCTCGATGCAGGAATTTCGTGATTTACGCTCCAACATTTCTACTCGGTTTTCTAAAGTTTGTATGTATTGACGATCTTCTTGTTTTTCTTTCTCCAAGCTTGTAAGTTTAGTCTGAAATTCTTCGTATTTTTGTGTTAAAAGATACAGAGAGCTTGAAATTTCAGCTAATTCAGTTTTCACCATTCCCATGGATGCCTGTAGAGCATTAAACTGGGATTCGGTTTTGGATTGTAGGCTGGCAAAAAGCGTTCGCATTTTAGCTACAGCTGAACGCATATCTCCTTCATTTGATCCGGTTTCTAGTTTTTTCTGTTGAATACCGATTTGGCTGGTACAGGAGCGTTCATCATCATCGGAAGTATTACTGAAAGCAGAGCCGGCAGTCTCCATTTGTTTGACTTTTTTTTTTTTTTTCTAGTCTTAGCTTGCGCCCTAGCATCGCGGGGAAGGAGCTGGTCCGATGCCTGGGGTGTCAATTTTGTTAGAGGTGGGCTTCTCCGTAGTGACATGACAGTTCCTTGTAATAATTGATCTAGTGTAACTTCAACTTCTTGATTATGGCTCTGCTTGCAAAGAGTATTTGATTCACCAAAAGATGCACAATTTCAATTTGCCGGTAGGTTAAAAACATTAGTTTGTAACATTGAATTTTAGATCTTGAATTACACGACTAATTCGGCAATTTAGCACAAACTTTCACTGTCACGGATAGTTTCCAAACCACTGTTCAGAGTTATTCACTTTGATTTATAATCAAATCACTTTTTACTATGTTATTTACTTTCTGTAAACAAGAGCGTACGATGCACGTATGACAGTTTCGACAGGCACCCGCAAAAAAAAAGGTAGCAGGTGCGTTCCTAAGCCCAAAAGGCATGCGCTTGCACCTGTACACTCCGAACGGGGTTATAAAGGCGGTTTTATCTTTGACTTTTACCTGCCAATAGCCGGCGCGTAGATCGAGCGTTGTCATATATGGAGTAGGTTTAGCCGCATGAAGCAAACCATCCATCTTTGGTATGGGGTAAACGTTTGGGACTGTAATGGCGTTTAATTTGCGATAATCCACGCTAACACATATTGATCCATCCTTCTTTGGTACCATGACAACAGGTGCGGACCATGGTGAAGAACACGGCTCGATGACGTTTTCATCCAACATTTTCTCAATTTCCTGTGTTCCTTCCTGACCCTATCTTGTGTGAGAAGGGTGGATGAATTGAAATAACTAACTTGTAAGTTTTATAATTTGTATTTTCACAAGATTAGATTAAATTTGGAAAAAGAAGATGTGCCTATGGCGGCAATAATGATGAGTATGTAACGAGGCGAGTGCGTCACAAAATGTCAAGAAGCGAAGAGATGTCACTGTCATTTCGGTATGAGCTTTAGCGCCGGAACATCCTGGGGGGCCTTGGAGGACTCCAATAAGTCGCTGTCTGGATCCAAAAGGGGGCAGAGTGTCTGGGTGCTGCGGCGAGACGTTCCTGTCCTAGTCCGTACTTCAACTACTCTTGTTACTCCATCCTTCCCAGGGAATAATGATGTTATGCGGCCCAACTTCCAACGCAAGGGCGGAATATTCTCCTCCTTCAGCAGGACCAACGCTCCTTCTTGAAGAGGTCGAGCTGGAACGCGCCATTTGTGCCTCTTGTAGCTCGGAGATATATTCCAGCTGCCACCGTTTCCAAAAGTGTTGGCGAAGTTGTTCTATTCGCTGGAATTGATCAAGCCGGTTACTGTTACATTCTGTTAGATCCGGAGAAGGTAAAGCCATCAGTGGGCGTCCAATCAGGAAGTGCCCAGGGGTGAGAGGATTAAGGTCATTGGGACTTGAGGACAAAGGGGACAAGGGTCGACTGTTAAGAATAGCCTCAATCTGGGCGAATAATGTTGCAAGCTCCTCAAAAGTTAAATGAGACTCTCCCAAAATACGTTTAAGGTGAAATTTAGCTGACTTTACACTAGCTTCTACTAACCCATTAAAATTTGGTGAGTAGGCAGGTTGAAAAATGAACCTAGTGCCTTCTTCTAAACAGATAATATCTTTCTTTGACGATTCCAAAAATTTGCCTATTTCGTTTGCAGCACCCACAAAGTTTCTGCCATTATCGCAAAAGATTTCTGAAGGTTTCCCTCTGCGAGCCATGAATCTACGCAATGATGATAAGAATGAATCAGTGGAAAGTTCACTTACGGCCTCTAAATGCACACACTTGAACCGTAAACAAACAAATATGCATAAATAGCATTTGGTGATCTTACACCCTCTACCTTTTCTGTCAGTTATTAAGAACGGGCCTGCGAAGTCAACGGCAGTACTAAGGAACGGAAAACCTGGGTCTGTGCGCTGATGAGGGAGCGATCCCATTATGGGAGTAAGAGTTTTACCACTAGCCTTTCTACATGTTACGCACTGACGTGAAGTGGTGCGCGCTAGATCTCTACCTGCTATAGGCCAAATGTATTCTCTCACTGAAGATAAAAGAAGTTGTGGACCAGCATGAAGGTGACGCAAGTGTTCATACCTAAAGATGAGCTTGGTAAGTTTGTGTTTTGCATGCAGTAAGATTGGATGACGTTTATCGAAAGCATAGCACGAATTTTCTAAGCGTCCCCCTACTCTTAACACATCATTATCATCGAGATATGGAGAGAGTGCTAGCAGTGGATTTTTGGAACTAAGAGCTCTGTTGCCACGAAGAGTAGCAAGCTCGACAGGAAAACATTGTTCCTGTGCCATTTTCACCAATATTTGAAAGGAAGCTGCAAGTTCCTGAGGCTGCAAAACACCTTTATGTTTATTATTAGGATGCCTACAATTATGTACAAATCTTAGTAAGTATGCGACTGAATGTTTTAATTTAGTTAATTTAGAAAAACGATCAAAATTTATAAAATGGTTACTATCTACTTTATGTTCATAAGCAATATTTATTTCTATTTCAGGTAACTCTTCTTCGCAGTGCGACGGGTTAAATGTTGGCCATGTACTCTCAACCTGGCTCAAGAACGGGGGACCTTTCCACCACAAGTCTAAATTTTCTATGTTTTTAGGGCTTACGCCACGTGAACCTAAATCGGCTGGATTGAGTTCTGTAGGAACGTGACGCCATTCTGAACCATCAGTTAGTTCTCGGATTGTACTAACCCTATTCGCTACGAAGGTCTTGAGCTTATCATACCTCATACCTATCCAGGCTAGCGCAATGGATGAATCAGTCCAATAAACCTTACGTGTGATTATACATCGCAGTGCGCGACTTACGGCGCCCGCGAGTTTCGCGCCTAAAACACATGCAACGAGTTCAAGTCTAGGAATTGTGGAAGGCTTGATGGGAGCAACCCTAGCTTTAGCACATAGAAGATGTACTTCAATATTGCCTTGATCATTAAACGATTTTAAATAAATACATGCTGCGTAAGCTTTTTGTGAAGAATCACAAAAACAATGCAACTCTATATGCGTAGGAGATCTACATAAACTATGCCTAGGAATGCGTAAGCTGTGTATGCTAGACATATCATTGATATAAGCTAACCATAGCCTACTAATATCTAAGGGAACTTGTTCATCCCATCCAACACTATCCAACCAAAGTCGTTGGATTAAAATTTTAGGAATTATTGTAATTAAACTAAGTAATCCCAATGGATCAAAAACTCTGCATGATTCAGACAGAATGAATCTTTTAGTTATTTTACTATCTATTTCACAGTTATAGTAACTTGAAGGAAAATTAATTATGTCTCGATTAGGATCCCACCCTACACCTAATGTGTGAGATGAAGAACTTATAATTAGCTCTCTTTGGTTTGTCTGCGGGCTCTGCGATTCAACAATCAGTGATGGTAAGTTGGATCGATATTTTCTGAGATTAAAACAACCAGCTGACAAGGCATGTTCAATTGCATTCTTTATATAGGCCAGTTCAGTTTGGCTTTCAGCACCTGTCAAAAGATCATCAACCAAAAAATCTGATTGAATAATATTTTTTATTTTAGGATCACTGCACTCTTGACCTAACTGCCACAGACAACGTGTACTTATAAAACTAGAGCTGGACAATCCATATGTCACTGTTGTCAAATTATAAGATTTTATAGTTTCATCAGAGCTGTTAAGCCATAAAATCATTTGGAGATTTTGATCTACATCCTGTACCTGAATCATCCTGTACATTTTTTCTACATCACCGGATAGCACATAGGTGTGCTGACGAAATCTTAACAATATGTTAAAGAGAGAGTCCTGTATGTGTGGACCGACCATAAGGTCATTGAGTGAAAACCCAGATGTTGTTTTGGAACTACCATTGAACACAACGCGTAACTTTGTAGATTCACTGGTTGGTTTTAACACTGCATGATGAGGAATGAAATAGCACATATTAGGAACTAAAATTCTAGATTCTGTTAGGTGACCTAGGTCTTTATATTCTTGCATGAACTGTCTATATGATTGTTTTAAGTTTACATTATTATTAAATCTTTTTTCTAGAGATAAAAATTGTCTTTTTGCTGATTTGAATGAATCGCCTATACATTCAGGATCTGACACTAAGGGCAACCTTACACAAAATTTACCATCACTATTTCTGTGATAGTTTTGCACAAAATGATTTTCACATTCTATTTCCTCAGGTGTCCTGTGACTAACGGGCTGAGGTATTTCTTCAATTTCCCAAAACTTTGATAGTTGTTCATTTAATTCCTGACTAGTTAAATCCTTTTGACTTCTGTCAATAAAAGCATGATTGCATTGTAAATAGTTAGATACTGTGCTAGTGTGAAGCGGGCCTGCTAAAATCCAACCTAATTTTGATTTATGTATTAGAGGCTGGCCGGGGCCAAGCTTGATTTGTTGAGATTCTACCATGTCCCAGAAAGCATCAGCACCTACCAACATGTCTACATTTGAAGATATATTGAATGTAGGATCAGCTAGTTTTATATTGGGAGGTAAACTGACATGTTTTATGTCAATTGTTTTGTTAGGCAAACTACCTGTAATTTGAGGCAATATCAGACATGAAATATTTGTTTTATATTTACTACACTTGGATCTAAGTTCAATTTCACACCTTTTTAGTGAAGGGAAAGTAGTAGCATGATTTCCTATGCCTACAATATTCAAGTGAGTGATCTGAGGGGTTAACTCTAATTTGTCACTAAGATCCTGACTAATAATGGAGCTCTGGCTTCCATTGTCAAGCAAAATGCGTGCAGTCGCATGTTTCCCACTTGTGGGGTTGTATATTTCTACTAAAGCTGTAGAGAGTAAGACACTCCTATTGGTGCTTACTGACATAACGACGGCGTCGTCGTCTTGGGGCTCTGACTCTGTTTCAGACACATCCTGATCTACTTCCTGCGAGTCTTGTTCTACCTGGGTAGTTTGGACTAAGTTTGATGAATTTGCAGCCTGAGTAACCTTATGCAGCAGGGTATTATGGCGTTTTTTACAAGTATTACAAGGACCTAACCTGCATTGTGAAGAAGAATGGCCTTTTCTCAAGCAGTTGAGACATAGCTTCAATTTTTGTGCTTCACTTATTCTCTCCGACACAGATTTGCCCAGGCACAATCATACAAGCGATGACTGCCCTTGCACATGACACACACAGGTGATGAAGATGGTTCTGCTGAAACAGTTAATGATTTTGTGACAGACTTTTCTTTAGAATTGTTTACTTTGTAGTTTGATTGTCTTTCAGACTTGTTAAATTGGACAGATTCTAATATGTTAGCTCTGCCATTTAGGAAAGCAAAGAATTGCTCTAAGGTTGGAGATTTATCTAAACTTATTTTGTACTCTTCCCATCTGAACATAGTACTGCTGTCTAACTTCGCTGAGACCAGATGGATGACCAAAGTATCCCATGATTCCGTAGGTTCACCCAGTGAATTTAGAGCACGTAAGTTTTTAGATATATTGTCAATTAACATTCTAAGACTCTTAGCAGAGTCGCGAGGAACAGACTGGATATTGCTAAGTGCATTTAAATGATGGTTGATTAATTGTTTCTGATTGTTGAAGCGTTTGCATAGAAGATACCAAGCTTCATGGTAGGTGGCCGCACTTATTTGAAGATTGCTGATGACTAATGCAGCTTCACCTTGCAAATATGAATTAAGATAGTGGAATTTGTGAATAGGCTCTATATTTGTACTATTATGTATGAGTGCTGAAAATGTATCTCTAAATTCCAGCCACTTCGATGGTGTTCCATCAAATTTTTGTATTTGTAAAGTAGGTAATCTAAAACCCATTGGTTTGGTAGTGTTATCAGAAGAAGCACTTTTAAAATGTTTGTTTTCAGTATTTTTGCTAATAAGTATTGTTGCCTTTGCAATTAGATATGAGAAATCGTTCTCAATTTCTTCACGAATATCGAGTTCTGTGTCCATGTTGGCCGCATTCATTACTTCTACCTCTCCTTGTAGCTCTTGAAAGGAGAGGCTTAGTTCTTTGAATGCTCCTAGCCTCTGCTCCAACATGGACACATCAACTTCATCTAGTTGAGTAGCTTCTGAGAACCTTTTGATTAGATTTCTGAATTTTGTTATCCGTCCCTTGATAGAGCTAATTTTAACCTGTAATTCCTTTAGAGGAACGGACATGATTGAAGTTTATAAGTAGGTATAGAAATACCTATGAAAGAAGAAGGAATTGTGAATGGATTGATGTAGGAATGTTTGGGCACTTCCCTGTAGCTGCGGAGATTGTCCGGCTGGTTTTAGTTATTTGTGGCTCTCCAAGTGGCTACTATGTAGGATGGGGCTTCTTCTGGCTGCGGTGTGGTTCCGGCTGAAGAGATGTTTGGCCCTCCAAAGTAGTAGGATGAGGCTTATTCCTGCTTCTGAGCTGCGGTACTGCGGTAGTGGTCCGGCTGAATTGAAGCTGAGGTGGATTGGCCTTCCAGTTGGATGGATGGAGCTTGTTGAATTGTACAAGACGCCGCCGCGTGTTGGTTAGTGAGGTTAGCGGTTTGCGTCAACGTCTTGATCACGTCGGGTCACCAATGTTCCTTCCTGACCCTATCTTGTGTGAGAAGGGTGGATGAATTGAAATAACTAACTTGTAAGTTTTATAATTTGTATTTTCACAAGATTAGATTAAATTTGGAAAAAGAAGATGTGCCTATGGCGGCAATAATGATGAGTATGTAACGAGGCGAGTGCGTCACAAAATGTCAAGAAGCGAAGAGATGTCACTGTCATTTCGGTATAAGCTTTAGCGCCGGAACATCCTGTTTCAGTAAGGCGAGCTTCGGAGGTGATAGGCGAAAAGGCGGTACTGAGATTGGATTGTGCTCACCTGTATTGATGCAATGTTCTGCGAGGCAAGTCGGTTCTGTTGAAACGTTTCTCTATTATTCCACAAGATCTTCATCAACTGCGTTTTCTGTGCTTTATCGAGTAGATCTGAAGCGACATCTTCGATTGAAATGGAACCTATCCCAACATCGTCGTTGTCGTTACCATCGTCGCTGGGAAAGAGCTTCCTAGAGTGTGGGGATAGTTCGACTTCCGCTCCATGGATATTCGTCTGAGCATTTCTATACATAAAATCCACGAACCTGGGTGAGTATCAGTCAAATAAAGTTCTGCTCCGTTTGTATGGTGGTGGAGACCAATCTATTGGCACGACAGCGTAGGGTTGGTTGTCTTCATGAACGTTCTTCTTAGTTGCTGCTGGTTCCTTCTGACACATGTTGCTGGGTACGTGGAGATCAGCAGCTGCACATGCGCTGGCTTCTGGTAAGGAAAGTTCATTAGAACTGGGTGACCACGACTCACCTTCACCATCAGGTAAGATTTCCAGGCTTTTTACGAAGTCACTCGTGTTTGGTGGTGTGATACTCATAGGGGAGATGAATTCAGGCGGCTGAGCATCATGCTGAGCATTTGCGGATGGTTGGACTGGACGGTGGTGTCATCTCAACTTGTGCCATGGAAACTTCTTCCTCGGCTTCCTCGTGTAAAAGGTATACAACCTCTGGGTCGCCCACGAAGTGCCAGGTCATTTGTGGGATGTTTAGCACCATTCCTGCATCTTGTGTAAATCCAATCCCTAGCAGTGTGCGTGTTTCTCGATTCAGGGAAGATAATCATTGTCGTAGGTACTACTTGATTACAGAGGCAAATAGGTACTCTTACCGTAAGTATGTTCCTGTGCGTTCTTCCTCCATCTGCCAAGGTCACTATAACCTTCTGCTTCTCACATTTGTACCCCATTTTCAGCAGGCATTGGTATAGCTCATACGACGCAACACTTGTTTTAGCGCACGAGTCGACGTACGCGTTCCCCACGATTTTCTCGATTCCAATCCTGACGATGGGTCTAGGACGCGCGTCTGTCTTGACGTTGAGCGAGCAGAAACTAACTTCTGAGTTTTCTTCCTTGACTGCAGGCTTTTTGGTACAGGTAGGACATTTGGATCGGACGATTCCTGGCGCGCCGCATCCATAGCACGAAAATTTGGGCTGTGACGGAGAAGGAGCCTGAGTCGCGGCAGCGGATACCGTAGGTTTATTGTCTGTGGCGGTACCGGCGATTTTTGCGTCTGAGATTTGCTTCTTACGGCATACATCGACGTTGTGACCTGGCATTCTGCAAAAGGCACATCGGACCTTTTTGTATTTCGCCTTTTCCTTTCCTTGTGCGTCTTCCGGGATGTCTGCTGCGGATGGCGGTTGCTTCTCCATAAGTAACCGTTCTATACCTCTAGCTGCTTTGAGCAGCTGGTCAAAGTTATTCGCGTTTTCTCTTGACATCTTCTCCCTTATCCTGTAACGCAGCTGACCGTAGACCATGTCAATTTGTTGTGGCTCGGTGTGTGCTGGTCCTGGAAGTTTAGCGAGGAGAACCCGTTTCTTTGCGATGAACACTTCGTTAGCTCGTTTTCATCTTTTTTTATTCCTATGATCTCCTGGTATAGCTGAAAGGCCGGTCCTTTTGGAGCGAAGGCGTGTCGGACTCTTTTTTGAATTCTTCCCAAGTGGAGATTGATTCTTTCACACCGGTCCACCAAGTGGCTGCTTCTTCTTGTAGGATAAGTAGCATGCTTGCCAGGGCATCTTCGCTGCTTATTTTTTCAATTTTCTTGAATACCGTTGCAGCCGTCAATAAGGTTTCAACGGTTTCTCCATCTCTCTTCCCATTGTAGCACAGCTTTTCGAACTGTTCGGCGGAAATCATGATTTCTTGTTCTTTGGCTAGCTGTGATCTTGTCCTTACGTTGGACGCCAGTTTGTAGCGTACTTTGTCTTCCTACTGGGTGTGGGTGAAGGAAAACAGAAGAAGGTACAAATAATAAATTCTGTAATCAGTAAATAATTACAAAGGTAGAACTAGGTCACACAGGCGGTAATATCAACTACTAGCGAGAGCCGTTCCAGGCGAGCGTCCCGATGCAACAATCACTAGTAGCCGTGTAGAGGAGTCTAGTCGGAACACCTTCCCGTTGCGGATGAGGCGAACTGGCTGCTTGATACGAGCGTGCGGCGGCTTATATAGGGATGGTCCGGGTGGCGGGGCATCGCTGACGTCGTGCGTGGTCATCATTTTGCGCCTGCTGCGGTCGGCTCCGTGCCTCAGGCCGGTTGCACATTATTTTATGCTACACCCCGAAATTGATTGGCATTTGGATTATTATTGTACCCTGGCGAATAATACCAAAAAATTGTTCTATATGATCTTGCGATAAACGATACGTGGCAATGTATTGTAAAATATTTGTTTCGACAAGAGTTGTGTTGTGTACAAGCGCTTAAGGCTTTCTATGCATGTTATAAAACCTATGAACCCTGTTTTAGAAATAGTATTAACTTCCTTCTTTTTTTTAATTTTCATATTTATTTTCTTTTTTGTTATGCGGCGGGATTTTACAAAGTATTTTAGAGAATATAGGTATATATTTTGTCATCTCAACGAGAAAACTAAAATTTTGGTTTTTGTTTTCCAGGAGTGCATTACGTAACCTCGAAAAACGGAACACCGAATTACACGCCCCCGAAAGCATACGACTACGAATTACTCTACAACGAAACGCTCCACGCCGAATGCATGCGACCTCGAATAACGATATCTCTAATGATCACCAACACGAAGCACACAACAACGAATGCACGCTGCCAGGAAACACTTGACGCCGAAACCACGCTACCACACATAACGCAACCTCGAAAGAAAGAACCTCTAAACTCTAGTAAGGATTACATTTTTAAACAAAAAGTCTTTATTCATTTGACTTTTTGTTTAAAAATGTAATCCTTTATTCATTTGACAATTTTACACAAAGCAACAAGTCATCGCTCGTCACAATAAAGTCATAATATATATATACATGGTGTCACATGTGTACTAAGCCGAAGGTGGGTGATTCTGGACCCCAAGTGGATTTTTTTTTTAATTTTCGAATTGATTTAACTTTTTTCTTCCTGTGTGTTTTTTATTTAACTTTCATTATTTATCATTTTCAATAGGTACAAACTACAAATGTAATAAAAATAAAATATAACAAATGTTGTTGGCTTGTTTTTTTATAAAATATTATTTTACTTGAAAAGTGCTCTAAAGTTTTTAAACTTTTGTTTTTAAGATTTTTGCGTTGGGAACCTCCAGAAACACCTCATTTCGGCTTAGTGAACATGTTTCGTAGCTCCCTGTATAGTGAAAAATTTGTAAAATACAAATATAAATTTCAAAATACGGCGTTATTACTCATTTGTTACCAAGTATATTTTGGATTTATAGTCGTCAGTGAAGATGGCACAATTACAATTTCTTTTATCTAAAAAGAATAAAAGGCAATTGCTACACGAAGGATATTCATTTTCATTGGACAGACGTTTGAACACAAAATGTTATTGGCAGTGTGTAAAAAAGTGGGCATACAGTTGTGGATCTCGAATAATTACGCAGGTAGAACTAATATTGTTTTCAATCTTTTAAGTTTAATTTTAAGGTCTTTTATTATTTATCGTAACATTTGTATTAATTATAGTGATCGTTATTATTTGCAGGAAAACAACCATGGAGTTTAGGAAATCATTAAGTATCATAATGAGCATACTCATAGTCCTGAATCAGAAGTACATGTTGATTTAGAGTTAAGGGCTAGATTGAAAAAGCGGGCTAAAGAAAGTATGGATGGAACGGCACAGATAATACAGGCAGCGATTCAAGATGTTCCTCGTGGTGTTGCTCCCTATTTACTCAAAATAAATGCTATGAGAATGGTGGTACATAGAGCAAGGACGCAAGGAGTTCCAACAACGCCTAAAAAGCTAAGGGATCTGGTCATTCCAGATAAATACAGCAGTTTCCTGCTGGCTCAGTATAACACTGAAGAGGATTGTATTTTAATGTTTGGTAAACCAGAAAACCTCAGGATCCTCCAGCTTTAAGCATTTTGGATCCTAGATGGTACATTTCGAACCTGTCCAACTCATTTTTGTCAGATTTATACAGTGCACGGATAAATTGGTGCACGATAGCGTACAAAAGGTGGTACCTTTGGTGTTTGGTCTCCTGTCCAACAAAAGTAAGAGAATTTATTCTTTATTTTTTGAACTTCTCAAGTCAAGAGCATCTCAGTTTGGCATAAATTTGCAACCTAAAATAACAATCACAGATTTTGAGAAGGCGTCAATAAATGCGATAAAACAAGTGTTTCCCGAAAGCAAACAAAAGTGTTGTTACTTTCATTTGGCACAAAGCATTTGGAAACATATACAATCCGCTGGACTATCATAAAAATATTCTAAATCAACATCTTTTGCACACAAAATGCAACATTTAGCCGCATTAGCCTTTTTAGAACCTGATGAGATACCCGAGGCTTTTGAAATATTAAAAGAAAAAGTATTACCAAAGGATGCAGTGAAAATAACTAATTGGTTTTCCAAGTATTATGTTAATGGTACTAATAACCAGTCACACGCCCCGCCGGACCGCACGCACTAGCCTGAAACGCCCAAGCCTCGCGCACGAAATATCACTAAGCCGCGCGCGCTTCCCATTTTTAACATAAATGGCTATATCTTGCTAACTTCTACAGCTATGTTAAAATAAAATATACCTTTAAAAAGATAAAACTATATAAAATCAATAAACTTATAAACCTTAGTCTGAGAAATATTCGTATGGTCTCAAACATATGCGTAAAGAATAAACAAGAAAATTTAATTGAACAATTTACCGCAAAATTACGATCTAATTACGATCTATTTGAGGTCAATTGATCGTCGCATGAAACCAAGTTTCTATGATATTTGTGCATTATCTGAAAGCTATATTCATAAGGATTAATTAAATATACGACACTCATAGTTAAACAATAAAATGCTTTAAATATTTCAAAATAAATACACCACTATACACACTGCTCGTTTCAATGACAACACAGAGACGAAATTTTATTTCAAAAAAATCGTCTTCAGTAACTTTTGTATTGGCTCTTCGTTTTTTTTGCATTCTACCAACGGAGCAGGTATCGGAGCAACATAATAGGACCCGAGAGCCATTCTATGAGGCTAAAATTAGCCACAAAAAAGGTTTTTCTCCGCGCGTAAAAATTTGCAACAAATGTGACTGGGGCGTTCAACCGGAAATTTTTTTTTGCAACATTTGTGACTGTGGCGTGTGACTGGATAAAAAGACCCAAAACTTAAAAAAATGTAAAATAAACTTACAAAAAAGCCTCCTTTGTTCCCGCCTAACATCTGGTCTGTAAATAGCTCAATTGGAACCACTGTTCCCATAACACAAAATGAGGTGGAATCGTGGCACCACCGCTGGAGCAGCCTAATGGGTAGAAAAAAATGGAATTTATTTAAAACCATTGAAGAATTTTGTAAGGAACAGAAACACGTCGAAATTATGGTAGAAAAATTAAATTCGCAGTCTGAGGAAACTCAAAGAGCAAAGAAAAAAGAAAGTAGGGAAGAAAAGATAAAAAAACATTTGGAACAAAAGGATACGATGGACATAATCACATTTTTAGATGGTCTTTCTTATTTATGTTATATGAAACGTTAATCTTCTCTTCCGCTGTAAAAATGTTTTCATTGCATTTTTTTCGTAATTATTGATTGCTTTATATGTAAAATTTTCAAATGAATAAAGACTTTTTGTTTAAAAATGTAATGCTTACTAGAGTTTAGAGGTTCTTTCTTTCGAGGTTGCGTTATGTGTGGTAGCGTGGTTTCGGCGTCAAGTGTTTCCTGGCACCGTGCATTCGTTGTTGTGTGCTTCGTGTTGGTGATCATTAGAGATATCGTTATTCGAGGTTGCATGCATTCGGCGTGGAGTGTTTCGTTGTAGCGTGCATTCGTTGTTGAGTAATTCGTAGTCGTATGCTTTCGGGGGCGTGTAATTCGGTGTTCCGTTTTTCGAGGTTACGTAATGCACTCTTTTTCCGGAGATAGGTACTCAAAAGGCTCTGCTTGAAGTGTTTCAAGGAACAACATAGTTTGCTCCTTTAGGTTTGTTCACTTTATCTGAAGCTTGTTTGTCAGACTGCGGCTTACTACTTTTGTGTGTAACATCCACTCTGGAAACATTTTTTCAATCAACTCCAGCCCTTATACAGATATCCTACTAGGAAAACAATTTCAACAAGCATTTTGGACCAAACTTACAGGGAAATGCACCGCGAGCTGAAAGAAGAAATAGCAACGCAACCCTGTTTGCACTTGATGCTAGATGGTTGGTCAAACTGTCGCAATGAAGGCATTATTAATACATATATTGATAGCAAAACCTGAACATGTGTTTGTAAAAAGCATAGCGACAGTAGACAATCGGCAGACAAGTGATTACATATTTTTTTTATACCACCAAGGTGGCAAACAAGCATGCGGCCCGCCTGATGGAAAACGGTTACCACAGCGGAACATATGTGAACAAATTTCAAAAGTATTGTCTTTTTCAGCATGTTACAGTCTATATTTGTTTGAACAACTTCTGACTGTGTCAAAGATTAATTATTTTCCTATGCATTGAAATATCAAAAAGCCAATCCAGTAATAGAAAAAAAAAGAAATCTGTCTGTTTATAATCTATGGAATTTCTAAATTCAAATTTCCCGCGTATTTTAGGTTAGGTCATTGACACTATGTATAGTTATAAACCGCCATGTTGGCGTCTCTCGGCCTTCTGCTTTTTCTGAATACACCATGTGAACGTACTTTTGAATTCTAATTTTGATACCTAATTATACCAGCCTTATACATGGCCCTACATCTACGCCGGATACTGAATTACAAATATTACAATAACCAGTAAAAGTAACATCAAGGATTGGAGCAGATAGCGCAAATAATTGCAATTTGGGGAATTGCGCATGCGACTAGGAGTGGTCGATGGAGTTCAAGAACATTTCTGTGAAGTGAAGTGTTATAATCTTATCGTTTGAACCCAGCACTCAGGTATAATTAGGTATCCTTAAGAAGTCTCAAGAGGTCAGTAATAAGTTACTTTATAAATAAGTGTATTTTTGTGAAAGACAATCTAAATTTATTTGTGACATCTTTATTTTTTTCATGTAATGCTATGTAACGCAATTCAGGTGAATTTTGGTTGTTCTGCTAATTAGATCTTATCTATTGTCTGTGCCAAACGTTATTTAGAGCCTATTTAATCTAATTAGCCCTTATTTTAACTAATTCATCCCTTATTCCTCAACATTGCAAGTTGCATCAGCCATTTTGGTGTCATAGAATTTGATTCAGCAAATATTGTTTTTTCAATTTAAAATTAGTAGCTATTTACATAAATAAAAACATTAACTCATATTGTTCTTCTGTTTAAATTAAAATTAAGAACTGCATTCTGGGTGTTTCCACTGAAATGCGACATGGCAGGTTCAAAATAAAACGTTGGTATTCGGGACGATTTTAGGAGAAAATGGTAGCTTGATACATATAGTTCCTGGAAACACTCAGTTTTAAAACAAAGACGACCGTTTTTTTGACTTATTGGTCAACTCAGCCCTCACATGAATTAGCCCGCGGGCCGAAACGTCCACTACAAAACTTAAGTTATTATTTTAATAGTCAACTCAGCCCGCGGGCCATTTGAACCCCTTTGAAAATCTTAACTTAGCCCAAACCTAACTCAGCCCCAGGGCTAAATGACCACATTGAAATATGTTATGATTTTTTATAGCCAACTCAGCCCGACGGCCTGAGCTATTGTGCAATGCAAACTTATTACATCACATCGTAAAGAGGATGCATATCTCCTTTACTATTTATTTGTACTGGCTGGATAAGTAATTTCTCTATACTAGAAATTAGAACTGCCATTCTAAATTAGATGAACGTGTTTCATTACAATTTTTCACAAATTTTCGAAAGAAAATGTGTTTTCTATTGAATTGATAATGAGTGGAGATAGACTTTTAACATTACCTACAGATTTTGATTTTGTTACATCGCAACGAGGCGGTCGCATTCTCCAAAGGTCAGGTTATCGTTATCGCCATAAAAGAAATAACCAAGATGGGTCAATATTGTGGAGATGTATAAAAAGTGATTCTTGCTATGCTACGGTGAAAACTAACTCTGAAAGTACAATTATCATTCAGGAAACTGAACATAATCATACTTCTGACATTGCATATAACGACGTTAAGAAATGTATGGACGACATGGAAAAAAAATTTACCTCGGACTTAAGTACTCCAGTTTCAAGTATATATAATGATTGTATTAATAATTTAGAAGAAGCAGGTTTAAGCATTGTCACAAGAATATCAAAATTTGAAAGTATTAAAAAAAAACTATACAGGAAACGTAATAAATCATTAGGCATGAAACGCGTTACTTTTGCATCTGCGGATGATATTATCGTACCCAAGAAATTCCAACACCTATTATTTGCTGATTACCATGTGGAAGGTAATCGAATATTAATATTTGCTTGCGATAAATTCATAAGTCTACTATCACAATGTAAGACGTTTTATATTGATGGCACTTTTAAAAGTTGCCAGAAGAACTTTTACCAACTTTTTACGATGCATGCCGATTTAGGGAGTGACAGAGAGCATGTCAGAGTTCTGCCGATCTTCTACGCGTTGCTTCCTAACAAAAAACAGACAACCTATGAAATACTATTTCGTATAAAAAAAGTAAGGTAACAGCTTGGAAGCCTACTAATATTAAAATGGACTATGAAAAGGCTATGATGTTAGCAGTAATAAATGTGTGTCCAGATGTGGAAATAGATGGCTGTTTCTATCATTTCACAAAATGTTTGTGGAAAAAAGCGAAGGAATATGGCCTAACTAAATCAAAATTGGGTAAAGTACATGTCAAGCGTTTGTGTGCAATGGCACATATACCATTTCAAGTATTACCAGCAGCTTGGCAGTACGCCTTACAGGAATGTCCAATGACTCTACTAAAAAAAAATGTAAAGGATTTTAATGAATACTTTTTTGACACATGGATGAGCCCTACTTCTGTGTTTTTTAATACTTGGACATGCTATAAACAAATTAATCGGACAAACAATGTGGTCGAAGGATTTAATTCAAAAATTAACAAGATTTTGAAACCAAAGCCCAACATTGTACAATTTTTAGTGGCAATAGAAAAAATATGAAAAATGACTTGAGTAGATTACAGACGGGCTTTCACGTTAAAAGGAAAAATGATATAATAGAAATGAATGACAGAATTTTTAATATAGTGACCGCATATGAAACGAATTTAATAAGTTTAGAGTTATGTATTGAAAAATTGAGGTTCTAATACCGAAATTAAAAATTAAAATTGCACAATGTTGGGTTTTGGTTTCAAAATCTTGTTAATTTTCTAAAATGCCAATCTAAATTCTTACAGGATAACATAAATAAATACGTCTTCATAAAAATAGCTTTGTTATTGTTATTTACTCTTTATTTTTGATAGTTTCGACAAGGCCCAGATTAAATGTTAAGAAGATGGTCTTTAATTTACCGGAACGAAAGAAACTTTATATTGTCTAGGTCTGCGGGCTAAGTTAACTGTGAAAATAGAAACATCATTTATAGTGGGCGTTCGGGCCCGCGGGCTAAAACAGGACTGGGCTGAGATGCCCAGAAACTAAAAAAAATATTTCAATGGGGTTGATATGGCCCGGGGGCTGAATTGACTATAAAAAAATATAACCAAATTTCGTAGTGGACATTTCAGCCCACGGGCTTTATATGGTGCGGGCTAAGTTGACCAATGAATCGTTTTTTTCACTATGACAGTTTGATTGCAAACTTTGTGAAGAGTAACAAAACACGATTTTATTTCGTAATTAAAGCGGATTGTTTAGTTTTAAAAGAGTAACACTTAGTGCTGTACTAATAACTTTGTCAGATCGTGGAATAAACTCTTTTGCGCTACGCATCAATAAATTGGTAAGTCTTATAGTGAAATTGCTGATTTTGACTAAGAAATTAAAGTGCCTCTACATGACGTAACATGAGAGACCGAAAGGCAATTATTTTACATTTAAAGATAAATCGTTCACCACAGAAAGTTACTGATTTTTATTTTCTTCCTTTGTAAGAAGAATAATAGAAAATTGAAGTCAGTTTTGTATAATGTATAACGATCTAATTATGAAAATGTTGTAAACATTGTAACATGAGTTACCGGTAACTCATGTTACATGAAGTAACGTGAGTTACCAAGGTCCTAATTTGCTCTAATTCAAGTAATTTTTTTATATACTACTATTATACTGAATTCCTTGTTTTATTTTAGAAATCATGCTTTTGACGGGAGCTGAAAAGATGAGGCGTCGAAGAGAAAAACTTAAAAGACTTAACAAATACGAAGATTTTAAGGCCAAACACAGGCAACAAGCCAAAAAAAGTAGAGATAAGTCAAAAATAATGGTTGATCATATGCCAGATAGAAAAAGACAGAAAAAACTAGAGGAAATATGAAGAAAAACTAGAGATAGGGTACAAAAATATAGAGATAAGAAGAGGAAAGAGTTGGAAAATGACGAACAAGAAAGCACTGCATATTCGTCGCCGAAAACGCTTGGTAAAGCTAAATACAGACTTAAAAAAGCATTGCCTGCATGTCCTCTGCGAAAAAAAGCAGTGCTTCAAAAGATTCTGGAGGAAATTGATATAGAACCATTAACTAGTACTCAACAAACAACGAAACACTGCCTCTCAGATGAAGTTATATCAAAAGTGAAGCAATTTTACGAGCGAGACGATATAAGTAGACAGGCGCCGGGTATGAAAGAAGTTAAAACCATCCGTGAAGGGAATGTGAAGTCCAAGCTACAAATACGTCACATGTTCATGCCTATTACAGAAACTTATGCATTATTTGTTGAAGAAAATGGCAAAAGCAAATTTGCAGATCTACGGCCAAAACATGTCATGTGGAGCTCTACCATACCAAGAAATGTATGTTTGTGCCGCTATCACGAAAACTACAATTTAGCTGTGAATGTTCTCCATGGAATTGCTAAGTCGTTTCCAGCTTACGACAGCTCTTTCCTTTATGCTATTTTATGCAAAACTCCCACGAAAGATTGTTGGTACGATGAGTGTAGTAAATGTCGTAATAAATTGAAAAGAGTAATGAACAGAGCTATCAGTATCACTGACAACTTACCATATGAGATAACATGGCACTTCTGGAAGGATGAACATTACTTGTATGGAGTGGCCAGCGCGCAGCCCGGATATCAACCCGATCGAGCATGCTTGGGACGAGCTAGGGAGATGCGTAAAACAACGAAACCCTCCCCCAATCACGCTTCCTGAGCTCAAAATTGCTCTCACAGAGGAATGGGAGAATATTCCCCAAAATCGTACAAGGAACTTGGTGTACAGCATGCCAAACCGCGTAAACGCAGTAATGGAAGCACGAGGAGGTAATACGAAGTATTGAAATTCAAGAAAATCGTCATAAAGTTCAAAAATTTCATGTTTCCTATTTTTGTTTTAAGGAGAGATCGACAGTTTTTTTTTCTTTATGTAATTTTGTGTAAATAAAATGTATGGTGACTCATATTTTTGTAACTTTCATTTAAGGAGTATTAAATTGTCTATTAAATACAATTTATTGCATTAACCTAGCATTTTTACTTTCCGAGATTTTTTGGATTCTTTGAGTGACCCGGATTCATTGCTCTCGAGTGTATCTCCTCCCAGGAAAAAACGCTGCCAATCGAATACAATTCAGTTAGATGATTTTGAGCTATGTGCAATCAGAACTAAAATTCATCAAATGTACGTAGTCAGAAAGGAGGTGCCTACTTTGGGCAAGCTTTTGGCTGAATTAAAAAATGATATTAACTTCAATGGAGGTCGTACCACACTATGGAAAATAATTCGGCAAATTGGATATAGATTTAAAAAATGTGGCTCTAAAAGAAAACTTTTAATGGAACGATATGACATTGTAGCCTGGAGGTACAGATACTTAAATATTATAAGACAAAATTGAAATGAAGGCCGACCTATTGTATATCTTGATGAAACTTATATACACGCTTCATATTCTGTCAACAAATGTTGGCAGATGGAAAATGAACAAGGCGTTTTAAAAAGCGATTCAGTTGGTGCACGCTGGATCATCGTTCATGCAGGTGGCGAAATGGGGTTTATACCAAATGCACAGTTAATATTTAAATCGCAGTCGAAATCAGGAGATTACCATGATGACATGAACAGGACGAATTTCATGAAATGGCTAAAAGACAAACTCATCCCCAATTTACCGCCTAACAGTTTCATTGTTATGGATAATGCGCCCTATCACACTGTAAAGGTGAACAAGGCACCAACAATGAGCTCTACCAAAACTGATATGCAAAATTGGATCACAAATAAGGGGTTATCTTATCTTCCCACTATGGTGAAATCCCAATTATATGAAATAATAAAAGAGCATAAAGAAGCTCCTATATATGAAGCTGATCAACTACTTGAAGAGCATGGACACAAAGTGGCTAGGCTACCACCATACCACTGCGAACTTAATCCCATAGAATTTATGTGGAGCCTGTTGAAAAGGCGAGTAGCTGCTAAAAATGTTGGACAGGAAGCAGACAAGATACTACAATTAACAGAAGAAGCGTTCCAATCAATCAGTGCAGAAGACTGGCAGAAGCAGTGTCAACATGTGTGCCATATTGAACAACAGCTTATTAAAACAGATGGAATTATAGACTCCGAAATCGATAAATTTATTATAGAATTAAATGACGAGTCTGATACAGAATCGGACAGCAGCAGTTCCGACGATTCACGTTCATTAGCAGACAGTGACGAACCACTACCACTAGCGACCCGCTTAGATCACTCTTATTCAAAATAAATAAAACCTATAAAAATGTTGTTTTAATTTAGTCGTTTATTACCTATGTTTATAGATAAATGCAAACTTGAGGTACACAATACTAATTCAAATACCTATCCTAATTATTTTACCTAACTATCGGCGCCGGCGCCCTGCAGTTTTACCCGCTGATCCCGTACTTGTGAATGATGGGATAAAAAGAAACCCACATACCAAATCACATCAAAATTGGTTTAGTAGTTCTAAAGATTACAAACTTACATTCTAACATCCAAACTTACTTTAATTGAGAAATTTAACTACGAAAATATTTCGCAGTTTCATACTGGGTATCATCAAAGCCTTAAGCGGCAACACAGAGCGCAGATTAGCCAACATGACAGCCAGAGGCAAAATAACGCTGAACGTACTGTAGTTATAAACCGCCATGTTGGCGTCTCTCGGCCTTCTGCTTTTTCTGAATACACCATGTGAACGTACTTTTGAATTTTAATTTTGATACCTAATTATACCAGCCTTATACACTTTCTTTGAATCCGCGCAATTGTCAAGACTCATGACGTGTTTTGTGTTTTTATCGATTTTTCAGGATATGTGCATTATTTTATGGAATGACTAGTGTATTTTGTGATAAAATTTTGTGGTACGATAAAGCTACTTACATGATAGTATTTGTGAATTTCGTTACATTTCTTGTTTTCAACCCAAAAGTCGGCCACAAGATTACCGCCGTTTTCATGAAATTCCGAAGAATTTTACTTAGAACTAGTAATAAAATAAAATACTGTTATAAAATAGGATTCTTTTGTTTATTTTTCAAACTTGCATCGAAACTAAAAATATCGATAAAATTGAAAAAGCACATCATTACAGCACGTGAACACGTGAGTGGTAATTTTCATTTCGATTTTTTTTAATTTTTTTCATAGCACAGCTCTTGTTTATCATTGAAATATTATTTAGAGAGTAATTCTTTTATATTTCCATGTAAATATGATTTGTTTTGTTGCCAAAATATGGTTCTGAAAAAGTCGCGCATTTATTATGTTTTTGTGTTATTGTTAGTAAATTTAAGCTTACAGAAGTATTAAACATAAAAATAAATTATTAAGGAAGCTAAAACCGTTTACAGAACTTAGATAGGGGGCCTAGTTATTTTTTTATGAGCATTTCTCTGAAGCGAGCCGCAATTTTGAAGACCGCGCGGTGCGGGCCGGGTGATATTATTTCGTGCGCATTTTCTACCCCTGATTTGACCCAGGGGTGACGGGTTAAATAAGTTTGTGACGGTGATTGCAGACAATTCCAACAACATGCAAAGAGCTATTCGTCTTGTTAAAGAAATAAACCCGAACATAACAGGCCTCAATTGCGCAGCTCATACTCTTCATTTGCTATGCAAGAGTATTATTAGAATTGATGTAATAAATGCTTGCAAAGAAATGACAACGAACTTGATTAAAACCATTAAAAGAAGTCATATTTTGACATCCTTACTTGCAAAAATAGTAAAGGAAAAAAAGGTTGGTAAGAGTTTGAAATTACCTTGCAATACCAGCTGGGGTAGTCATTACACAAGTTTTAAGTAGCCCTGCAGACCTTAGCTGTTCACGAAAGAGCCACACTTTTACCTGCGGAAGAAAAAGCAGCACTGTTAGATGATGACTTTTGGGAAATTATTTGACAGTGTGCGAAGATTATGCAACCAATGTCGGATGCAATATTCAAATTAGAATCAAACGACAAAAATGCGCACAAGGTCTTTTTGACCCTTAAAGACATCAAATAATATAATAATATAAATAGATAATAGCAAGAAAGATGAAATAATGTGTCATGTCGCCCAGAGAATAAATGAATGCTTAAAACCTATACATGAATAAATAAATAAATTATGCTGCATCCAACGGTTGCTTGCTAGATCCAACGGTGCAAGGATCCGAGCTCAACGAAAGGCAAGAAATGGACGCCATGGTGTACATAGATGAAGTAGGACAGAGTATCGGTGTCAATGTTATACCAAATTTGGTATCCTATAGGGCAAGGGATGGATTTTGGACCAAAAGATTTCTGTGGGAAAATATAAATGAGGTAAGCCCAACAACGTGGTGGAAGGGGTTATGCGGATGTACTGCTTTAAGCAAAGCTGCAGTCCGAATTCTTACAGCGCCTTGCACTTCTGCTGCTGTAGAGCGTTCGTTCAGTACTCAAAGCAACATTCATAGTCAAAAAAGGAACCGACTCACTATAGAAAGGGCCGCAAAACTAACATTTATTGCCTACAACTGGAATTTGTTGCACAATGATGTGGATGATGTACGCGATATGTTTGATGATTGCGTATCTGATTCCTTGCCAATATCCCAAGATCATACGGAAACCACGCCGCCGCCGCCACGCACTATCAGCTCCGAATCATCTACATCAGGCATACGCATACATCATTTCGAGTTTTTAGATTGCCATACTGTTTCCGAATCAAGTGATGAAGATGATTAAGATTATGTGGTAGAATATCTTAAATTAGAAAAAAAAGAGATAGAAGACCTTATCATGAACCTTTTTATCAAAGACATGCAACCCTTCAGCATAGTCGAAGATAAGGGGTTTAGGGATCTAATTAGTTACGCATTTCCCAATTACCAAATTCCAAGTCGAAAGTACTTTGCTAACAATATTCTTCCGGGGGAATATGAAGCAGTAAAAAATGAAACTAAAGCTACAGTTAATGAAGAGGCTGTTCGCGCTGCTTATCACGTCAAGAACCCTGGAAGAACGCCATCTACTGACGGACTCAAGAAGCTGGTCGTGGGATAGGGCCATTACTGAACATACATCGGATCGTACCTAGCTACGTCGGCGGAGTGAGCGGGCTTCTCGTCGTGTCGGTCATAACAGTCGGCACAACCGTCATTTTTTCTTACCTCTCGGTACTCGTTCGTCGCTGTGCAAACACACATCTCTTGTATAGATTTAAGAATATACGTTTTTTACCAAGTTACAATAAATTCTAATCATTGAAGACGCACCCGATGACCCCCGTAGCTTAAACATTGGCCCTACGAACCGGATTTTGCTGCGTATGCTGGGAGAAGAATCAATCTTCAGTCTGCTCGTGAGAAGTCGCAAGTCATCGAAGCACTTCGCAAGCTGTGGATACCAACCAGCACCCAAGACAACGGTCAGGTCATTGATCCCGTCTAATCCTTCCTTCCGTTCCCATTTGTGCTAAAATTGTGTCGTTTGTGCATTCCAGAAAGATACAGAGTGCCGCGTCACCGTTACGTACAGTTCCCGCGCTTTTGAAAAACCGTGAGTACCTTATCTTATTCTTTACATAGGCCTTCATAATGGGTAGTGAAGATAAATTAGGTATTCCTAGCAATAAAACGCCTCAAGTTTCTCCGTCTAAAAAGCGTTCTGACGATGAACTTTTAATTCTCAGACGTCAACGGGGTAACCTCAAATGTAGGTTGACCCAGTTTCAAAATTATCTAGATCTCTTTAAAGATACTTGCCCATCTAAACTACAAATCAAAGAAATAAAGTTTAGAATGCAGGCTTGTCAAGATCATTTCAAACAATTCAATGAAATTCAAAGTAAAGTCGATTTTTTAAGTTCAGAGTCAGATGCCGATTCTAACAATGAATATGTTCAAACGTTCGAATCTTCATATTTTCTAGCCTTAGCAATAGCTGAAAATTTAGTCGCAAGTGTAGAAACTGGAAACAGCAACACGAATGTTACAAAAACTAGCAGTTTCCGTTCATTACCTGAAATTAAACTACCTACGTTCAGTGGAAAATTTGATGATTGGCTTGAGTACAAACATGCATACGTTACCATGATCCATAACTGTCCTGATCTGGATGAAATCCAGAAGTTCCATTACTTGCGTTCTTCACTTTCCGGTACCGCCTTAGAAGTTATAAGTTCTTTTGAGTTCACGCCTAGGAACTACTTTCACGCATGGGAGCTATTGGAAAAAATCTTTCCCCTGGTCTTCTATACACTCTGTGTCTTCCATCGTGCTTGTAGAGCATAAATTTTGATTCGTCGGAGAACATAACTTTCGACCAATCTTCAATACTCCAACTTACGTGGTTCTGGGCATATCTTAGTCTTGAAATACGATGGCCACGCTCCAGTTTAGGGCCGTTTGCAGGTCTAAGGGGTTTTAAGTTAGATTCAGCAAGCCGACGTCTTACTGTCCAAACTGTCCATGCACTTGGGTTACTTCCTCCGAGGCGTCGAAACTGATTTGTGAGTTCAGTTCCTGTGAGAAAGCGATTTCGAAGCATGGTGTTCACCAAGTATCGGTCTTCTCGTGCTGTGGTACACCTAGTTCTGCCCGTTCCTGGTCTGCGTAGGTTAGAACCAGTTTCTTCGTAACGTCGGAGAACTCTTTGTACTGTTGACAGCGACACACCGACAGTCCTGGCTGTATAGCGCTGACTCCGGCCGGTTTCCACCAATGTAAGTATTCTGGTGCATTCTTCAAGTGTAAGCGACATGATTTAAGCTTGAATAATGAATATTGAGCACTATCAACCTGGTTTATGTACCAACATAAATGACAGATTACAAACAAAAGCAAAAACAAATCCTGTAATTTCGTAGTTCCATCTTCGACAGTGTTCCCTTTTCAAATTTGATTTTTTTATGATATAACTTTACAATAACTAAGAAGTTTTATTACTTTCATTTAAGGAGTATTAAATTGTCTATTAAATACAATTTATTGCATTAACCTAGCATTCTTACTTTCCGAGATTTTTTGTATTCTTTGAGTGACCCGGATTCATTGCTCTCGAGTGTATTTTAAGATTTATAACTTTATTATTCATAACGAAAATTACAAGCAAAGGAATAGAAAAATTACAAATAGTATTTACAATTGAAACCATTGAGCTAACTGCAGACGGTTGCAAACAGTCTAAAGGTAGCTCAATTGATCCATGTCAATATATCGCGGGTTTTTTTTTCTGGACTCGCTTGTTTTAACATATGCCAAGTTTCCCAAATGTTTTAATAATTAAACACTGATAATCGCAAGGTTAAAGCTAACTATAATTATGATGATGTAAATAATTTTTTATAACCTATTAGGTACTCAATGTTAAATAAACTAAATGTATAACGTTAATGTTACCAAATGTTAGAGCACTCCACTAAAATCATGCATGATATATAATGAGATTGTTCACTTCGTAGGCTCTACTGTGTTCTTGGGGTTGCATATTGATTCATCTCTTCAATGGCAACCGCAAATTGATGCTCTCGTAAGCAGGCTTAGTTCAGCAGCCTATGCAGTGATAACAATTATTATTAGATATCTCACCGATCGGGACACAGCTAGGTTATTTAATAGTCACTTCCATGTTATAATGTCTTATGGTATTTTGTTTTGGGGACAGGCTGCTGATATTCAGACTATCTTTGTTCTTCAAAAAAGAGCGGTGCGCGCAATTTATAAATTAAAGCCACATAACTCATTGAAGGAATACATGTATATGTTATACACGTAGTATTGGTTTATTTTTCGCATCTTCCACTAGTGGAGATCAGAATAATAAGTTTCACTCTGCCCGAGCATTCTTAGATAGTGGTTCTCAGCACCGTTTCATTACAGAGTAGTTAGCTAAACGAATAAATGCGACAAATATACAGTCCACAGTACGTATCTTAGGAGTAGGACGTAGTCTTACCCAAATGAATTAAAAATGCGATATATTGGTGCGATCTAAAACAAGTGATTACAATACGCGGTTAGCTTGTTTAGTATTACCAATATGCACCTGCATGTGAAGATGTGACCTCAGCTAAAACGAATATGCTGGCACGCTTTGACAGATTGGAGCAGCTACGCCAACATTTCTGGCAGCGTTGGTCAAAGGAATATGTAGCAGAGATGCAGATGAGGACCAAGTGGATGACGCAAAAGGGAGAGCTCACCAAGAACATCTTAGTCCTCATCAAGGAAAGCAATTTACCGCCTTTCAAGAGGAAGATGTGACGACTTGAACTTTTCCCTGGACCAGACGGAGTAGCCAGAGTCGCTGACTGACATACGTACAGCAACACGAAGATCATTTTCAAAGATTTGTCCATTCATGTCATCCATGTCATTGGAACGAGATAGCAGTGAGAATACTGCTTAGAGATGAGAGAGATAAGAAAATTGGAACTTGAAGATTCCTTGTCACGTTCTAGTCGAATATGAGCGAAATGTGGTTATAGTTGTCATGTTTCAATTCTGTTTCCTCTTACCAACTGGTTCATAATCGTTGCCTTGACTCTTAAGAGACAGGTGTCCTCGACGACGGTGCCTACTTAATCCACACTAGACAGCTGAATACGCACTTCAGAAGAAAGTAGAGATACTGCTGGGAGTTCATTGGATCCACCTGTTCCAGCGAAAAAAAGTAAAATGCATGACTTTTTCACACAATCGAACAGATCACTGGATGTTATGATATCAAGAATGGCAGCACTCGATGGGATGCCATTCAGAGCATTTACAGAATCTGAAGACCTGAAGCATCTTTTTAATAAAGCTGGCTATAAATTACCCACAAGCGGAAACACTGTCAAAGATGTGACTGTGGAGAATTGACAGCATTCTGACTTTGACATTGACGCCTTCGACCTTTCGACCTTCTTTCTGTCAAATGTGTCAGAGAAAGTTCGTTATTTTCGTCATTCAATCTTTGGATTTCGAACAGAGTAACGTAAAACTTTCGTTAACCCAGTAAAAGCAAAATTTAGTTTAATTTTCGTCTCAAATCTTTTACATTTCCTATTGTGTGTTTATCGTCGATTACGTGAAATACGGGGAAATATTTGGATCGGGATTGGCTGATTTGTGCTGGTGATCAAGGCCTCAGGACTCCACACTGTTCACACCAGGGAAAACTGGCCGACGGCATCTTACTGAAACAGGGTTGCTACAACAACTTGCTAGGTATTTTGTTAGTGCTGTACGTGGACCCTAAGTGCTGAACACGGACCGATAAGCCGCTTCACATCGGATATAAGGTTAGCGGAATCCTTCTGTGCCAGACATCATTGATCTATAATCATCGCCACCATCATCAAACTGTTGACCATCCAAAAGGAATCCATTCGTCGCTTTTCGTATTAAAAACAACATTATAAAATATTTCGTTAAATTACAGTCCACAAAAATCAAATATTAAACTCTCCACTCTTGAGTTATCGAACAGTGACTGTTAAGATGTTTAAGATCCGTGTCAGCTTTCCCCTTTTATGTTTATTATTGGACAGATGATCAAATTAATTATTACCAGACTTGCCAAAAAACTTTTAACTATGTGAGACTTAGTATAGCTGCCACTGGATCCCTCTTTTGTAAAAAAGTAAGACCATTGATTAATGAACATACGGAAATTGTTGAAAAAACTCAAGGGCGATGCCGCACATAAAAAAGTTTTGTTAAAAAGTTATGGAAACCGACTGCAAAATGGCCATTTAAAATAACCCAATACAAAAGATTGATTATAAAAAGATCGAAGACCCAGGAAATAAATACACTTATCCGGGGTGAATTGCTTTATCAATCAGATTTATGTAAATATTCAAATGTTTGTAAAACCGGTCAAAAAACAAGCATGCTTCAACCATTGGGAGCGCCTTTGACGCGTGTTGGTAAATGAGAACGCAACCTTTATATTTTGTATGTTGGCATCTATCTACATTGAGCTGTAAATTTTTGTGTCACTTCTTTTTCCAAGAATAAAACGCACATAAGCATTTTCAAGTCGTATTTTATATTCCCATCATAAATTATCAACATGGTAGCAGAGCGTGGTTGGGAAAATTAAGTAATTACGATAAATACGCAGAAGAAACTTGAAAACCGGCAAAGTGTTTTATATATCATGGATATTTTTGAGGCCGCTGGATAACCTAACTTTCGAAGAAGCGGCGTGATGTGCTCGAAAAATTTGCTATGTGGTAAAAATATGCTAAGAAGATGTCGAATACGGGTCACAATCTATTTCATATCGACAGACTCGTTGGGCGAGTAAACTATGCGAGTTGGAAATTCGCCGTACAAACATATTTCGAACTGGAAGATTTGTGGACCTGTGTCATCAGTACAAACTCTGATGTAAAGAAGGAAATTAAGGCAAAATCTAAGCTTATCCCATATATGCCCAGAAAGATTTAGGTCTCCGATTTTCATAATTTTTGCATATGTTGTTGCTAATGGAATATTATTAGACCCATATTTTTTTATTTTGCGTTTCAGTTACTGAAAATGCCTTTTTTTTGAAGGGTCGCTATCGACCCCGCGGTTAAATAACTATCTGATAACAGTGGAAAAGGTAGGGGTCAATCAAACGCAGTATGTTATTTTTACACGACAGTTTTATATTTTTACTAATGTATTAATACCTATGTATGTTCAATAATTAGGAAGATTACGTCCTAATCCAAAAATTCGGTAATCTGAATAAATCAAATTAACAATATACCTAGCTTAGGAATCACATAATAAAACTACGAAAAAACTATGCTAATTTCGCAAAGCATTTGTCAAGAAGATTAAAACAACATGTGCTTCACATTTCACCGTTTTATTCTGATAAACAGTACACAGTTTTCTGTACTGAGTAACCATGATCATATGATTAGCTGCGTGTCTCCTCACGGCTAAAGGTACGTTCGTCATAACTTTCACAGGCTGCCCAGATCGAGTTCTGTCTGTCCTATACTTCATTAGCAAAGTTCTTGCTAATGACCTTCGGAAATCTGGGGTATCGACGTTGGCTCCCATTGATCCAGCCAGCAGAGCTGAGTTGTTCACTGTAATATCAAACAGCCACGTGTACCACTTCTCGCCTCGAATAGCAATGCGAAATGTACTAATGTTGGCACCGAGTCGATCAACGCCACCCATAAATCTGTTGTATTGGCCACATTTGGTTGATCAATTTCATAGGTATATCCTTTTTCTTCTTCTATCATCAGAAGATAGAGTGACCCCGTATTAGAATCTTTGCTTACAGGTTACATGACCGAATGTCTCACGATAACGTGTTTTACCAACAATCGAGAAATAATTCAAAAAAGTCAATGAGCTCACTTGCTTCTGACAATGTATGTACTGCTCATGATAGAGGAACAGTCCACTCCTTAGCTGACTCATGTAAATCCCGCTTGATCTATTTTCTTGGTTGTGGTTGAAATGCGGCACTTCGTTATTCTCTCGAAGTGGACGGGATGACTGAATCAGTAGGACTGACCTGAGTTGCTGATTAAATCCGTGAAAGTCTTGTTGATGACTGACCTGGTCTAGCCTAGCCTAGCAGTTGAAACAGCTTCAGGAACATCGCACTATTGAATATCTTAGATGTGTTATAGTATCAACTCGGCGGGATCAAGTAACCGAAGTCGGTTCAACCTTTCAATATCGCCCGCAGTTTTCATCTCCCGAATCACCATCTGACATCGCTCCATCACAAGGCGGGTCTAAATAGACTTCAACGTTTTGAATACCTTCGTTATCACGCAAACTTTCCTGGATATATACTATTTCATTAGTAGATAGTATTCGGCGTGACCTAAGAAAAAAAGAGAACATTCGGTATCATATCTGTCCAGTGGGTCGGTAGTGACCCATCAAAATATTCGTTCTAATAACGGAGTGAAAAACATATTATAATCAAAATGTAGTACTTCCGCACCTAGAGTTTTATATTTACTTTACTAATCATTCAAAAAAGAAACTAAAATCCTTATAAATAAATAGTTACTTACAGTTTTGTCTCAGCCGGTGCAAAAATTTCGCCATAAAAATCAAGTCATAACTTTCATCACAAATATTCAACTGAAATTGAGCTTTGTTGATGTGAAATTTGCTTCAGGTGATAAGGTATTTTATCATAAAATGCGTAAATGGCGTTAAACACAATTTTTTATGAATAATTTTCAATTTCGAGGCGTCCAAGCGGGAGAAGAAAGTTTGGGTCGTTTTCGTGCTTTTGGGCATATATGGGTTATACTACTGCTCGACTCAATAAACTATGTACATGTTACAAAGTGCTACCAAATGTAAGGAAGTGTGGGATTGTTTGGAACAAACTTTTGATGACAGCAGGTTGTACAGAAGAGTTGCCTTATTACGAGACCTCATCACGACTACTTTAGACTCTTCTCGGAGCATAGATGATTATGTAAATAAAATAATGTCGACCGCTAGCTAGACAAGCTCAGAATTATAAAGTTTTTATATTAATGATGAATGGCTTGGAACACTGATATTAGCCGGCTTACCTGAAACATATGAACCAATGATGAATGGGATTAGAGAGCTCGAGTATCAAGATCAGTGCAGATTCCATAAAAACAAAACTCCTGCAGGAAGTTCAATGCTCTGAGAACTCAGCATCCTTCACTAGGAAAAAGGCCATTCAAGGAAGTCAAAACACAAATAAGGTCAACAAAGGACCCAGATGTTACAATTGTAATAAGCATGGACACTTTGTCAAGAACTATCATGCTCAGAAAATTCAGAAGAAAATATAAGTTTTGTTGCAGCTTTTTCAGCTTCTACACAGAAAATGAATCCGGACCTGTGGTATGTGGACTCAGGTGCCTCTATGCACATGATCAATAGATGTGACTGGATGTATGATGTGACAAGTACTCCGGTACCCATTATAACTGTTGCCAGTAAGACATTGCTATGCTACCTGTGGAAAGTATGGGAAAGGTCAATTTATTAATGAATAATTATAAAGACAACAAAATTCAGATGTTTACAAGCTGCCTGAATATACTGAGGGAGTCAACTTGGTTGATAAACAAAAAGATCCTATTACATGCACAACTTGCCTCATGGGAAAACAGACTAGATTACCCTTCAACAATGTTGGTTCAAGAGCATCACAACAATTGCAGCTAATCCATACTGATTTATGGAACAAGAGTCACTGGGAGGTATGAAGTACTTTATTACCTTCATAGACGATTATACAAGAAGAGTTCATGTCTATTTTTTGAAAAACAAACTGAATGTCGTAGAAGTCTTCAAAGATTAAAAAATAGGGTAGAAAACGAAACCGACAAGAAAATAAAATTTATTCGTTCAGACAATGGAAATCGAAAGGGCTTTATGTCAATTAATGTTCAGGCTGTGTGCAATGCCAGACTTACAATCTGCGATCTTGTAGCTAGATAGCCAGGTAGTACCCACGATGAGCGCATTTTTAGTGCTTCCCGTAGAAATGCAATGTTCGAGTTGGGCACATACAATGACTCGATTCTGGTGGCCGACAGTGGCTATATGAATAGAAGCTACTTGATGATGCCCCTTGATAGGATTCAGACAACAGAAGAGTCACTGTACAATGAATCACAGATAAGGACTCGAAATCCAATTGAAAGGATGTTTGGGATATGGAAGAGACGGTTTCCAGTACTAGCACTGAGAATGCATGTGCATTTAAAAAATTGCCTGCCAGAACATTATGCTAATAAATAACAAAGACATACACGCTACCTAAGTAGCATTGACTAATCAGGCATTCCATTTTGTCGTATTATAATTTTACCCTAACATTTTTCGCCGTCGCTCGGGTGCAAAAACTGTAAGCAAAAACATAGCCATTTTTACTAAGTAGTATTATATCATTCGTTCATTTACGGTTCATTCTTGCAAAAACGCTTAATTTGTTAACCGTCCGCTTTCTAGTGATGGTGAACAGCGGTTTGTTTAACCAACTGTTTAATTTTAACGCTGCGTTTATGTAATCAATGGTTGTGTTCTAGTTGATGAACTCGGGTCTTAGAGGAACATCTCATAACAATCTCTGCAAAGACAACGTGTATTCGTACACATGGTCTAGCAGTAAACAGAGTACTTTCCTCAATAATAGTCATATTGTTGGATTAAACCTCAAAAGATTACGAGGCCCAGAGTGGGCCAACAAGGTAGATTGAAATGTATTGTTGGACATGAAAACCTAATCATATTGTGGGATGTGGATATTAATGAGGAAAGGAAATTTTAGGTAAGTATGTAATGATGATTTATGATTAAATGTGGTAAATAGTAAGATTTTTGTAAAGTCGGTTTTGTTATAAATGATTTTCATAATTTTAGCTTAAATTTACATAGAATATGAATACAAGTTGTAGACTAAAAATTTAAGCTAAATAATATTTTATAAATTTGGTAAAAGAATGTATTGTTGATCTAATTTATTTTATGGGGTATTATGAATAAGGGGGGTAAGCATATACTTTGTTTACTTACCTAATTTAATTATGACTACATTTATCAATGTTATGAATAATGACAGATTTTTATTAATGGTTTTCTTATTCTTGAATATTTGTATCACATAAACTATAATTATTGATAAAATAAAATGATTTATGTACAGATCATTTTATTTTATCAATAATTATAGTTTATGTGATACAAATATTCATGTATTGCGGATGATTTTTCAATAAAATATAATTTTTGTTTATTATGAATCAGGTGTTTAGTATAATGGTAGCCAAGCACTTGTCTGGTTCGTCGACTATGTAGGTAACTAATTTCTTCGAAGCCACTGTGTGACTAATGTTGCCCTCATAGACCGTCTCTTTTGCAGAGCTGCCTGGGTAGATCACTGGTTTTCTGCAGCTCTTGGCGCAGGCCGCCTTCTTTCCTCTTCTATATCTGCCTCTGAAATTTAATTTCAACCATATTTTCACTAAGACACATATTGCCTATGATACTGTAATTTTCCTGCTGTTTCTGGTGAATGATGGAAGACTCGCACTTAGTAGGCATCTAAACCTCCCTTCTAATACATACTCCAAAAGTTCTCTATAACTAACTAACCAACCTAACTAGTGAGTGAGACATGTCGATGCCTAAAAAGATACCTTGTGTGTGAATTTCTTGTCTGTGATTGTGTACCTACGAGTGAACAACTGAAATCCCTTCGTAAAAATTATTCTTTTTGAAAATCGACACGGCCTTCATTGTTTGTTGGCCTTCACTGGCAGCCCGTCAGCCATATTCATATTTTAATTATTTTAATTATTGTAAATGGTGATCCATTCACAACAAATGATGAAAGGGACAGAGGGCTCTCCAAGCGGTTTCTCCCTCGGACCGCTTTTCGGCAACTTGTTCACATTCCAGATTGGGTATAAGAGACCATTCCGAAGAAGAATTGCTGTCTGCTTTAGTTAATAGATTGAAAGAAAATGAAAATATTCTTTTGGCTGAGGTTATTGACTGTCTTTAGACGGATGACGAAAAGACTAAAATATTCACATTTGATGTTAAAAGATCAACCCAAATTGCAAAGAAGTATACCGCAAGACGAAGCACTGGCACTTGTAACTGCTCTCAAACTTACAAAATGGCAACATTTAACATTAAGAAAATCATTGTCAGAAGATAAAATAGTGCCTTTGCCCTCTTATCAAAAAATAATCGAAGCTAAAAAATCGTACTTTCCTGAAGATATTTCGATTTCAGAAACAGGCGTCCGGATTAAACTACAGTCGATACTGGGTTTGACGGTGAAGAAAATATTTAAAGTGATCGGTCATCATCACGTTGATTCTGGTTCGATTAAATTAATAAGCAAGTGGGGCTGTGATGGGTCTTCATCACACAGCACTTATAAACAAAAAGTCAACACAGAATTTTCTGACTCCTCAGTATTTATGACAAGCTTTGCGCCTAATGTGTGTGGTAATTTGGCAAAACCCACGTCCATCGTCAACGAATTACTGCAGGCCGGTTATGTTCGAATTTGTCAAGGAAACAAAAGAATATATTCAGCGAAACACAGCAGCTATGGATGAAGAAATAGCTAACCTCCCACCAACTAAAATATGTAAGTGATAGTTATTATTTATCATGCATGCGAAATAAATTTTACCTTGAAAGCCGTTAAAGACCTACACTGTTTTTTATCATAAACGAACTTTAAATCGTATCAAAATATATTCCTTCAGTGAAAATTTATGCACCATCATTTTATTTTTGCCTACATTTTTATAATTATTTTTTAATTTTCTTGCAGATGACATGGAAGTTTCTCATGATCTACACATGACAATAATCGATGGAAAAGTTAGCACAGCTTTGTCAGAAACCTCATCCCATGCGAACTGCAATATTTGCCATGCAACACCAAAAGAGATGAACAATATAAGCTTGGTTTTGAAAAAAACCAGTAGCTGAAAATATGTATAAATATGGTTTATCTTCGTTACATAAGTGGTTGAGGTCTATGGAATGTATACTGCATATATCATACAACATGGATTTTAAAAAATGGGCTGCAAGAGGTGAAGATAAACTACTACAAAAGACTAAAAAAGAATTAATTCAGCAAGAATTTTTTCAGCGCACTGAATTGTTAGTGGCCATTGTCAAACAAGGCTTTGGCACCACTAATGATGGCAACACAGCTCGAAGATTTTTCAGGGACTATTCCCTTGACAGCGTCAGATATTGATTTAGAGCCCATTACAGGCTCTCTAAAGAGTTATTCTCTCAATTGTGCCAAGAACTCAAACCTCATGTAACACTTTCGTTGTAACTATTTTTTTAAAAATGCCGCTCCTTCCACATTTTGAAATTCCCGCGGTTTAGCGCCTATCGAAACTGACAGCGTCACATGACACTGAGTGAAGCAAGCGACCACTGACAATAAGGAATGATGAATTAACGGATTTTTGCATTGGCTGGACAGAACGGCGACTCGAAAAGACTCAGATCGTTCGTAAAAGATTATTTCTTTTCTTCAAATAAGTTTACAAAACTTGACACAATTTTAACGTGCCTGCTTCGTTTTGTGTTTAAATCTCCCAGAACTTGTGAAACGCCATATTGGGTAAGTGTTGTGTTTCATAGGATAAATTGCACTGTAAGCCGTTTGAACCCAACGGCCCGATCTTTAATCTTATTTCTTGTGTGTATTCTTCTAGCCATAAGTAGATATTCATTCTTTCTCATATGTAGCCGCTTTGCACAAGCAATCATATCATTGATTCATATTTAAAATGTACTAAAATGTAATTTTCATTCTGTCTGTATTGCATCATACTCTTCACATTTTCCTGCACTTCACACTGCTTATTTTAGACCAGAATTCACTTGTTTGACTGCCTCATCACTGATTACTATTATATGCTAGTTACCATTACGTTCACCATGAGCATGGGATGTCGCAGTCAAACTTGGGAAGTGGACGAATTCTTAATGGTCTGGAAATGGGTTCCAGGGTTCACCTTACGGGTAGCACCTTCTGCTTCTGAGATACCCCACTGAAGACGCCGCACGACGCATCGCTATTGTCTGCCTAGCTGCGAACCCGAGTCGGCGCCCATCTTGTTCCAGTCGGCGCCCATCTTGCTAGCTGCACCGGACCGACTCCCGCTCATGCTAAGGCCAGTAGTGGTACACTTGATGTTTCTCAACGCGACCCGGATATGACTTTCTTAAGCTAAATTCACGACCCTTAGACTAAAAAGTTTGTTAAATAAATTCTTGATTATTAACCATTGTTTTAGTTGATTCAACTTACAAAGTACCTTTCACTCATATGCCTGCACAGCAAAGACGAACAAACAAAAGTGAGCTTGGAATGTAAGGTATATCTAGCTTATGAACATACATTCAATTTATTTTAAAGTTATCTTTATTAACAACGAAAATTACAAGCAAGGAATAGAAAAATTACAACTAGTATTTACAATTGAAACCATTGAGCTCAATTGATCCATGTTAAAGTCATAAGGAACCTTGCCTTAGTACATAGTTCCTAATATATGGTGTTTGATTACAAATTCTAACGGCCCTCTCATTTTATGCCACTGGATCATATCAAAAAACAGTTGGCATGAACTTTCTTCATGGCCTGAGTTAACCTAGCGTTTCAAATGCTGTGAAATAAGTCACCAAAGCATTGAATAATATTAGTATTTTGCAGAAATACACAAGATTTCCACAAACACGTGAAGAGAGGCAGACAATATAATAAATGGGTGTGTTTTTGTTATTACTTAGTTTATTGCTCAAATATCACCAACCATTGATTGACTGTAAAATAATAATAAAAACTTTTTATAACAAAGATTTATTGCCCAAATATCACCAACTATTTATTGTAAAATAACAGTTAACACTTTTTATTACTTAACAAAGAAAATAATAATAAGGGTCAGATCCAAAAAGCGGTTCTCCTGGATTCGGCGCGTATCGTCAGGAAGTTCCTCTGTCTGCAACCCCAGTCACCGGCTGCTTGAGCCTTGCTTCGCGGTCGGTGATCCACCGTTTTGATATATTTTTTACTGTAGAATAGTTTTATAAAAATTTTGTATTTTCTTTAGTAAAAAATGTATTTTTTAATGAGAACTTAAATAAATAAAGTGTAATAATAATAATAAGCCTTTATTTCCAAATTTTACATTTTGTGATTTGAACTTATTTAAGATAACATTACAAACATTTTAACATTATTAATTATTATAAATATTATAATTAATTTTATTAACATTTTTAAGAGAATTCGATGAATATATTAACATTCATTTTTATTTTTAGATAAGTAACTACTCCTTTGTCATAAAATATGTCTTATGATTTGGGCACCCATCTTTGGGTGAAGGCCTCCTCTATCCATCTCCACTGAGTCGTCTCTCCATCTCAGGCGGGGGCGCCCGCGCGCGCGCCGGGCCTCGCCGTCGCGCGGGTACCAGTGTAGGATGCGCTCCGTCCATCTGCCATCTGTTAATCGTGCTACGTGCCCCGCCCGTGCTACATGCCCCGCCCATCTCCATTTTAGTTGGCAGGCTAGTGTTGCTGCGTCAGATATTTGGGTTCTTTTTTTCAGGTCTGAATTTTTGATACGGTCTTTTAGCCTGATATTTAGCATGCTTCGCTCTTTGGAAGACTTGTATTTTGGTTAATAACCTCTTTTGATAGAGCCCAGTTCTGACAGCCATATAGTAGAGTGGGTAGGACAGACATTTCCATAGCTTTTTTCTTGATTTTCATAGGAATTTTAACCTTAAATATGTGTTTGTGTGACCAATATTTGTTCCAAGCTAATTTAATTCTTCTTTCTACTTCTGTGAGTGTTTGGTTACTAAAAGAAATGTTTTGTCCAAGGTAAACATACTCATTTACATATTTTATGTTGTGTTCCTGAATCTGTATAGGTGACTTTATACTACTAGTTAGAATACATGTTTTATCTTTGTTCATTTGTAGGCCAAATTTCTGGCTTTCGGTATCCAGTGTCTGAATCATGTAGGTTAAGTCATCATGTTTTTCGCTTAGAATAAGTATGTCGTCGGCAAAGCGTAGATGGTTTAGATATTCTCCGTTGATATTTATTCCCTTATTTTCAGTTTTTTCTTTTCTTCTTTGCTTTTATTTTCTTTGGATTTTAGTGTTGTTCTTTCTTCAATTAACTTTATTATTTCAGAAGTAAGTTGGTATCTGTCAGATTTTTCTCTTCTTGGTAAAACATCCATACTTTTATGTATTGTATTTATAATTTTAGAATAGTTTTCTTGCATTATTGTGTCATATTTAATGTTTTGGGATAATGTTTCAAAAGTGATCTTCATACATTCTTTTTCCACATATGTGAATTCCTTTCTCTGACATTTGAAGGATTTTCTATTATTCTTTGTTGTGTACTCTAGGTTGTAAGAAGCTCGAACTAATCTGTGATCAGAAGGGTAACTAGTTCCAATGACTTTATAGTAGCAATATCTCAGTTTTTTACCCTACAAAATTTCAACGTTTATTATAATTTTAGGATGCTCTTGAAATGGACATGTTTTTAAAGTACCCGGCATCTTAGGTTTCCTTATCTTTTTTTTAACCACAGCAGCTCAAACTTTGCATAAAAATATGAAAAAATTAAATTTTCTACTTTAAACCTGCCTTGAAAATTACTGGTCCTAGTTACCAAAATATTTCTTACGGTGTTCAAAAAAACTGTTTTTCCTTAGTATATTCCGAAAAGAAAAATAAAAAAATTATTAAAATTATAGGCACAAAGTCCAAAAATGTGAACAAAGGTACAAATTTTTGCAAATTTACAAAATCTATACTTATAATAAAACTGTAACAGGTCCAAATCTGTACATTGAAGATATTTTGAAAATTTTTTTTGGAGGGTACTCTATTATCGATACTCATGCCAAAACTGTAATTTTTTTCATTCATGTCTGTCTGTCTGTCTGTCTGTCTGTATCGTAAACGCGCATCACGCCGAAACTACTTGATGGATTGAAATGAAACTCGGCATGATTATAGGTCATACTACGAGGAAGGATATAGGATACTTTTTATCCCGGAATTCAGTAAGGTTCCCATGGGAGAGGGTATGAAAAAAAAAATCCTTTACCGCGCATCACGCCGAAACTGCTGAATGAGTTGGAATGAAACTCGGGACGATTTGAGTTCATACTACAAGGAAAGACATGGGATACTTTTTATCCCGGAATTCGGTAAGGTTCCCCTGGGAGAGAGGGTGAAAGAAAAATTCTTTAACCACGCATCACGACGGAAGTGAATGAATTCGAATAAAACTCGGGACGATTGGACATGGGATACATTTTATCCCGGAATTCAGTTTGGTTCCCATGGGATATACGGGTTTTCAAAAATTTCTCACAGCATCTGAACGACGCGTGTGTACGCGTCGTTCAGATGCTGTGAGAAATTTTGGAAAACCCGTATAGCCCAGGGGAACCAAACTGAATTGAACTGATAAACGCGTAAGTTTGTAAGTATGAATGGATAAATGGATGGATAGATTGATAGATGGATGGATGTTTGTTACTCTTTCACACAAAAACTGCTGAACGGATCTGGATGAAATTTGGCACAGAGATAGATTATAAGCTGTAATCACACATAGGCTTATTTTATCCCGAAAATCCCACGAGAAAGGGAATTACGCAAGTAAAATAGCGAGTACACGAAATACTAATCATGCGCAGACGAAGTCGCGGGCACCAGCTAGTATTAAATATATTCCGAACGGGTCAAGTTAGAAAAAAAATAAAAAATGTTTCTGATTGGCCTTGACTTGGCGCATAAGCACCTTTCAGGTTATCCACTCATTATGGGACACCCTGTATATAATCCTACATTGGTGACCCCGACGTGATTTAGTTACCAGTCAACCCATATCGGTGACCTTGGGGGGTAAAGTTGTGAGTCAGGTCGGGAGCTCCACCTTCTTGGGCTTTAGGCTGGACGAAGGTCTTACTTGGGAACTTCACATTGACCAACTGTGCGAAAGGGTCGGGCGAGCGTGCTTCGTCCTTTGGAGGTTGTCGGAGACACTAGAGACAACAATGATGAGGAGCTGCTACTTCGCGTCTGTGCACTCGCTTCTCCAGTATGGTGTTGAGCTGTATGGCAGAGCCGCCGACTGGGAACGAGTGTTCAGAATACAAAAAAAAGCAGGACGAGCCGTAGTGCGAGTTCCGTGGGACACGCCCGCTCGTCCAATATTCCGTTCTCTGAAGATCATGACGGTCCCTGGTCTGGTCATCTTCCATGCCGCCATGTACGCTCGAAACCACCTAGACGAGTACTTCAGGTTCGGCGAGGGTCAAACAGGTACCCTACTCGTCATGCGCACAAACTGAGAGCTGTCCCGAGGCGCCTCACGAAGTCCTCGAAGCTGGTGCATGTGATGGGGCCGGCTGTTTATAACCGTCTCCCACCTACAATCGTTAGTGCTTCCTCAACGCAATCCTTCAAAACTAAACTAAGTACTGGCTAATTGAGCAATGTCATTATAATTTTAATGAACTTTTCGACATTGTATAATTTTATAATTTACTATGAATTTTATAATTTAATTCAATTAATTATTTTGATTTTATATTATTATTATAATTTTGCCAATGTATACTCGTATTTTAATGTATACAAAGTACCTACTTATGTAATTATTAATTGAATAGTCATAAGAAAATGACATGTAACACAAAAAACGTTATCAATAAATAATCTGAAACTGAAACTGGCAGTTTTTGGAAGATTTGCACAGATTGCAAGAAAATGAACTTTTTCATTTGGCGAACAAGCTGAGAGCAAATCATATTTATTTCAAAACTAAAATCATGAACGTTCGTCTTGCATCACAGCTTTTCAGCGAAAGTGTAGCAGATGCACTTACATTCTGCGAAACCAAATTGAACATACTTAACTTCGGTGGAGTACAAGCAACTACATATTTTCTAAAACTAATGAACGACCTTTTTGATATCTTAGACTCCAGAACCCATCAATATGGATACAAGCGCGCCATGAACATTGATAACCACAAATATGTTTTCAATTTGCAAGATACAGCTAGGCAGTATTTGAAGGCATTAAAATACAACGGAGCCAGTATTATGGATTCACTACAATTTACTGGATTCCTCGGATTCTGCGTATGCGCAGAGAGTGCAAAAGGTCTTTTTAAAGATTTGATTTTGCCTGAAAAATTAAAAAAAGACGATGAAATATCTGCCGCTTCATAAGATTTCTCAAGACCACATAGAAATATTGTTTGGTTATATCAGAAGCCATGGCGGTAGCAATGATAACCCAACAGGTCGGCTTTTTGAATCGATTTATAAAAAAATGTTGATTCATTTAGAGCTGATTAATGTAGACTCTGGTAACAGCATCCCTTTGGAAAAATTAACCATCTTGACCTGTTCTTCGAAGTCACATGTGGACAGAATAAATAAAACCACCGCGCGACAAAACAGTGACCGTGACTAGGTACATTGAAGCGTCTGAATTTGAAGATGAAACTACCCCTGATTATGTTGCATATAACTGCTCTTTCACCATTTGGTGAAAAAGTAGTTGAATATGTAGCTGGATTTGTCGCCCACAAACTCATCAAAAAGGTGAAATGAGACACATGCATAACCGCACTTTTACCTCAAAATAGTGTCAACCAATCGAGCCTCATTAGCAAAAAGACAAAGAAAAATTAATATATCCTTCGAGCGATGTCATAAGCATTTGTCGGTGTTGTGAAACGGAACTACGAAAAGGAGTTGAGCAGAACAAAATCAAAAAAGAATACAGCACTGCCTTCCTGCTTCCCCATGTTTATGAAAAAGTAGTTCCTATAAGTAATAGTGGTTTTAGAACTCATATTGTTCCTAAAATAACTAACTAATAAAAACAGTAAATAATTAACACAGAATCATCTAACACAGCTTGTGTTATGAACACTAGATGACGACATTTAATACGATAACAAATAGGTAGCTTTTTTTTCTAATCGAAAACCCCGGAACAAGTATTTGCAGATAGTACAAATATTTGTTCCAAAGGGGGAATCGAGCTCACAACCTCCTGCGTCGCATGAGGACCTTCGCCTTCTGCGTCAAAAAATTATTAGGACATATAGTAAGTATTTATTAATCTACACTACTTTTAACCTAAGAGAAGAAATGAAATATCTACATACATTAAAAATAATCTTTCAAGATCTAAGAATTTTAAGTTGTGTCTTATTAATTTCAGGTAGGCCCGGTCACCTTCAGTGTGCACGGGCGCCCTCACCAGACATCCAACGTAGCAGAGAGCTATCACGCCACCCTACGCCGTTCTCTAGGCCCTTCGCCTAATATTTGGCGATTCACAGCAATCACAGGTATAAAATAATAACTGGAATTTAGTAACTAACTCATATAATGGTTTAATTGCCTACCTTAACAGATACTTCTTATGTAGGTAGGTACTTATTATATTCTACGTACTATAATCAAGTTGCCAAGATTTTTTCGTAATCAAGTTGCCAAGTTCTTCTATTTCGGTGCCAAGCATGTTGAATTTCATACTTTCTTAAAAACTATTTATTTTTTCAGACATCGTCAATAAAAAATTAACCGTGTCCGCCTCGCGCCTTAGTGGCCTACGCCAGGGAAACCTGCCGCGGAGAAAACAAAAACAGAAGCCACAGTCGCCAACAGTTACAAACTCTTCAGAAGTTCAGAATTTGAAACTGTTGGCTGTTGGAATAAGTCAACATGTCGTACGAGACTCACAGATGAAAATCTGGAAAACTCGTTACGCCTCTGCACAAGTGGAATTTGTCCAGATATTAATAAACTTGTTTCTGAAGATCAAACACAAATATCACATTAACCGTTACACGTAAAAAAATTGTTTAAAACCTGATAAAAAGATCTATAGTAAGTTAGTGATATATAGTAAGTTTGGCACGCTTGCCGAAGGTTGCTGTTCGGGTAAACCGACCACGCCGCAAATATGCATTTCAGCTGCGCTTGCATTGAATGCGTATTTGCTCGCGATTACCCAAATATACTCAGTCCGCGATCGACCGCCAACGTCGCGGGTTCAAACCAAAACATTTCAACCATATCCACTATAAGTTGGCGGCAATAGCCTAATAACCATAAATACTGTGTGTCAAGGAAATTGTTAACACTGCCATCTGTGCATCATGTGCTGTACTACTTTCACAGGTAGGACACTAGATATCTATCTAATTAAGTAATTCACATAGCCGCCACTAGAGGCGCTGTTCCAAAACTATAAATATCGACCGAGGTCAGCCATTTTTCTCTTCTTTCGCACCTGTCACTCAACTGCATTTTGTAATTAATAAATAAACAGATTTGTTCTAGCTGCGCTGGTTTCCTTCCACATTTTACATGGTGACCCCGACGTGATCTTCGAGAAATCGAGAAGTTTCCGTCCCCTATCAAGACGAAGACAGGACAACTGCGGGCGTACGTGGGGTGTGCGCGCATTGGGAAAGGCATCCCAAGGTCGCACCGCGTGACCACGAGGCACGAGGCGTGGCGCCGGCAGAAAATACGTGACTACGGCAACCATTTGCAGCCCCTTTGCAGCCAGTTGACGAGAACAGACGGAAAGGAGCAGGTTCCGAGAACATCAACCCAAAATACAGCGGCAAACCGAGAATCTCCGAGAGAAAAATCGAGAATCTAGCGCAGAGACTAAGTATCTACTTATCAAGTAAGTGAGCTGGCATACTTATTAGGTTATTATCAATCTTGTAAAATCCCTTCTTGTAGTTTATTGTAGTAACTATCTGTAACGTAATTTGCGTGGCCACGTGTTCTAGTGGTTTCGTTCTCTCTCTCATCTCGATTACAAAATGGATACTAGTGATTTAAAGGAATTAAAGAAAACACGCGGAGTAATAAAGGGCAAGCTAACCCTATTTAAAAAATATGTTAATAACCTAACAATGCCAATAACTGCTGAAACATGCATTGACCTAGAACTACGTGTAGAAAAAATAAGGGAAACCTTTGATTCTTTCGAAAAGGTTCAAGATCGAATCGAAACTTTATGCTCTGATATTGATGCTCAATTGTTAGAAAGAGAGTCGACACAGAATAGTTACTATGAACACATGGCCATTGCAAAGAGCGCCATGAATCAAATTTTGGAGAATTCCAACCAGTCGGTGAACACAACCATTGAACATGAGGCAACAGATTCAATTAAATTTCCAGATATCGAATTACCATCGTTCAATGGAGATATCACTCAGTGGTTGGAATTCAGAGATACCTTCGATGCCCTCATAAACCAAAGTAGTTTAAAACCAATTCAAAAGTTTAAGTATCTAAGGAGTTGCTTACAGGATAGTGCACTTATTGTAATAAGCTCATTAGAGTACTGCGAGGAAAGTCATGCAATCGCATGGAAACTTCTTTGTGAACGTTACAATAATCCAAGGAAGCTTGTAGCGAACCATCTCAAAGCACTTATCAACGTGGATCAGATCTCAAGTAGCTCGGACTCAATACGGGGTTTCATTGACAACATCTCTAAGCACATGAGAGTCCTAAATAAACTTAGTATATCAACCGAAAACGGGGATACCCTTCTCATATTTATTTTAGCATCAAAGTTAGACTCACAAACATTAAGGAAGTGGGAGGAAAAATCAAACTCAAATGAATTGCCTTCATTACAGAACTTCAAGTCATTTCTACGGTCACGGGCTGATCTGCTGGAATCTCTAAGTTCTTCGGACCTGCCCAGTGATCAAGCACAAGCGAAGAAGGCTATGGTAACCACCTCCACATCCAATTCTAATGCCAGCCCAAATAAGGTACCAAATTCAAATACTAATTCTACTCGATGCCCGTATTGTGAAAACTCTCACTACATAAACCAATGTCTCAAATTTCTTGCACTGAGTGTAAAGTCTCGAATACAAACAATAAGACGCCTGCGTCTTTGTACTAATTGCCTAAGGCCAGGACACTTCGTATCGAATTGTCGCGCGAGCAGCTGTAGAACGTGTAAAGCTAAACATTCACTTCTACACATCGCACACACACCTACTAATACAACATCTACCAATTCATCTAATACCGAACAAACGCCAACCACACTTAATCAACAACCAGCACTAACAGAGCCGGGACAGTCTATTAATCTACATACAACCGAAAACAAACCGAAACCGTTATCTACTCAAATACCGATTCAAAATAAAACTGTTATTTTGTCAACTGCCCTGGTGAATGTGATTGACACCGACAATCAATCGCACACCTTAAGGGCCCTGTTAGACTCTGGTTCCCAATCTAATTTCATTACCGAAAATGCGTTCAAAAAGCTCAAATTACCGAAAATACCGATTAATATGCAAGTAACTGGTTTCAATCAAAGCTTAACTTGCATCACTTCCTCTAGTAATCTAACCATTCATTCCCAAATCAGCGACTTTTCTAGAACAATATCTTGTCTCGTTGTACCTACCATTTGTAACGTAACACCACCGCACACAATCAATCTCGGAGGAATAACATTCCCTAAAAAATATAAATTAGCGGACAACGCGTTTTACAAGTCAAGTAAAGTAAAGTAAAGTAAAGTAAAGTAAAGTAAAAAAGATTTTTATTGACACAATAATGGTTTACAGACAGTAATGAGTCCATAGGCTCCTGAACTAGTTAAAAACTGTGTTTCAGGAGCCAGTGACTTCTCCAGTTTAATACAGGTTGATTTGATTATGTCAAACTAATACTATACTTATGAACCTTAATTTTAAAAATAATTAACAAGAAAACATGTAAAAAAAAAGGCTTTAAATTTCCTAAGCTAGATTATAGTGTTTTTCAGGTAAAGAGTATTTGTATATATATATAGTATACAGTGTATAGATAAATATGAAATGCGCTCCTTAAATATAATACATATATACATACAAATATAAAATACTTTGTGAAATTATGCCATCTATAAAATTTATTTCATTTGTTTAATAATTTTACTAAATGTGATAAATTAATTTTTATCACATTTAGTAGGTTACGTTTAGATTGTATAAAGAAAGAAAGAGAAAAAAAGAGTGTAAAATAAGGGAATTCATATTTATTTTTCTCATGAACAAACCTTAACGTCTGTCTATCATTTGTTCAACTTCATCATATTCAAGTTCATGCAACCATTTTTTAATTGTACATTTTATTTCTCTATTACTTAATTCTTTTACTTTGTGGATTTTATGAAGTTTGTTGTAGAGATGCGTAGCTACAACGTTATAGTGTCTTTGTGCAAATTTACTTTTAACTGATGGAATTGGGCAGCGATCAATTCTTTTGTTGGAAACAGGTAAGTGAGGCACAATTGTTTTATGGTATCGACGTATAGACTCATATACGTCGTACTAAGTGAAATCGATCTTCTATTAGGAGTAGAATTATTTTACGACATTCTCCGCACTGGACAGTATAGACCAGGCAAGGGACTACCTATCTTGCAAAACACTCAACTCGGATGGGTAGTTTCCGGCTCTATTGCCACAAATATACCTACTCATAAAACACATTGTAACTTTATCCAGTCAAACGAGTTGCGAGAATTTTGGGGCGAGGATACGAAACTTCCACATGATGATGATTATGATGAGTGTGAAAAAATATTTCACACTCACACCAGAAACTCTGATGGTAACTTCGTGGTGCGACTCCCCCTTAAGGCTCCCCATCGGAACTGGGTCAGTCTAGAAATATAGTATACAAAAGATTTAAAGCTTTAGAAGCTAAATTTGAGAGAGATCCTAGTTACAAAGGGCAATATGTGAGTTTCATGCGCGAATTCGAACAAGCAGGGCATATGATTAGACGAGATACCTATGAGCCTTGCAATTACCTACCCCATCACGCGGTGATTAATCAAGAAAAAACAACTACTCCCCTCCGAGTGGTGATTGATGCATCATTCAAAACTAGCACAGGTGTTTCTTTAAATGACATTCAATTTAAAGGTACAATTAGTCAAGATAAATTAATAAATATCCTACTTAAATTTCGTAAAAACAAATACGTAATTAATGCTGACATAGAAAAACTATACCGATTTATATACCTACATCCTTCCCAACACAACCTACAATGTATACTATGGCGCGAAAACACTACCGATCAATTATCGACATACACACTCACTACTTTAAGCTTTGGTTTAAAAAGCGCTCCATACATAGCTACGAGATGTCTACAACAGTTGGCGGAGGAATTCAAAGAGCAGTATCCGGAGGCGGCAGCTGCTATACTAAACGAGTTTTATATCGACGATTGGCTCCACTCGGGAGACGATGAGCAGAAGGTAATCCAGACAGCTGGACAGGTTGCATGCATTCTACGCAGCGCAAACTTCAATCTACGAAAGTGGAAGTCCAATTCTACTACGATTCTACACAACATGAACAATTCCAAACACACGAATACAAAACAATCAGTTAACACACAAGAGACCGTAAAATTATTAGGCCTCGCATGGAATAGTCACTTAGACTATATTACCTATTCACAAAAAATCAAAACATTGCCGAATGTTCTAACTAAACGAAATATTTTATCCATTGCTTCAGAAATATTTGACCCACTAGGGTTAATTGCGCCAGTACTAATTATTGCAAAGATTTTTATCCAATCACTTTGGAAAATAAAGTCTGACTGGGATGAAAGTATACCTACATTCCTATATGCACAATGGAAAGAATTCTATAGTAATTTGTCTCATCTAAACTCGCTAATCATACCTAGACACGTACTCATTCATGACTACATACATATCGAATTACACGGCTTTGCAGATAGCTCAATGACTGCCTACGGCGCCGTCATTTACATGCGTTCGGTTCGGTAGACAGGTTAGGTAACATACAAGGTCAGAATTAAGAGCAACGGCGTTATTAGCCAACCTATACAAAGACACTAAAATAGCATTATCCTGTGAATTTAGTGAAACTTATCTTTGGTCTGATTCAAGTAATGTACTGGCATGGATAAAAAATCAGTCGAATAAAAAATTAAACCTATTTGTAAATAACCGAGTAAATGAAATAAAGTCACTGACAAATGTAAACAATTGGCATTGGGTCGCTTCGGGTCAAAATCCGGCAGATCTTATTAGCAGAGGAATTCAAGCAAATAAAATTCAACATACCGAAATGTGGTGGGAAGGTCCGTCATGGCTTTCAAAACCGCAATCTCAATGGCCGTCAAGGCAAATACCTAACACTCAAATTTCTGATATAGAAACCACATGCAATGTTTCGAGTGACATGCCAGCAAACGACTTTTATTCAAACTTATTTGAAAGATGGTCGAATGCTAACAAACTAGTTCGAATTTTTGCATTTGTTCGGAGGTTCATAAATAACCTCAAGGGGCCAATTAATAAAGCACCCCTTACTATAACAGAATTAAATAGCTCATTACACCTTTTGGTAATGAACGCTCAAATTGAATCATTTCCATTAGAATATAAACTACTAAAAACCAAGAAACCATTACCTCAGTCATCCAATATTCTATGTCTGAACCCATTCATGCAGAACGAAATAATTAGGGTAGGAGGCCGCTTAGCTCTTTCACCCTACTGTCACGATAAAAAATATCCTATTATCTTACATCACAAACACTCTCTCACAAAACTCATAATGTATACAGAACACATTAAATTGTTACATGCTGGCCCACAATTACTGTTATCTACAGTAAGAGAACGATTCTGGCCGACGCATGGAAAGGCTCTTGCCTCTAAAATAGTACACGAGTGTGTTACCTGCTTTAGAGCCAAACCTAGTATCTACAGCCCAATTATGGGAAACCTACCAAAATCAAGAATAACCCCGTCATTCCCGTTTCTCAATACGAACATCGACTATGCAGGGCCATTTCTAATAAGAAACGGAAGAGGACGTGGTTACAAAACTTCTAAGTGCTATATCGCGATTTTTGTTTGTTGCGCCACGAAGGCAGTTCATATCGAGTTGGTTACAGGTCTAGAATCACAAATCTTCCTAGCCGCGCTACGGAGATTCATATCCAGACGAGGTAAACTGCGGGAGTTGGTAAGTGACAATGCTACTACCTTTCATGGGGCCAATAACGAACTAATCGAACTCAAGAAGTTTCTATTCGAACACTCTAATGAACTTACATCATCATGTTCTGATGAGGGCATTTTATTTAAGTTTTTACCAGCATATACACCACACATGGGTGGACTACACGAAGCCGCTGTAAAAAGTTGTAAATACCACCTAAAGAGAATATTAGGACAAGCTTTGTTAACCTACAAAGAATTTTCAACTGTATTGATTCAAATAGAAGGGATTCTAAATTCACGACCTTTGTGTCCTATGTCTAGTAATGATACTGATTTTTCCGCTCTAACGCCAGCTCATTTCTTGATAGGTAGGTCTATAACATCATTGCCAGACTACGATTACAAGGATGTACCTATCCACAGATTAAGCCACTTCCAACAACTACAACAGATCCTTCAGGACTTCTGGAAGAGGTGGGCCAGGGACTACGTCGGAAACCTCCAGCAGCGGACGAAATGGAGAACTTCAAAGGGTCCACTACTCGCCGCTGGAACCCTGGTGCTGGTGAAGGATGACCGCCTCCCTCCCAACCAATGGAAGCTGGGAAGAATTCTCAAAACCCACGACGGAGACGACGGCGGGAGCAGAGTAGCGTCCATACAAACCAATCAATCAAAAATAATAAGGCGTGGATTCAACTCTATATGTCCATTGCCCATAAATAAGTAAATTCATATAACCTAATTAATTTAAGCCTATAAGTAACCCATTAAAAGTAAACTCATATAACCTAATTAATTTAAGCCTTTAAGTAGCACTAATTAATCTTAAAACTATGTACCTACTTAAGTAAGTTAGAGTAAAAATAAAGAATCTCATGTGTTTGCTTCACTCATACTTAGGTAGGTAGTACCCTTATACAAGTAGGAATAGGTAGGTAGATTGTTTATCTATCACCCATGAACCATCTGTTCATGGGCTTGTAATAATTGCTAGTACCTATTTAGATTTCATACATAAACCCTAAGTTTATGGTATACCTATTTAGATTTAAAGAAAATGTAAGGTTGGCCTAGGTCGATAAAATAAATTCAAATCTTGCCGGGGGCGCAGTATGTTAACACTGCCATCTGTGCATCATGTGCTGTACTACTTTCACAGGTAGGACACTAGATATCTATCTAATTAAGTAATTCACATAGCCGCCACTAGAGGCGCTGTTCCAAAACTATAAATATCGACAGAGGTCAGCCATTTTCCTCTTCTTTCGCACCTGTCACTCAACTGCATTTTGTAATTAATAAATAAACCGATTTGTTCTAGCTGCGCTGGTTTCCTTCCACATTTTACAGAAATCTAGTCCGTACCATACCAAACCAGTGACTGTCCTTGACCACCTTCAAAACACCAACCATGAAAGGGCAGTTTGGGGTCCAACCATTAACATCTACCACATGACCCCGAACAAACCATAACCCTTTTCATGGTCCTTCGACAAAATCTACCAGCTCCAGCTACCAAGTGACTACAGTGAAACCATTGGATTGCAGTGATTATTGAGGACAGACGCAGGTTGCAGCAAATAAGGTCAGATCGAACCATTTTGACTTTTTAGCGACCTTTGTCAGCGTACCTTAATGATCAGACCGCTAAAAGTTTATCTAGTTTTATCCATTGCTAGTTAGAACAGAGAAAAGCATCAACCAAGTAGCCTATACCAAAAGCTGAAGCAAACCAACTAGGTACCTACTGCAACTCGATCTAGCACTCCTCAGCCAGACACCCCTCGACCAGTAGGAAGATCCTGGGCTACAACGGGGAACACCAGCAAGTCGAGTTGCTGTTTGGGGCTGCGGTTTATAAAGCAAGATCTTCAGAGTCTGACAAGCTACCAATCGCTACGCTGCTACGATGGCTACTCCGTGGCACTGGGAGACCCTATCACCATTGCAATGACGTTCTGTACCATATGGACGAATTGTTTAATTTTTCGAAAAACCATAAAAAAAAAAAAAGGAGCGGACGTTGTATGTATGCAGAAACTTCCGCGCCGCCGAGGCCTACCAGCGCAAACCTATAAGCAAGTTAGACAGTGATGATAATTTCTGTACAATAAATAAAGAAACCAACAAATGTAATATAGAAAGGTCAAATTGTGTAAACAACTGGGTCACGCTCCGTTCGTCGTCTCAGCATTTTTTCTTTTGTTGTGACACATACACAATAAAAATAATATGTAATGATCAAGTTTTTGTACGCCAGCTGAGTGGAAGTGGAGTCATTGCGACCAGCCAGGAGTGTGTCATCAAAGGCAATGATTTTACATTATACACCATTCGTCACCAATCGAATCAAGTCAACATAACATCTGATATCTACATTCCGGAACTAGACCAGATCAACCATATAGTCAACATAAAAATACCTGACTACAATACGAATGAAAGAGGGAGCCTAAACTCATCTTTCACGAGTTTAGGAGAGCCCATCAATAAACTGAAGAGTAGTAACACAGAAATCGAGGAAATATCATACCATGACATCCACCACTATGCCATTAGCTACATCATATTAGCGGGTATAGTGAGCGCCTTGATAGCGTGGATGTGGAGGAGCGGACGTTGCTGCCGGCAGGTACCTGCTGCGGAGCGGCGCAGCGAGAGTCGCCGACCGCAGGACGCCGAGTCGGCGACCTTGCCGCCTTCCAGACCTCGGCGTCGACGCGGAAGTCACCATCAACAGGAGTATGCAGAAACTTCCGCGCCGCCGAGGCCCACCAGTGCACCACCACCACCACCAGTAGAAGTGATTAGTGCTAGTGAGCTAAATAAGTACCCAGTGTTCAGTGCTAATCGCCAAAATAAGAGAAGTGAAATCGGTTTTCAGCTCAATAGTTATACCAATCGTTGGCCGGACAGAGCGGTTACACGGGGTAGAACGGACAGGGGGTTAGATAATAACGGTTTTGAGGAAGAGACAATATTTTAATCTTGTTTATTAACAGTTATTATAATATAATAATTTGTTATTACCATACCACTTAGTTAAATATACAGTCAAAAAAGTATCGGGAATGGATGATTTCTTTATGGTTCCAAATTCAAATTTTTGTTTTTTTTGTTGTTGTTAGGTTGGCACAACTGTTTGCCATTTTGGCGCGGAGTTGGAGTTGCATCTGTTATTTATATTAAATACAGTGCTGTTTTTAGTTACAGCTTGGCAAAAAAGTCTTGAAACGGAACTAATTTTTTTGATTAATGGCAACATTCTTAAAACAATGACGTTTGATGTAAAATTGTAAACAAAGATTACGAATTCTCGGATTTTTTACTTGGATCGGTCAAGCGGTGGTGATAAAGTGACGAAAAGTGAAAAATAATAAATAAAACAGTAAGAAGTGCTGCCAGGGAGGTTATATAAAAGGTATACAGGCGATGTCTGGCAGAATTTGAGGCCAGAACTATTCTTACAGATCTCAACAATGTTTTTCAAAGAACCGCTGATATGACAGGTTTGTGAGAGTTTGTTTTGTAATTTTAAGTTGAATCAAAGGTAACTTGATGGTCCTAAAGCAGGATTAAATTAAAGTTCCACGGAACAAGTGAAATATTCAACAATAAACATCGGGCAGTTAGGTTATGTTTACGTTTGTTCTGCGTACTCTGCTATAGCGCGGGCATAGAATTTGATACTTGAGCTAGACTAGCTAATATGTAAATCTATTTCTACATAATTTAAATGTTGTGTTATTTCTTTGTAATAAAGTTACTATAGCGTTTGTATTTTAAATGGTCTGGAAATTAGGTGCCTAAATAATAAACTGAAAAAGGTAAGATAAAGGTATCATAAAAGTTTCTTCTTTATAGGAAGCAGCTGAGCGTGCTAAAACGGAACGGTTCCAAGCTATTACGGAGGAGGATTGGAAGAATTCGTGCCAGCGCGTAATAAAAATAGACAACGAATACTGTGAGAGAGAACTTACAATGTATTATTAACAATGTATTAAATTTTAATTTACTTTACATTTTTTTCTTTATATAATTACATAACGAGAACCTTGCTCAATTAATGTGTGGATGTTAATGTACGTTTAACAGAAATATACACCTAAGTATCAAGACTAGCTTGGTGCGCTATAGGTGTTGCCATAAGGACCTACAGTGGCGCCCCCATTATTTTCTACTCTTTTTTGCCAAGCTATACATCATATCTAGTGTGTATTGCGAATTTCACAATGGACAAAAACATCGAACAAAGAGTTTGTCTTAAGTTTTGCATCGCCAATGGAATTTCGTGTCCGGAGTCACTGAAAATGTTACAGAAGGCTTTCGGTGAATCGACTTTATCAAAAACACGTGCTTATGAGTGGTACAAAGCGTTCAAAAGCGGTCGAGATGTGATGGAAGATTTGCCTCGCTCTGGTAGGCCATCAACGTCTGCAATTGAAGTTAACATCGCAAAAGTGAAGGAAACAGTGACTGAAAATCCTCATTCAACTTTGCGAGAGATAGCCGCCGAACTTTCTGTATCTCACGAGTCGATCCGTACCATTTTAAATAATCACTTGGGTATGAAACATGTTGCCGCTCGACTAGTCCCAAAAACCTGAATTTTTTTCAAGGTCAAACGGTAAATAAAGAATATTATTTGAGCGTTATGCGGCGTTTAAGAGAGCAAATTCGACGAAAAAGGCCAGATTTGTGGAAAGAAAATTCTTGGATTTTGCACCACGATAATGCGCCTTCGCACAAGGCCATCATTGTGACCGAATTTTTGACCAAACACTCAACAAATACCATCGAGCAACCACCATATTCACCAGATATGGCTCCGGCCGACTTCTTTCTTTTTCCTAAACTCAAATTACCACTTCGTCGCACCCGTTTTCAATCGGTACAAGACATAAAGGAGAATTCGCGGCGAGAACTAAACTCAATTCCGGAAACAGCGTTTAAAAAATGTTTTGATGATTGGATAATTCGTTGGCGTAAGTGTATCGTTTCTGAAGGAGCATACTTTGAAGGTTATAAAATAAATTTGGATAAATAACAAACATTTTGTGTATTATTGATCTTTTCCCGGTACTTTCTTGACAGAGTAGTATTCTATGTTTTGTAAGATTTATTAGATTAAGAACCAATGTGCTTTTATATTTTGCTTTTATACCATACCACTTAGTTAACTTTTAAATATTATATGTTTTATAAGATGTAGATATTATGTATCACCATCACTCATCAAACCACAGCATCCTCATCTTGTCGTCGGGAGTATGTTCGGGTAAACCAACCACGCAGCAAATATGCATTTCAGCTGCGCTTGCATTGAATGCGTATTTGCTCGCGATTACCCAAATATACTCAGTTCGCTCGCGATCGACCGCCATCGTCGCGGGTTCAAACCAAATCAATACCACCATTTCAACCATTAAAACCATAACTTAACGTTAACTACAATAGTTTAATTAATATATACAAGGTTATTGTGTCAAGTGAATATAGTCCGTACCAAACCATACCAGTGACTTTCCTTGACCACCATACCATTAACAAAGGGCAGTTCGGGGTTCAACCAGTTACACCTACCACACAACCCCGAGCTTACCACAACCCTTTTCAGTTGCCCATACCTGCTCTAAACGAAAGAGCTCTCGAACGGGTAGTATTTACCCTTCGAGAGCTCTTAGATGCAACCAGCCGGCGACTCGACATAAGTGCTGGGGTAGTCATTGAGGAGGCCGACGTCCCTGTTGTCGGGGAAGAAATAGAAATCGACGTTGAGATTGAGGCATCACCTCCACCCAGACCTCTGACCCCTCAGTCACCAGACCGACACCGGCCACCGTGTCGGGTCTGTATGAACAATGACACCTCATTGGTGCTGGTCCTGCGGGCACATGGTCTGTGGGGATTGCCAGCACAATCTGGCGACATGTCCATTTTGCAGAGCCGAAATAATTAACGCTCAGAGATTTTACTTTTAGTCACAAAAGTACTTACATACATTAACTAACCTAGTCTAATATATTCCTACTAACTATATGCATCTTTTATTGTCAGAAATAAACAATATTATTAGATAGGGAGGCCTATGTCCAGCAGTTCATAAAGCCGTCCCGCCCGGCTTGGCACTTATTTTTCTAAACATTATCGTATACTAGCTACGACCTGCACGGGTTCGCCGGTGTAATTTTTTTTGTCAATGGTGAACAGCTATTTTGTCAAGATATATCCAAAGCGCATTAAAGATAGCAACAAGTCATCAGACACATAATAGGTCAAAACATATTTACGTAGATGTAAGATTTTACAATATATTTTTTGTTATTAAAATAAATGAGCTGATGTTAGATAATAAGATATATTTCAACGCAAGAGATGCCTTCTGACTTATTAACAAAGGGGTTAAATTTAAAACTTTGTTTTATTTTGTTAAGTGGGAGTGGGTATTAGAATGTTAGTAATAAATCTATTAATCTATATTAATAATATGTTGCAAGTGCTCAATCTGAATCCATTCTACACGGTTACAAATCCGCGCCGTTACCACTCGACGAATGTTCGTTTAACACAAATTCAGCTTCTTTAAATTGCAATGAATCACAATCCTTTCTTCAAGGAATCACATCCGCGCCGTCGATTTCACCCGTCGATATATATTTCATTCGTCACAGCCACGACTAAATCAGATTAGTTACACCAAAATCAAATAATAAAACTGAGGCTACGATAAAAGAGCCAGTTGTTGTTCTAGACTAGAAATATTAGATATACAGTCTTTAATTAATTTAGATATCGTTGAAGACGCTGCGTTGTCAACGAGGCCCTAAACGCACAAAGGAGAACGCACATTTAGACGCAGTTAAAAAATATTATAAAAAAACATCAAGAAGACGTGAAAACATATGAAACTTTAAATCCATTGTGCATCAAAAAGCCGTAAAAAATACGAAACGTCAAATCCAGAAGTACACCAAAAAGCTACAAAAAAATACTCTGATGCGAATCCAAAAGTGCATCGCGATTCGGCTATCCTTTTTAACCAGCAAAACCCCGAGCTTTGTAAGGAAACCTCATAAAAGACAAGTTTTTGTTGGATAGGTCGAGGAAGCAGGCGTACACCGGCGTCCTGCGACTGGTGTAGTAGGTATTGGACAGTAGATATGCTTGAGTGCTATCTGCCACGTACAACAAAACAAATCGAAACATAGACAAAAAGCTACGCAATCTACCAAAACTAATCGGTCAAGTGAGGGACGCTGAACTCGCAGATTTGTATAAATTAAAGAAAACATCTTTGCTCGCTCCCGCCCGACACCTTTAGATGAACTAGGTCTAGAAAACAGTGGTGTTGCGGTTCGGGAGCTTATGACATCCAAATATTACCGCCGCTAACCGAGGAGTTATACTTGAATCCGTCGTTTGTAAGTAGGCCGAGAGCGTATAATAATTTATTTGCCTTCAGTGCCTCGGGCGTTTCTCATGGGTGGGTACCAACATCAAGATGGCAAACCTTTCCTTAAAATACAAGGGCGAATTTATCACACACAGAGTTTTTAACCTAGCATACAACGATAGCGTGAATAATTTAGGACTGTACATTCACAATCCCGCTGAACGTGAAAATTTAGCTGCGGAAAGGGGCCTCGATAAGGAGGTTATCACCTGCATAAAATATTTTTTAGACTGTAAAAATCCCTAATCGTGGAAAGTGGGGGGTAAGAAACCACACGTTGTCGATATAATGCACCCTTGCTACGAAAGCTTTGAATATCCACTGCTTTATCCCGAAGGCCAAGCTGGTTGGTACCCAAACAAATTAGATAATCGTCAACAAAAAGTAACACAAGTTAAATACGTTCGCTGTTTACTTCTGTCAAAGCCACGGTTTTTAGAAGTAGGTAGGCTGTCCAAAGAATGGTTAGTTGATATGTACTGTAGAATATCATAGGAGCGCTTATGTTTTATAAAAAATATGCAAAAACATAACTAGGTTAATGCCTTAAGGTCAGCTATGCTTCAAGAAGCTGAAATGAGCATCGAAGTCGCGCAACAGATTCACGACGATGAAACGATTCAGGGGAAAGGGAATCGTCCCGAGCCGCGTTTATTTGCCGAGCATTTTATCTATTTAATTTGGCAATATTAATGAATTCTAGTTAAATAATAAAAGCCTTGCACATTATTTCATCTAAGTACTTCAAGCTACCTTTTAAATAATTGATTATATTATTATAGCCTCAAGCTCTGCTTAACTTGGGGCTAGATGATGCTGTGTGGACTCTCCGGAAATATTAATTTATTTTATTTATAGGAGGACTTTTTTGTTTTGATTCATTAAAATAATCATAATAATATATTATTTAGTTACACCAGAGAAGTTAATAAAAAAAACTTTAAAAATATTTTGGTTAATAAGAAATGGCAATAATAAAAATTTTAAGCTATGAACACAAAAAAACTGATCACATCTTTTTAATTATTTTAAGTCTATAGTAGATTGGTCAATCAACTTTCATTTGTCCAAAACATCAGATAAAGTGTTTTCCATCATCCCTGATAAAAAGGGACATAGGGACAGAGACAGCGACTTCGTTTTATATTATCTAGTGATATATAGAGTATGATAATGGGTTTGACGGAAAAGAAAAATCAAGACGCAATTGAGAAAATCTTGAAGCAGATACGGAGAAATTAGCTGAGCGAAAGAGAAAAAAGGGAAAGCTACCAAAGGAATAAAAAACTTAAGTACCTATGCCGCCAGAAGATAAAGATAACTGCAGAGTTATGCAGAATTAAATTAATACGACTCCACTCATGCTACGACACAGCGCACTTGCTACGCTCACCATGCAGTGTGCCAAGAAACGCAGCTCGCTACGCTCGCCTTGAGGAGTAACTGTCGTCGCATTGCGACTCCACTCATGCTGCAATGCAATACGATGCGGCTTGCTTCGCTTCGCTCGCTTTACTGGGTATCTACACCCCCGAATCGGTTGAAATAGATACCCATGATGATATTTGACGATAAAAAAATGTAACGTAAAAGTAAAAAATATTTATTTTGTCACATAAAATACAGGAAAATACAGTTTTGGAAATAAAATAAAAGTAGACATGACAAAATTGGTAACCACTCAGCGTGTGCTATGACAGAGCGAATAATGCCATAGCGCTGGTCTTCCGTGGCGGCGGTGGTGTAAAATGTCAGCCATCTTGGATTTCTTGGATATCTTTTTCGTAATCTACTGGTTCGAGTTAGTCGAGCGAGAACGATACCTAGAGTGAGGGGTGTGCGTGCAGCCATAATGAGGGGTGTAACGAAGCGCGGCTCTTTTCGCCTTGCTGAGTCACAGTCGTATTTCGGTGAGCGAAGCGAACCGTAGTTCGACTCCACTCGTGCTACGACACTGCGGGGATCGCTACGCTCGCAAAAACGAAAAAAAAAACAAAAAACCAAACAAAAAACGAAACGTCTGCCGCTCTCGCTAGTACAGTGCGCGCGCGTCACACCCTCCCGCCTTCCGTCCACACCTCACCCGCGTCACAGCCCCCCCCTTGGAACTCTGACGCCCTGCGAAATCCGCTGGCGTCATTGAGAACTCGGGGCGCGCGGCTCGCGTTCGCGTCAGTGTTGTTGTGTTATCGTAGATAGTGCAGTGTTGGGAAAGTGACTCTAGTGCAGTGTATAAAGTGAGCCCCGCATAGACGCGTAGGAAACTCGGACCGCAGTGATTGGCCACACCACACCCTTCGCTCGCGTGAGTACCTACTGCGTCTTCGCACCCGCGGGACCGTAAACCGAATACACACACGTAATCCCGTCCGGTGTGAGTTACTGACTGGTGTTTTATAATAAAACATCCATCTCAGTAACAAACATTCCCCCCCCCCCCAACCCGCTCGCCGCCGAAAGTGTCTAGCTGAGTGTCGCTGGATTACCTAAGCTAGGCCTTCCTTCGGGATCTCACCTGGCTTGGTTCTCCGCCCTGCTGGACACCGAAAGCACCCTTTGAGTGTCCCATCCGATCCCCCCCCACCCCCGCTCCTACCTAATATGTCGGACGGGGACAAGCCCCCGCCGCGTAAACCGCCGGAGACGCGAGTCCCGGTCCTGGATAGGGCTATCGTGGCGCGCAATCTTCTCGAGCCCGAGAAGTCCGTGGTCCTGAGACCCGGAGCGCTGCGGTACCGCCCTATCCGGATGACCGCGTCCGGCGATGCCTCCCCGCCCCCCGCAGGCCCGTCCGCTGTGGCCGCGCGCGGAACTGAGATTCCGCCCCGCCCCCAGCCCGGTGCAACGGGAATAAGGGCCCCGCCCGGAGGAAGGAGCTCCTCCTCAGACGAGGAGCAAGAGGAGAAGAGGCAGCGCCTGCTCTCCTCCCACTCCTCCTCCCGTGACTCCCCGCCGCTGCAGGGCACGCCCCTCACCTCAAGGGCCAGGCCCGCAGCCCGCGGGTCACCATCGCCCCCACGAGAGGACGCTGTCGAGGCGACCGCCTTCAGCCCCTCCTCCCCCCGCTCCGGCTCGCCCGACGAGACGAGCCATATGGAGCTGCCGCCGCCGATGATGGCCATGCCGTCGCCGGTGTGGTCCGCCTCGTACGCGGAGGCCGCCGCAGCGCGGCCGGCCCCGCGTCGGCTGGGCCCCCCCTCCTCCCCGGACCGAGAGGACGGCATGGTGGTGCTTGGCGCGGCGCCCGCCGCCCGCCCGCCTCAAGTAATCTACAAGGTGATTGCCGCCCCGAAACCTCACAGGCCGCCTACCGCCCGCCCTCGCAGCCTACAGCCGCCGCCCCAACAGGAGCCTACCGCCCGCCCACGCAGTGGGCGTCACTCGCCGCCCCAACCGGGGCCTTTCGCCTACGCTGCCGTGACGCCGCCGGCGCCCGCCCGTTTGACTTACAGAAGTGTCTTCCAACACAACACTTTATTTAACATCAGGGTTCAGTTTTTATAAGCGACAATTATAGACCCTGAACTTAACAATTTATAGAGTATCACAATTATCAGCTGATGCATATTGTCTATTATGGGACGAAACTATTGCTGGTAGAGGAGGACAAAAAATAGTTTCTTGCTTATATCACCATTTGAAAACCCTGCCCAATAACTTAAACGAAATTAACATGTTTAGTGACAGCTGCCCAGGACAGAATCGAAATATTTATGTTGCTATTTTGATCTTGTATTTTATACAAAACTGTATTGACTCACCAAGCATTATAAATCTTAAGTTTTTAGAACCAGGGCACACTCATATGGAAGCTGACACAATTCATGCTGCAATAGAAAAAGCTAAAAAAAAACAGCCATGAAAATAGAATTACCAAAAGACTGGGCAAACTTAATCAGAACAGTTCTAAGGAACCGTGACTGTTGCATTTCTACATTTATTTTTGAATGTAGAAATGCAACAGTCACAGTTCTACCTACAACTTCCAGAAACTGCTCACTACACAATACATACATCGAAAGATAAATTTAGTAAAAGAAAAGGTAAATTGGAATAAAATGAAATGGGTACAGTGTAGAAAAGTAGGTCCAGGGGTATTATACTACAAATACTCATTTGATGATAGTGAAGAATTCAAAATACTAAGTTGAGTCGCGCACAGGCGCTTGTTGCCAGCACACGCGTCGGTCTATTGTTCGATCTCGTTACGAATTGCAGCGCGCGCGCTGCGTACGCGCATACCTAACTTGCAGACTTGTTTACAACCTATTGTGCACGTTTAGCAAGAATGAACAGGTTTGCGATCTTGAATTGCCAATCGAATGGAGAAGTGGAGGATGATATTGTAGTGTATGAACACTTTATGATTGAGCCGAGCGGGCAACACCAGAGCTGTCATTCGGGCATTAGGTTATGGAAGTGAATTATACAAAGTGCAACTCCTTAAAATAACAAGTTTTATTGAAGATCCTTCCCTACATATCATTTGGCGACGATTGGAAACAACAATTGGTGCGTGCAGTAATAATATCTTCATGGAAAATGTCGATCGGCAAGATAGGCGAATTCAACATCAAGTCGGCCGCGTGGTCATCGTACGTGGACCGTCTGGAGATGTATTTTCAAGCCAATTCAATCAAAGAAGACCTAAAAATAGCTACAATGATTTCTGTGATGGGGGATGAAGCTTATGAGTTGCTGGTAAATTTATCAAGTCCAAGAAAACCCGCGGAACTAACCTATAAAATGGCGGCGGACTTATTGCGCAATCATCTACAACCAAGCCCGTCATTACTTGCGGAACGCTACAGATTTCGTCAGAGGAGGCAGCGAGGTGACGAGAACATTGGGGACTACGTCGCAGAGCTGAAGAAGTTGGCACGTCATTGTCAGTTCAAGGAAAGTTTAGAAGATAACCTACGAGATCAATTCGTGTGTGGCTTGAAAAGTGACGTCATCAGGCAACGCTTGTTTGCGGAGGATGATAGCCTTACTTTTACAAGGGCTTTGAAACTGGCAATGTCTCTGGAGGCTGCGGAGAGGAACGCCGCTGCAGTCGAGGTACGCAGCGCGCCGGAGTCGGCGGATTTACACGCGCTGAGTGCGCGAGGTGGGAGCGCGGGACGCCAACAGCGAAGGGCGCGCGGGGGCGGTGCCTCCGCCAGCGCGGATACAGGCGGCAGCAATCAGCACAAGCAGGTGCAGCGCCGTACGTCATTGGAGAACTGCAAGGGCTGCGGAGCGATGGGTCACGACTACGGGAACTGTAGATTCCGGGATTACATCTGCAGCCGGTGCAAGCGGCGGGGACATCTGCGACGCGTGTGTACCGAGCTTCCGGCGGCGGCGGCGGCGGCGCGGAGAGCGGCTACAAGCGAAGGCGCCCGGGGGTTTCACTACGGCCAGGCGGCCGGAGACGAGTCGGATGAGGACCGGAACGTGAAGGACGAGTTGGAGTTACATCAATTGTGTTTGAGAGACTACCAGGCGGTGAGTTTACCTCTGTCCATAGATGGTAAAGTAATTCCCATGGAAATAGATACCGGAACCCCTATTTCATGCATAAGTAAAAATACTTATAATAAGTATTTTTCACACAAGGTTATTGAGCCTCACAATTTGAACATAAAGTTTTATGATGGATCGACAATTAGACCATTAGGTTTTATAAAACCATTAGTGGAATATCAAGGCATGTCCAAGGAGCTGGAGCTTTTTGTTATCGATGGTGGTACTACCTCCCTGCTAGGTAGACAATGGTTAACTGAATTAAAAATAACAATGCCTACTGTTGATTGTTTCAATATAACTAAGCCATGTAATAAAATAAATAAAGAGATTGTAACTTTGTTGGACAGGTATAAGCAATTGTTCGATGGCAGTCTGGGAAGGTTCACGGGCGGCAAGGCAACACTCCGGGTTCGCGAGGGTGCGGCGCCCGTATTCCATCGCGCGCGGCCTCTGCCGTTTGCGCTGCGCGAGCGCGTTGATGCGGAGTTGGACGCGATGCTGCGCGCGGGTGTCATCGAGCCCGTGGACTGCTCCGACTGGGCATCACCGCTCGTTCCAGTCAATAAGTCAGATGGTACGCTCAGGATTTGTGTAGACTACAAGGGTACTTTAAATCCTGCTTTACTGGTCGATCGGTTCCCTTTACCTAGAATAGACGACGTACTAGTGGCACTAAACGGGGCCCAGTACTTTAGCAAAATCGATTTATCCCAGTCATATAATCAAATTGAATTAGATGACTCCAAAAAGTATACAGTCATCAATAGTCATCGGGGGCTGTTTAGATACAATCGTTTAGTGTATGGACTTTCTTCGAGTCCTGGCATTTTCCAACGGATCATGACTATGTTATTAAAGGACATACCCAATGTTGCAGTTTTTATAGATGATGTTATAATAGGGGGCCGAACAAAAGCAGAACACATGAAGGCACTTGAACTGGTATTCAAGCGGTTGTTAGACAGTGGGCTAAGATTAAGACAGTCAAAATGCGTTTTCTTAGTGCAGGAGGTCTCATATTTAGGTTATGTTCTATCTAAAGATGGCATAAAAGCTGATCCTCAGAAAATCGAGGCTGTGTTAAAAATACCTAGACCACAAAATGTATCAGAGTTACGTTCTTTTCTCGGTCTTGCAAATTTCTTCGCAAAGTTTGTTTTTAACTTTAGTCAGAGATTGGTACCGTTGTTTAATCTTTTAAGGAAAGGAATTGAATGGAAATGGACAAAAGAATGTGAGCTGGTTTTCAAGGAAATCAAACAAGACTTAATAGGCTCTAAGGTTCTCGCGCATTACGATCCTTCCAAGACACTAATAGTGACATGCGATGCGAGCTCGGCGGGCGTAGGCGGGGTGCTGTCGCAGCCCAGCGGCGGCGGCGGCGCGGAGCGGCCGGTGGCGTTTGCGTCGCGCACACTTACCAAAGCTGAAAAAAACTATTCGCAGATACATAGAGAGGCTTTAGCTATCATATTTTGCTTGAAAAAGTTTCATCAGTATATTTATGGTAGGCGCTTTACCCTTCGAACTGATCACAAGCCGTTAGTCTCGATATTCGGCCCAAATACAGGCATCCCTGTGATGACCGCAAGCAGAATGCAAAGATGGTCGATAATATTATCTGCGTATACTTATGATATTGAGTATGTTAGAACGGATAAAAATAGCGCGGACGGTTTGTCTCGCTTACCGCTGCCGCCGGATAGCAACCCGGGTTCTAGTCGTGCGCTGCCCGAGCAGACGTATTTGCACCACGCCCAAGAAGCTTTACTACTTGATTATAATGAAATCAAAAGACACACCTCTAGGGATCCTATCACGAGTAGGTTATTAGGTTATATAAGAGATGGTTGGCCTTCAGAATGTGATATAGTTGGTATAAAGCCTTATTACAATAGGCGGAACGAGCTTTATGAGGAGCTGGGGTGTATTATGTGGGGCCACCGACTAGTCGTTCCTGAGGCTTGTAAACAGCGAGTTTTAAAAATGTTACATGAGCCCCATATGGGAATCGTTAAATCAAAGGCGTTGGCTAGGAGCTACGTGTGGTGGGCGGGTATCGACGAGGCTGTTGAGATGATGTGCAGAGCGTGCGCGACGTGCGCCGCGCAAGCGGATGCGCCGCCCCGGGCGCCCCCGCGCCCCTGGCCCTGGCCGCGCCGGCCCTGGACTAGACTCCATCTTGATTTTCTAGGGCCGATTTTTGGTAAAACTTACCTAGTGGTGGTAGATGCTATGTCAAAATGGCTTGAAATTTTTTGTGTACCAAGTACAGCGGCTGCTAGTACTATAGATAGGTTGCAGGAGCTTTGGAGTAGGTGGGGCATACCGAAACAAATAGTAACGGACAACGGGCCCCCTTTTACCAGTAGTGAGTTTGCGGCTTTTCTCAGGGCAGATGGAGTAGTACATACCTTTTCAGCGCCGTACCATCCCGCTTCCAATGGTGCCGCAGAGAACGCAGTCAAAACGTTGAAACGAGTTATCAAAAAAGCTGATTTTGAAAAGGCAAATATTATGAGGACATTACATACATTTTTATTATACTATCGAAATACAGAACACATGTCCACAGGCATGACTCCTGCAGATTTAATGTTAGGTAGGCGACTGAGAACTCGGTTTGATGCTTTAAAGCCAGACTTAGAAGCAAGGATAGGCAAGGTACAACGTAGTCAGGCTGACAACTCAGGTGGGGTGGATCGGGTCATTGACCCCGGGGAAGAGGTTTGGTATCGTCAGTATCTAAAGGGGGAGAAATGGCTACCGGGAAAAGTAGACAGTCAATTAGGGCCTTCTAATTTTAAAGTTTTAGGTGAAGAGGGAAATCAGGTTCATAGACACATTGACCAGTTAAAGCGAAGGACTCGAAGTTCCTTGGTTTGCCCCGATCTTGAGCAGGTTCCACCTTGTATTAGTAATACTTCTGAGAATACGATTGACGAGTCGGAGGATATGTCGGAGCAGTCCAGGCAGGTTGAGGCGGCTGGCACAGTGGACCCTGAACCCCGTGAACCTACCCCAGACAGCCCCTTAGGAGACAGCTTGGCAGCAAGGCCACTACGACAATGTCGATTAAACAAACCTAATTATAAGTCCTAGATAGTAAGCTTTCAATGTACCAATACATAATATTTATAAGTTATACCATTAGTTAAGTAGTAGTTTAGTAATAAGGCTCTCAATGTACCAATACATAATAATTATAAGTCATACCATTACTTAAGTAGTATAGTTTAGTAACAAGCATCAGATAAACTTCCTTGTTAATACCAAGTTAATATAAAATAAGTGTGGAGGAGTGTAGTGTATGAACACTTTATGATTGAGCCGAGCGGGCAACACCAGAGCTGTCATTCGGGCATTAGGTTATGGAAGTGAATTATACAAAGTGCAACTCCTTAAAATAACAAGTTTTATTGAAGATCCTTCCCTACATATCAGATATAAATATTGAGTTTAATGATTGTGAGACCACTAGGAGCTTGGAAAATGTTTGTTGGAGCGAAAATATGGAGATAAGGGCGGAAATTCCCTCGAAAACGAGGGCATAAGTTGAACGAAAAAGAAATTTGGAGGACGAATTCCGTGAGGAAATCAAAAAGCTACAACAGCCGTAAAGATGACAGTGGGGCTTCAAACACCCTAGAATGTAAGTTTGAAGTAAGTATGGCATGTACACAACCACTTCCGAAACAGTTCGGACTTGCAAAGTTAAGTATATAACAGTAGGATGTTTTATCGATATAGATAGTGCATATAACAAAATTAATTTAATTGCCCTATTAAATACTCTAGACAAACTCGGAGTAGGTAGGTAGATATATTATGTAGGGGTAGTGGGGGCAAAACCACATATGGGGGCACAACCGTTTTCTACCATTTTGGGTGTTTTTTTCTTAAATAGCAACATTTTTTTCGACATGGCCACACCTTATCAATGGCCGCTCTCTTGTTATGTTGTGGCAGTGTCGCTGGTTGCGCGAAGAAACAGTTATTTGCATTTATGTTGAATTTGGTGAGTTTCTTATAATCACTGTCCCCCTGTAACACAGCTACATTGTAGCTAACACAGGTGACAGTGTTCCAACTCTATTGTAACACATATTATTTTTAATAATTTTTTTTTTTTTTTTTTTTTAATTATTTATTTTTTCAAAAAAACAGTACATTTTCCTTACATCGTTTCTGCCAAACTGTGTTGCAGTTTGTCGGCAGTCGTTCTCGTGGACAATGAGTAGATAATTATTGTACTTAACTTAACTTATCTATACATATTTATTTACTTATATACTAAATAAAGTTAGATAATGATAGTTTTATTTTAATTTTAAAACACAAACATTTATGGACACGATAGGAGGAGCAAAAAAGTTTAGAGCATTTACACAAAATGTAATCAAATTTTAAAAATTACTGACATTCCATAATATAAATGCTTTCAACCCCTATGGACACAGCGATATATAATGCTTTTTCAAGATAGTTTTCAGCGAGTTTTTACTTGTTGCACTGTTACATAAGTTATGCGGGAGCTCATTTATAATAGTTGGCGTTAAGAAACGCCTCTCACGTCTTCCATAGTAGTTTCGCACTTTAGGTACAACCAGCTTAGGTATCTTAGATCCACGGGTTGGGTACGCGTACTCCCTTTCCCTTCTATGATCATTACTGTTGTACTGCTCAATCATGATAGCAACTTTAACTTTGGATTCTACTGGTAGTATGTTACATATTTTAAATAATCTTTCGTAATTTTTTTCTAGGGACATTTTTATGCTTTTATCTACCAGTAGTTTAAGTAATCGGATTTGCAAGTTTTTAATTTTGTTTAAATATGAAGGGAAAGTGAGTCCGTACGCACCCAACCCGTAGGATATAACTGCGTCGACCAGCGCGTGGTAAAGTATGTACATCACCCCTCTCGATATCTTATATTTCAGACTTACTAATTTACTATGAATTGATCTCAATTTATTACATACTGAGTTAACATGGCAGTTCCAGTTAAAATGGGTTTCTACGGTTAGACCTAAATATTTATAACTAGATACACTTTCTAACTTTGCACACCTACAATTGACTTTATTATTATGCAAACATTCATATGTATGTCCTTTTAGTTCTATATTTATATTCTTATACCTATTATACGGGGAGAGTATTGGCATACACTTAGTTTTACTTATATTTATGATTATGCCATTGTCATGGGCCCATCGTACTATATTATCAAAGTCCTCCTGCATCGCCTGTTGTATTTTATTCTGATCCGTATCGCTATATATAATACATGTATCGTCAGCGTACATATACGTTTCACATTGCTTTATAACGTTCGGCATACTGTTTACATGCATTATATACCCGACCGGGCCATATACTGAGCCGGTTGGAACTCCAAACTTTATATTACCGCTTTGACTCTCAGTTTCGCATACTCGGACCTTTAGTTTTCTATTAGTAAGGTATTCTCTAAACCATGACTTCATGGGCCCCCTAATGCCACACTCATCCATTGATTGCAGTAAGCCGCCGTGATCCAAAGTATCAAACGCTTTTTTAAAATCAATAAATATTGCAAATACAATCTTTTTATTATTTAATGAATTGTTAACGCTGTCTACAAATTGTGATAGAACCGTGGCAGTACTTCTTTTTGGACGGAAGCCATGCTGGGAGTCGTTAATAATTTTATTGCTTTCCATGAATGTTGTTATTTGGCCTATAATTATTTTCTCTAGGATTTTATTAATTATATTTAATAAATGTTTTGTATGTTTTTTTTGTTTGTATCACGTTACAATTTTATAGATGTGATAGGTACACCGATGACTAGTTTTACAATTGAGTGATTTACTGAACTTCCGAGCTCTTTATTTGCGCTTTGTTTACATCGTTTGATAGTAACCTAACCTCAAAATACCAGACACAGTGAACATAAATTTTCAAAATGAGTATCTGGGGCAAAACCACATAGGGGCACAACCGCATAGGGTGTGGTTATGCCCCTAAAATATTCTGTATATTATTTTTTTGTACAATGCGGTAATTTTGCATTTCTAGGTACAAAAGCAGCGGATGGTATTTAATAATGGTACGGAACTATGTGCGGCGTACAACGCGGCAGTCGTGGGACGAAAGTGCCATGAAAAATGCTGTTGAGGCTGTTATTAATAAAGAAATGAGCTTCAAAAAAGCGTCCAAGAATTTTAATGTGCCTGCTAGTACCCTTAGAGACAGGGTAAAAAAAGTTAAGGATGGGTTGAAGGATATAGAAAACAGCGGATCTAAAGGGCTTGGGAACTTTAAAACTGTTTTTACAAAAGAACAAGAAAAAGAAATGGTTGATCACATTCTGCAGCTGGAAAGCCGCCTGTTTCCTATTACCGTGAAAGATTTGCGGGAGATTGCTTTTAATTTAGCAGAGAAAAATAACATTAAACATGATTTTGATAAAGAAATTGGGATGGCTGGGTACACATGGGTTGAAAAATTTCTAAAAAGGAATCCAATCATAACCCTGCGTAAACCAGAAGGAACTTCAGGAGCTCGGGCAATGGGTTTCAACAGGGTATCAGTCGGTAATTTCTTTGCTTTGCTGACTGAAACAATGGACGTAGGGAAAAAGAGTGAGCCCCAGAAGGAAGTTGATAAAGTAAAGAAACAAATTCTGCAAGATTGGAACGATACTTCAGCTTCAGATATCAATACAGATGATTTGTGCCAAGATGAAGAAGATTTGATAGAAGATGTGGTAGAAGATCCTGGCAACCAATGTCTAGTTTGCAGTGAATTTGGCCGCGATAACGAAATGTGGTTCAGGTGCACTTCGTGTGGGCTGTGGGCTCACTCAGATTGCACTGGGTGGGACACAGCCTCAAATTACGTCTGTGATTTGTGTTGACCATCATTGTCAACAATGTGACTACTATTACCAACCGATGATGACAATGGTGGTCAAACATGTTTTTTTTTTTAATTGATTCAGTACCTAAAGTAATAAGCCAAAGTGATTTTAGTTGATCTCAATTAATAGCTAAATAATAAAAGTTTATATAGCGAGTTAAATAATAAATACAATACTAATAGTTTTTGTTTTATTTTAATTCCCGCTTAGGTGACCCCCATTTGCAACATCTCCCCTAAATTGAGAAAACGTTATTCTCTTTACCACTTTGTTTGGAAATTAATACAAACAGTGCTATAATTAAATGTACTGTACCTACTATTATTTATAGGCTTTTATATTTTACAGGTTTTCATAATGGCTAAACAAAAAAAAAAGCAAGCATAAAAAAAGAAGAGAAATTACACAACGAAGCACAACCCAGAAATGGTGGCTCTTGCCATCGAGTTATTAAAAGAGAAAAAAATGTCTTCTTACGAAGAAAAAAGGTTTGGCATTCCACGACGAACGCTTTTGGATAAATTGCATGCTAAACATCTAAAAAGTCCAGGTTGTCCAACACGCCTTACAATAGAAGAAGAAAAAGACTTAATAAAAGTGCTAATTGCTGCTGGTGACTACGGCAGTCCTCTGAATTTGTTGGATTTAAGAATAGTAGTGCAGTTGTATATAAAGACGAATGGAAGAACAGCAGTTTTTGATGATAAATTACCGGGAAAAAAATGGGCATATTCATTTATAAAACGGCAAAAAAGTGAACTGACCCAACGCTCAACACAAAACATCAAAAGAAGCCGAGCTGAGAAAAGCACTGATGAGATGAATGATTACTTTGAAAATTTGCAAAAATCTTTAGATGGCATACCTAAGGAAAATGTTCTAAACTATGATGAAACAAATCTGAGTGACAATCCCGGTGCATATAAATGCTTATTTCGCAGAGGCATAAAATACCCTGAAAGAGTTTTGAACCACACAAAAGGAGCAATTTCCATTATGTTTGCAATTACAGCAGGAGGTGAATGCTTACCACCGTATGTTGTGTACAAAGCTGAACATCTGTACCAACAATGGAGAATAAACGGACCAAAAGGAGCTAGGTACAATCGCTCAAGATCAGGTTGGTTCGACAGCACAATCTTTGAAGATTGGTTCGAGACGATTGTTTTGCCTTGGGCTAAAAACAAAACGGGATCAAAAATATTGATTGGAGATAATTTAGGGTCACATATAAACCACAAGATAGTGACAATGTGTGATTTGTAGATTTGTATTTCTACCGCCAAACTCGTCACACTTGACACAGCCCCTCGATGTTTGCTATTTTGGTCCCCTGAAAAAACTATGGAGAGCAAAACTTATGGACTATAAAATAAAAAATCCACGAGAAGCTTCAATCAGAAAGGCTCATTTTCCGGAATTACTGAAATGTTTAATGCACGCTCTTGAAGGAAAAACAAATAATATTGAAAGCGTCTTTAAAGCTACCGGTATTTATCCGTTTAATCCGGACAAAGTCATCCAAAAACTACCCGACTCCAAGAAACCATCAGAATACAGCATAGATTGCGCGCTGTTGCAATTTCTGAAGGAAAATCGTGCTCCAGATCCTATGAAAAAAGTTCGTAACAAGAAACTTAGTGTTCCTCCCGGTAAACCCGTCACAAGTGAAGACTTTAAAGATACTGCAGTATCAATAGAAAAAAATCGACAAACAAAACCTCTTGAAGCAACATCCTCTGTTGATCGTGTTGGACCTTCACCTTTTGGACCTTCTGGTGTCTTGAAAAAGCAAACAAGACAAAAAAAGCCAGGAGAAGTCGCCTTGACCGAAAAGACTCTTCGACAGAGTGCAGTGACGAAGAAATGAGCTTGGCTTCCTCCACTGAAGACTTGATTTTAGCAGGCGATCAAATGGATCTTTCCGAAGATGAACATTCCGAAGATGACTTACCTTTGGCGAAACTCAAATTCGAACGCCAAAGCGGCTGCACTGGATACCAACTTATCGATGACCAACTAATATTATCGGGACCATTTGGTGACAAGTCGCCAGTCATTTCGTCTGAAGCTATTTCTCAGAGTTGCAGTAGCAGAGAAGAAACTGTTAGTGACCAGTTACCAGTCACGCTGGCCGCGGCTATCTCTCAGAGCGGTTATGGAGAAAAACCAGTCAGTGAAAAGCAACCCGAAGCTATTGCTCCAAAATGTGAAGAATTAGTCATAACCACTAGTGTTAGTCATAACTACCAATTAAAATTAGCACAGGTTGAAGAGTTCAGTTTTCAGAACTGTAATGATGATAACAAGACACGGTCCTACAATATTGGCGATCACGTTATTGTGAGGTGGGGATATTCTTAATATCCGGGTGAAATAATCTCAAAAAATCCTGAAGGAGTGATGGTTAGCTGCATGAAAAAAGGAAAGAAATTTTGGAGATGGCCGCTTATCAAAGATGAGGAACTATACTCCTGGGAAAATGTCTTACAGAAAATTGAAAGTCCCAAATTTGTAAAAAAAGGTTGCTTTATCGTTCCTGAACTGGATTATTAAAAGATTGAAAAGTCATACAAAGAAAAAGCCAAATGCTAGTTTTAAGTTATAAGAATAAAAAGTTATAATAAGTCTTGGTTAAAAAGAAAGTTACCTACTCCTACTTAAGAATGTGACCTAATAAATATAATTTTTTCTACATCCACTTTTTCTTGAGCTGTGACAACCCTAGGTTAAACTTCGGAAATGTATGGAAACAACTTCAGGCTGACACCAAACTTCGCCTACTACCTTATTTTTATAAAAACAACTCTATTACAGTAGTCATAAAGTTTAATTTTGGTTGTCCATTTTCCAGACTTTGAATCAGTCAGACCAATAAACTAATAAGCATCTTTTTCACTGACAGAAACTATATAGGCGAAGATCGGAAACAATGCCGAAACTTCGCCTATGACATTTGAATCGTTATTTCAATCAGTTTTACTGCATTATATCAAGTATTGATGACCTATCATTATAGCTTTAATTAAGTAGAAACGTTTTATAATCAATGAAAACTAAAATCCTCTGTAATTTGAGAGCATGAGACGAAAATGTGTCAAAAACCAGGCGAAGTTAGGGGTCTCGACGGTAAGTAAATATATTTTACAATACCTACCTACGCCAATAGGCTTGAGATTGAATATCTACAAACTTTTCGCTAAGGTAATCTAAAACACAATAACCAAAACTCTAGAAGAGAAAAATAGAGAGAACAAGCTGGTTTTAAGAGTGGATATTCAACATCAGAAAACGGCAAAGAATTCAGGATAAACTTCTTTAAGCGTGTGTCGCTCTGTGGTCTCTATCCGGCCTTCGATCGGAGTTCTACTAACTGGAGTTTCTCTCCAGATTAATTTGGTTGGAGACCAATGCCAACTCCCAACAAAAATGAAGAGTGTACATGTACGTACAATGAGATGAATGACAATAAAACCACTCCGTTTTACCAAGAAAGAACAAATATAAACAATCACATCGACATCGATTCAGTCAGCAGCGGAAGAGAACATTGTTTGTATTGTTTGTTTCGTTCGACTCGACTTCTTCCTTGTTTTGTTGGGGGATCCGGGATTTTATTATTGATTAGGGTTCGACTTTGACTTCTTGATTAAGGCTCTGAGATTGAAGTTTGTTTTGTTTGTATGTCATTGTCATAATTTCAACTTCTTGATTATGGCTCTATTTATTGTTTGACACATATGGTTCTTAAAAAAAATTACAAGTATTTACACGAAACATTATTTGTTTGTTAGATTAATTAATTACAAACACCATACTAAATATGCTGCAGAAACTGTGGCGAGTGCAGCGGTAGGTGTAAGGTACTTTGTGATGTTAGAATAGGTTAGGTATATGGCGAAAGATTTAAACGTGTTGAAGGGAAATCAGAGTTGTTAGAATAAGTTAGGTAGAAATAAATCCAACATAGGTTCGCAAAAGGTATAATGTTTCTTAATCCATGGATTCAACAAGACTACATTAATTTACAAGGAATAGAAGGCACAGAAGAAAAGTTAAAAGAAATACGTGACAGTCCACGGTAAAGCAAATAAACAGGATAGAGAATTGAAAATGCGGCGGCTGGCGCGGCGGTGGCGGCGCGGTGCGAAAGCTCGCACCTGCGGCGGCCGCCCGGAGGTCTACAAAATTACGTACTGTTTCCACTACATAGTAATAATAACATACACACGATATTTTAAAGCAGTATTACACTACACGTTATTCAGGGCCCGGTAGTTAGGGCGATTAGGGAGCAAGGCTTGCCGGGTCCGTCCCTTGGGGACCCTAAATCTTATAACACCACTCTTAGTTAGGGTTAGGGTCCCTGAATTACTTATAAGAAGGTGTTACGAGTAAAAGTAAAACCATTTTCATACATTCAAAACCCATAAGCTCATATTTCTATGGTTTTTATTTTAAAAAAAGTCAGGTGCCTACTATATTACACAATGTTATCATGTTTCTAACCAAACTGCATACTCAAAACACCTAAAAAAATTTTTTTTTTTAAATTGCTTTGAAAGGGACATTGATTTTTCCGACCACTGTGCACCGCCACCGCCTGCGGTGTGTGTGTAGGCTTTCATAGAATTCCATAGAATACAACTCGCACGCTTTCGCCATAAGAATAAATAATAACTTTCGCCTCGGCTCCGCCTCCGGCTTCATGTATGTCATTGTCATACGTGTGTTTCAAACTTAAGGGTTTTTCACATAAGGTTTATTTTATATTGGTGTTAAATTGACAGTGCTCATTCCAGATTGGGTATAAGTTCCTTGGCCATATCAAAGATGTTTTATGAACGTAGTAATGCTAGATCTTGAGCCATATATACTTAAAAGTCTCCACACACTGAAGCTGGAGGCGAAGGTGTGTGTGTATGTTTTCACATGAATCAATAGAATACAACTCGCACGCCTTCGTCTCCGCTCCGCCTCCGGCTTCAGTGTGTGGAGACCTTAAAAAGAAAGACCTTGCAAAGGGTCCGCCATAGATTATGTTCACCTACCCCGAACTAGGCCCCAAATATGAAAACAATGCATTTACAAATTTTAGACATCACGTTTCATAGTAACATTTACTCCTTAAGACCTACACAATCGAAATGAGACTAAAAAAAGTGATAGTTTTATTTTTCAAAACATCCGGGTTTGATTCCCGGATTGAGTACATTTTTTTTTAAATGTGTGAATGCAGTTTTTCTTGTCACTAAAATCGATGACATGGTTCCTCAGAAGAGATCTTCGTATGTCTTACAGTTTCAGACTTTCCTACACTGACCGTTTTAAATGTTACACCTGTATATAACAAATTATCAAAGTTCGAGCCTTATCCGTTCTGTAGTTTTTGCGTGAAAGAGGGAGGTACAAACATCCATTCACTAAAACTTCATGTTTATAATATAAATAAGGATTTCTTTCTTGTAGTATAATTGTAGGTATGTGATTTTATTATATACGAGGTGTGAGGACATGCAAAATATTATGCTTTTATTAAAAAGTGCCGACATATAGCGGAATTACACTACACGTCATTCAGGGCCCGGTAGTTAGGGCGATTAGGGAGAAAGGCTTGCCGGGCTTGCTTGCCAGTTTACCCTAAATCATAGTACACCACTATTAGTTAGGGTTAGGCCTAACTAAGAGTGGTGTAATAAGATTTAGGGTCCATAAGGGACGGACCCGGCAAGCCTTGCTCTCTAATCGCCTTAACTACCGGGCCCTGAATATCGAGTAATGTAATAGCCCTTTTAATTATTTTGTAAAATTAGTTTTTGTTTAATGTGCACTCCTTACATAAACAAAAGCTTAAAAGCTTGTGATGTTTTTATAAATGGTCAAGCGTCAAACCAGACGTCGGCAGAGCCGTTTTACAAGAAGTTGAAATGAAATGTGGTGAATGTCCAATCCTGCCAGAAAAAAAAATATCTGTGAGTGTGATCTCGATGAAGGCAGTGTGGATCACATATTTTTCAGCTGCCCCATAACTTCATCTTCCTTACTTGAAACTCTTCCATTAGACGTTCCTCGTCCTACATGTATAAAAAGTATTTTATCTCTCATTTTCTCTCCCAAAGTAAACTTTGCTCTTTGTAAATTTGTATATAATAATGACATTAAACTGTAGCAAAGTGTTTGTTTTTTTTTGTATTCATATTCCATTTATTATAGTTTTGTTTTTATTATTAAAATATTTATGCGTATTAATATAGTATGTACACTTTCTGTATGTAATTTATTTAGTTAAACAATGATTTTCAAAGAATGTCCACTTTAAATACTAGCCTTAATTTCTAAAAACCTTGTGATGCTATCCAAAAACGGTCATTGGCAAAATTGCGCCAAACCAGACGCAGAGCCATAATCAAGAAGTTGAAGTTGAAAAAAAATATCTTCTGCGATGCGATGCCATTCCTAATATTCCTATTCATTCAAAGAGAATAATACTACGTAAACATCCATCCATCCATTCCCAAGCCCAACTTTTTCCAAGCAAGGAAGCTTACAATAATTTTAAAAATAGTATTGATAGTAGTATCCCTATTTATATAGTTTTTGTATTGATAGTTCTTAGTTCTGAACTTGATGTGTGTGTTTTGGGTACATAATATCACATAACAACATAGATATTCATATAAGGTTGTTTTGTCTTACCTCTGGTTATTCAAGCTTCTTGGTTCAACTAAAATTTCATATTTCAGAAAGAGAAGTAATGAAACAGTGAAATTTTAAAACGCATGAGCGTAAACTAATAACCCTAATAAATAAGTATTGTGTTGCTCTACATTAAGGTCGCACTATATAAGGAAATCAGTGCACCTACAAGTCAATTTGAACCTAAGTTATGTGTTCTACGTTCTTCTGTATCAAAAAAATACCTCCGTTGTGTATGCCCTTGAGAGATGCTTATCACGAAAACACACGATGCAGATGTAGCAACACACCTGTGTTGCTACATCTGCATCTGTTTTCGTGACCATAACATGATGACATTTTTCGCTCCAAAGAGCCACGTCCGTTCACCTACGAGTTAACTTGAACCTGAGTGTTCTAGGCATCAGATTGTGTCTGTCATCAAAGAAAAGATTTCATGTTAAAAATCTTTCATATTTATGAAGTTACTGATTGAATAAATGTTTGGTTGCTTTACATCACCATAACAATAAATTCAAATAAAAATTGAAGGTGTCTAGGTTGCTTTTCATAACTTTATTAATAAATTCAGTATGCTACACTTATCCTGTGAACACTGAGCAAGCACAGGCCAGGCCGTTTAGCCTCGTATCTTCCTGTTGTATGTATGTTGAGCTATTCCACGTCTTGATGTGTTGTAAAGTGCTAAACACCCGATGAATATTGAGTCATCGGATGTTCCATTTTTACCTACTTGTTGTTGCAGGAATTCTTTCATATCGTCGACCTAATTATCATAATTCATAAGTCCAAATGAGATGATTTACAGGAGCAACAAAAAAACACTTTTTGTTTTTATATTGACTGAGACTTATGGAGTTGCTAATACTTTGAGTTTAAAATGAGAAGAAAAAAACTTATCAAAAGCAACATGAATGTGATCCATCTTTTCCTTCTTCAGTCCTCACATTCTTTCCTACATTCCTCTTCAGTGACTGTTGCTAATAAATCTTCAGTAATTTCCTACTATCTGGCTTCCTGACCCACTTTTTTTTCTGCAATTCATCTTTTGTATTCACTCCATATTATGGGCTCAATGGGATTCAAATCACAATGACAAGCCTTGCCACTTTATGGCCATTCTCTTCAAAGTCAAAGTCAAAATGCTTTATTTCCTTAACCCTTCTTTGCATGTTTTTTTCGTTTTGACTGAAAAAAAGCATAGTGATGTAAATTGGGCTCTAAATTGTAGGAAAAATTATTTGAAAAATCCTTGTAGAGGAGAAAGAAGAAAAAAATGCAGAAAACCATATGATATAAATTTCCATCACTATGCAAAGTCACTCCTTGAGGTCGGTACTAAATTAATAAAACAGCATAATTTGTTATAATTATTTACTATCATTTCTATTCCTTATGATATTTGAGAAAACAATTATTATTTTTATTGAGGCATAGATTTACTCTACATTTATTGCACAATATAGTAGAATACCCTTTACATCTAGGATATTTGCACCTTAGTGAACAATAGGCCAATGTTCAAAATTATCTCTCCGGATGTCTTTTGGTGGTGGAGGTGCTGCAGTACCTTTTCTTCTTTTTGCTTCCAATTCTTGTTCCCCTCTTTTAGTCCTCTTTAAGCCTGTAGAGTGACCCCTTTGTTGCACAGTAGAAAGGCTAATTCATTTCAAAATTGGCCGAATGTATGTTTTTCATTGGTTCATATCTGTCTTGTGCATTTTTTCTGTACACTATCCAAGAATTGATTACAGCTAAATCAAATAAGTGGAAAAATATGCGCAAGCACCATTTTTTGGACCTAACAGTAATATGATTCCTTCCCAGAAAACTGCCCATGAGGTCTACCCCGTGGGCAAATTATTTCAATTTAAAGGTATGACAAGGCAAAAAAATGTGGATAATAGGGTGACTACCAAGCATGTGGTGTCTTTCCAAGCAACACATGCCATTTCCACACCATCAACAGTAGAAACCCTTTCTTCAAAACTTCCTCTGGGACTTCTTCATAAATTCTTTTTTATTTGGTAATTTGGGATGCGGTTTTGCTGCACTGTACCTACAGAGTGTATACCTCGTTTTTCTAAGTAATATACCAATGGTGTAGAGGTATAAAAATTGTTAAAATAGACACTGTGGTTTACCATTCTTGGTACTTCTCGAAGTAAGCGAACAACAACATTCCCGGTGGCTCCCAGATCAGGTTCATCTTCCAGTGTTCCCGAATTTTCTTGTCCAGAGTATATTTCGAATTTATAGGCATATCCGATTTGTTACCCCGGTTTCGATTCCCTGCGTTTCGACTTCCATCGTTTCGACTTACCTCGAACCATAAGTACAGTTAGTAAAAGGAGTGTGTTAGTTTTAAAAATAATCAACATTTAGTATAGGTACAATCTCGTTTTTAATTTTTTACAGTTTTAGTCAGACTTCAGGTCTACCTTATGATAAATCACAGTTTAATTACAAATATCTAAGTAAACATTTTCAAATAAAATCGAATACTTACAAATGTAATACGAAACAAATAAAAATACGATACAAATAAGTATAAAGACACACCTATAGCTATATGACATAGGTACATCATATTATATATTATTTAGTCACAGATACATTTTTTTAAATTAAAATCGGGTAAACATTTATGAGACCTTTCTTGTAATACTGTAAGTACTCATGTATTTTATAATAGTATTGTAGCGTACTTAGTCTTCCTACTGGGTGTGGGTGAAGGAAAACAGAAGAATGTACAAACAATAAATTCTGTAATCAGTAAAAATTACAAAGGTAGGAACTAGCTCACACAGGGGGTAATTCCAACTACTAGCAAGAGCCGTTCCAGGCGAGCGTCCGGATGCAACAATTACTAGTAGCCGTGTAGAGGAGTCTAGTCGGAGCACCTTCCCGTTGCGGATGAGGCGAGCGACTGGCTGCTTGGTCCGTTGCGTTGTCGTCTCACACGCCGGCGGAGCCGGCGTGGGGGAGGCAGTTTCAGCCTTTTACCTTTTTACTGCGGAGTTCATCCGCCCTCGCCTACTGACGAGGGGTCATTGGGGCGGCCCTTTCTGGGCCTTCGGGAAGCCGTTCTCCTGTGGAGCCTGGCTGCCTACGGCTTTGTCTCTGGGTGTTCTGTGCGTGCCCTCTCGGTTCGCTTCCGCTGTCCTCGGTAGCCGGGACTTGGCTGGTTGAGGTCTCTGGGCAGGCGGACATGGCTTGTGCTACCTGTGCAATGCTGGCTGGTGTCGGTTGGTCTTCTGTTCTGACTAGATCCCTGGCGTATGGGTATCTGCGGATTGCTAGCTCAAACCTAGGCACGAGGTTCTTTAGCTGGCTGTGGCTGGAGGCGTCGCTGCGGGCGAACATGGTGGTAGTGAGGCGGCCGATGAAGTCCTCCAGTGTCTCCACTTTCAGATCCCTTCTGACCGTTGCGTTTCGGACATAGCGTGGTGCTCCTACGATAGTGCGGAGCGTCAGGTTCTCTTGGGAGTCCAGCTTTTTCCTCTGACGCTCCGAGATAAGGGCGTACCACGCTGGGGTCGCATAGGTTAACCTCGGCCTGATGTACGTGAGGTACAGAGCAATCCGCGTCCTCAGTGGGAGAAGTGGGGCTGTCAGAACTGGCCGGAGCACGTGACGTGCTGCTTTGGCGGCGTTACAGGCGTTGCTCACTTGTTTTGTCATGGAGAGGTGCCGGTCCATGACCACGCCCAGGTACTTGGCAGAACCTGCCCAGGGAATCGTTTGGCCTTGCAGCACCAGTTTGGCAAGGGTGCGGGTGTGGGGAGCTCTGCGAGAGAAGGCTATCGCTTGTGTTTTGCCCACGTTCACAGATAGCCTCCAATCGCTTAACCACTGGGGCAGGTCTTCCAGCGCTCTTTGCATTTTCCGCTGGGCGTGGGTGAGCGACATTGACTTTGTCAGGTAAGCCGCGTCATCGGCGTATAGGGCCAGCATTGCGCCATCTTGGCATGGTATGTCGTCGGTGTACCACGAGTAGCAGATGGGTGATAGGCAGCTACCCTGTGGTACACCCGCTTGTATTGGCCTTTCTGAGGATAGATGGTTCCCTACTCTCGTTCGAATCTTCCTGCTCTGTAGGAAAGAGTCCAGGGTTCGTATGAGTCGTGTTGGAGCTCCTGATTGTATGAGCTTGTAGATCAGCCCCTCGTGCCAGACCCGGTCGAAGGCCTTCTCCATGTCTAGGAATACTGCAACCACATGTTCGCCCTTGTTTCTCGCGGTAGTGATGTGGTGCAGTACCCTCGTCAGCTGCAGTGTGGTGCTGTGCTCCGACCGGAATCCAAATTGCTCTGATCGGGGCGTGATGTGTGGAAGCAGATGTGGAATCAGGAGCTGTTCTAGAAGTTTTGACGTAGCTGAGAGTAGGGTTATGGGACGGTAGCTCTCGGGTCTTAGTATGTTCTTCCCTTGTTTGGGAAGCATGATCACGTTCCCAGCTCTCCACGTGGCTGGGAAGTGCATGGTCCTCAGGATCCCGTTAAAGAGGCGTCCGATCGCGACGACGGATTTGGGTGGAAGGTGGCGAAGCATTGAGTTCGTGATGCCATCTGGGCCTGGAGCTTTCCTCGGCTTCGTCCGTCGTATGGCCTTTTGCACCTGTCCCGGTGACCAGACGTGTCATCGTTTGTGGGAGCTGGCCTGACCCTGAAGTCCTGGACAGCCGCTTCTACCATCACAGTGTGTGCTGGGTTTCCAGCTGGGTTTGGGCGGAACTGTCTCTCCAGGTGGTCGGCGAAGATCTCAGCACGGTCCTCGGCTCTGTAGCGTAGAGTGCCGTCACTGTGTGTGAGAGGGTGGATTGGAGATGGGGCATTTCTGAGTTGGCGGCAGATTTGGTGCAGGGACTGCCAATCATCAGATGCGTCCATGATTCTCTGCTCCCATCTCCGGGAGTTGACCGTGTGGATTTCTGCCTTGACTTCCTCACAGATGGCATTGAGGCGGGTTTTTAGAGCTGGGTCTCGCGTGTGCTGCCAAAGCTTTCTCAGGCGGCGTTTCTCCGAAAGGAGTTTGGCTATGGCAGGTGGAGTCTGGCCGTACCGTCTGGTTAGTCCGCAGTCTTGCCGGGCCGAATCCATCGCCTTCTGCATGCACTCCTGCAGTTCTAGGGTCAGGAGTTCGACTTCTTCTGGGCTTGAGACTGAACGGGTGGGTGTGTGGCTCTCCATGTACGCCGTGAAAGCGGCCCAGTCTGTTCTGGCACCTGTTGGAGCTGGAGGGAGGGACGTCGGCTGGTTTGGAAGGACCATGAGGATGGGTTGGTGGTCCGACTGCATCTCATCATCTAGTACCTCCAGTTGTGGGGCCGTAGTGAGTCCGGAGTGGACTGCCAGGTCTATGACGTCGGGCATCCGGTCTCGGTCTCCCGGGTAGTGGGTTGGAGTGTCTGGGCCAGAGACGAAGAGCCCATTCGCTTCGGCGTGCCTGAGGAGGAGCGTACCTGATCTATTAAGGTTGTGCGAGTTCCACGCCGGGTTCTTGCAGTTCCAGTCACCTGCTGCAATGGTACTCGTGGACTGCCTGTCGAAGAGGTTCCTGAGGTCGTTGGTGTGCAGTTCTGCCTGAGGTGGCTTGTACACTGCATACAGTCTCATTGGTCTGGGATGTGTAGCTACTTCGATGCCGAGAGCAGACATGGATTGCAGCTGGATGTCCTGGAGTGGCTGGTGTATGAGGCGTCTCTTGACCAGCACCATGAGGCCACGGTACGCCCTTCCTGATTCCGAGAGTTCGTCTCGGCGGTAGATATGGTACCCGGGAAACTTCAGCTTGTCAGCAGGCTTCAAATGGGTCTCGTTGATTAGCGCCACCTGTATGACCTGTTCACGTAGCAGGAGCTGTAGTAGGGAGGTCTTCTTCTTAAGGCTGTTGGCGTTCCAGAACAAGACCCTTAGCGAAGCTGGAGTTGGACCAGCTTCCCTATTCCGCTGAGGATCAGCGGGATTGGGTTCGTCCCCGTTCGGAGCGCCATCAGGATGTCGTGAAGGACCTGCAAGGCAATGTCCAGGACCTCGATGGAAGATTGGTCCTGGAATTGGGTTGGGTGGTGAGCTGGCATGGGCGGTAGGTGAGGTGTAAGTAGTGGTGGAGGTAATTGGGGTTGAGTTGGGTAGGCCCGGGGGGGAGGGTGACTCCCCCGGGTTGGTGCAGCGGGAGCCGGTTGGCTCGCTGCAGGAGGGTCCCGCCGAGGGACTTGGTTGCGGGGGGCGGTCTCCGTCTCCGTGTCAGTGAAGGGAGCCGTCTCCATCCTCACCCTCTTCTTCTTCTTCTTCTTCTTCTGAGGAAGCCGGCTCGTTCTTGGAGTCGGTATGTTTGCTGGGGCCATCAGGTTGCTCCCGTATTCCAACTGGGCAGGTTGTGTTGGCGGTGGTGGTGGTGGTGGCATTTGGGCGGCGGAGGCTTGAGTCGCCGTTGGTGCATCTGTGGTTGGAGGTTGGGCAGGGGCTGCGAGCCTGCGTTGGTTGGATTGTGAGAAGGCGGTCGACCCTGCTCGCTTATTTCTCGCTTCCTGTTTCAGCACAGGGCAGCTGGAGCTGTTGGCGGTGTGGGGCCCTTTGCAGTTCGCACATGTGGGCGGCTCTTCGCGGCTTCTTGGGCACTCGCCCGCGTGGTGAGCCTCCGCATCTGACGCAGGCCAGTGGGCGGTGGCAGTTGTGGCTGGAGTGCCTGAAGCCTTGGCAGCGGTGGCACTGTGCTGGGCCCTTCTTGTCTTTCCAGGTCTCTACGGTGACCCCGGGCATGTTGAGCACTTCATCTACGTTGTACAGGGCCGGCAGAAGGTTCGGGGTGGGCTTGAAAATTCCGAAGAATATGCACCCGGGCCGGCCTTTGCTGGCCCTGATAGGTCTTATGAGCTCCGCTTCGAAACCTTTTTCTAGGAAATCTTGGGTGATATCTTCGGGCGCGGTGTCTGCCGGGATGCCCCTGATGGCGACTTTGACCTGGAGTTCCTCTGGTAAGGAGTACGAGAACCATACGAGTTCTTCCTGCTTGGACAGGTAACTTTGTATGGTTCTGTACTCCTCTGGAGTCTCCGGCGAGAAGCGGACCCCTTTGCCGAAGGGTCTGGCGTGAGGGGCGTGGCCGAGGATATCTTTTATGGCCCGGAAGTGTTGCGCCCAGTTCGGCATCACCTCCACGACCAACGGTGGGTATTTGGACCGTCTTGGCTCGTTGGTGTGGGCGTGGCCTTGGGCGGATTGTGTAGGGCGGGCGGGCATGGCTGGGCGGGCGTTTTCAGGGCGGGCCGGCGTCGACGCATAGTTCGGTTGTGCTGGGCGGGCGGGCGCTGTAGGGCGGGCGGTCTCATTAGGGCGGGCGGAGTCATTAAGGCGGGCGGGCGGGCTCTGAGGGGCGGGTGGTGTGCGACGACTGTGCATGAGTCGCGGTGCCTGTAGGGCGGGGGGGCGTGGCCGCCAGCGACGCGTACGACGTTGACGTCGACGCGGGAGAGGTCTGTACCTGTGACCGGTCCACTTGGGGCGGCTGACGTTGGGCTAGCGGCTCCCAAGTGAACTCGGTCGCCCTGCGCTTTGGCAATTCAGTGGGGGGGGAATTTTCCTCCCGTTTCTTTTTCTGTGCGCCGGACCCGGACGGGGTAGGCGGTATTATGGGCGCGGCCTCTTGCACGCGCAGGGATTTCTCCCTTTGCGTGAAGAACCCTTTTATATGTGAGAGGAAGTCTGGTGTCAGTTTACCTACTTCGACAAGCTTCGCCATCTGCTGTAGGTCCATGTCGTGCGCCTCTCTCAGCGTCGCCGTGTTCGGTTGCACGGCATGGACGGCGGGGGCAGGGGGGGCGGGGGGCGGCATCGCGCTCGCCTCGAGCTGCGCGTCCCCTGCGGGGCGGGTCTTCTTTGTGGCGGTTTTGGCCTGTCGGTGGGCGTGGCGGTCGGTATTTCGGTCACTGGCGCTCGCGCTGTCGGTGCTGGCCGCGCGGCTCGACGCCGCTGAGGAGTCCGAGGTGGACTCTCTTCGAGAAATCCGACCGTCACGGGCGGGCTTCCTCGAAGAGGGGCGCTCAGTCGACGACTGGCGCTGAGGCTGGGCGGCTGGGGCTGGGGCGGTCTCCGGCGCGCGACCGTTCGGGTTCAGGGCGGCGGGGTCCGGTGGATCCCGCTTCCTTCCCCCGGCGCTATCACTGTCGTTGGAGTTCATCACACCTCTTAACTACACACACATTCACAACACAAACACAAAGAACTCGCGACGCGAAGTAAAAGTCAGTAGTAAGCGGGGCCGAGCTCGGCAGACGTTTACTACGAAACGTTGCCGAGATCGTAACGTAGGGAGCGGTCCGTGCGCGCAAGTAAACTAGGCGGGACTCGTAGCCACTCCGTCGTGTTCGGCTGCTTGGTACGAGCGTGCGGCGGCTTATATAGGGACGGTCCGGGTGGCGGGGCATCGCTGACGTCGTGCGTGGTCATCATTTTGCGCCTGCGGTCGGCTCCGTGCCTCAGGCCGGTTGCACATTATTTATGCTACAGTATTACTATAAAGCATTGCATCCCTAATTTGTACATTCCTAAATCGGTGAAGATAGGTATAGGTATCTTCTTTTTCGTATATCGCTTATACTGCTGCTCGTTGATGGTCCTGCACAGGAATACTCAAAGGTAGATTTAGTAGGTGTTTCTTTTGCATTTAGGGGAGAGGGGGTTTTAGCAAATATCACGTAATTTTTTTCTAGTAGGAAACGGCAAAAAACTTGCACGAAAGTAAAGTTAAAGTAAATAATTTTAAACTACGGTAATACACACAAATTTCAAATACTAGATGGAAGTAATGTAACAATTTATCTTTTTGTATATAAAATATATACAAAAAGATATTTATAATCCAACGCGTTTCCAGCCAAAGCATAATTTTTTAAAAATCTTATGTCAGATTTGGGGGGTTGAGGAAAATCTTACGAAATTTCACCAGAGGGGGCGGAGGGTCAAAAAATCCTGAAAAATGCCTCACGTTAATTATGGGCACTCCCTTAGGTTAACCAGATACCGAGCATGATGTGCACGGATTGTACCGAGGTTGAAACCTATATAAAACTTAGATAACTGGTATTATGACTATATTATACTTACTGTTTTCTTGATTCATTCACGGGCCATCACATTAAGTTTGCATCATCCCACGGGCTTGTGATCTTCATTATTGTTGAAATGTAAAGATAACTTAGTTTTTTAAAATTTATTGACAGGCATGGCAGTTGAAATTGGTTCATACCCAAACCTAGGTGACCAGTAAGACCTTGTGCTGGGAAATCTTTGTACCGACATGTATAACAGCACACCAAAAAACTTTACCTTATCAGTTTCAGTGATAACGGTAGATGTACTGGGATTGTTTTGCACAGCGTATAAATTTGATTGTTCTACTATTTGTTTCAAGAAATCTGGAGTGATGAAGTAACTAAAAAACTGGTAAGGTGTTTCTAGTTGTGATACCTCAGTTGCAGTAGCAGAACAACCCAAGAAAGCTATGTTATCTTCATTGAGGTCCATACTCTTCTTTTTCCACACTAATCTTCTTTTATCAAATAAAAAGCTGGATAAATTATTTGAAGTAGCTCTTTCAGCGTTTACCTGCTCCTCTATATCTTCAACAAGGGGAGGATCATCTTGAGCAGTGTCTTCTTCATCATTTTCAGCTAAATTTTCCTCTTGCAAAACTCTCATAATTTCACCAGCGTCATGATAGGTACTCATCTTCATCAGAATCCTCGTCGTCAAGGCCATCCTCTGATAAATAGCCGTCTTGTAATTGAGACAGATAAGTCTCGATTGCCCTGTCGTCCATAGTTTCCGATCTGAAATCAACACAATTTTGAAAATCACCTGGACCCTGCTCGTTCTTTCCACTTGAACCCCCCGTTTGTACCCCCTGGGGGGACCATGGACACTCACTATTACACTTGGAGCCCCCTGGGGGGACCATGGACACTCACTATTACACTTGGAGCCCCCACCTAGGGGTTCAAGAATAATAATAAAGTTTATATTCCTCTTCAACCCCCAGAGACAGAAATGAAATACTGAAAGGAAAATTAATGTTTAATGAAATTTTAACTAAAAACAAACTAAACCCTAATAACTTAATTCTTAAAAAATAAACAAGAGACCACGCCCTGTGCCTGGGCACCGGTGGCACCGCCCTACTTACGGCAATGATTAGCATTACTTTACAGCTTCTAGAAAATGACCAATTGTTATGTCGCCTTGTATTAGTGAAAGCTGCATTTCTTGAATGAATCTGTCGTAATTTATGCATTGCTTCTTTCTCGGCTTCATCAAGGGTTTCCTTTTTAATTTACAATCTTTTTTCAATGAGTTCAATAATGTCACAATTGTGGGGTCTTTGTCTATTTTATTTAAATTTTTGTGCCAATTTTCAACACAATTATTTGTTCTGTGTCTTTCACCATATGCCGACCAAACGTTATGAAACTTAGTATTCTTAATCCAAAACTGCATGTATTTTATAAATTTACTAATATTGGGTTCCGTTAAGGGCCGGGTATTTTTCACGTAAGTCCATCCTTCATTTAATAAATTCGTTGGTAATAGTGCCAATGCCCCACAAAGAAGAACTGTTCTTTTAGTTATTTTAAACTTCGTTAACCCTAGTGCCTGTCCTTTTTTCCATAAGTTTTTTTTAAAATGATAATAACATGATTTTATTTCTGAGCTGGGGAAATTGTTTGCAATAGCTTTTATGGCAGCACGTTCTAAATCTACGGTAAATTTTAATGGGTTAAACTCTGCAATCTGAGATTTAATTAACTGAAAAGAAATGTCGTACGACTCTTGTTTCCTATCCGACATTAACAAGAACAATACAGGAATTATCAGATTATGGGTTTCAGAACTGCCCAAGTCTGCGTGTATAGAATAAAGCTGTAAGAAAGGCGCCGGGCAACTTTGAAATGTGCCATCACAAAAGACGTGTTTTACTTCAGATAGTCTCTTTCGGTTTTCATCAGTGCAAAAAATGATGATGCGTCTGTTATCATGATTGTAATCACATAAAACAAATTCTGAATGAAAGTTGGGTATTTCTACATCAATTGAACTATTGCTGCGGAGTTTAGCAATGCCGGCATTAGCGTATCTTGTTTTGTAAAAACCACTTTTTACCGATTCGAATGATGGAATATCTGCAACCAAATCTATTCCTTTGTCTTCCAAGGGAATCTTCACACATTCATTGTAAATAGTCGGAATAGGTCGAAAGTTGTGTTCTTTAACTTTTTTCCTGCAGTCATGTAAAGTGATGTCAACTATATTTTTGCTTTCGTTTTTTATGCAATCTGAGACGTGAACAACTGACTTTAATACGGATGAATGGTCCTGCAAAAACGTTTTTTTTTTAATTTTTAGTGTTTGTTACATGTATTAATAATCATTAGTAAAATATATAATTACACTTACGCCGCTAATAGTAAGATATCCTGTACATTTTAATTTCCTTTTATTTGCACATCTCCACAGCATTGACTTATTTTTATACGCTTTTTTCATGTGATACTGATGACCACTGTATAATAGGACTTTTCCGCCTTTCCGATCAATAATTTCAATATTATCACGAGAATCATCCATTTCCAATAGAAATAAGATTATTATTGCTCATTTAGCTAATCAATCTTATGCATTTGTGATTAAATGACAGCAATATATATATAATATTAATTTATAATATTAATATATAATATTAATGACGATAATAAATATCTATGTCAAATGTCAGATATTGATTTATAAGATTAAACCTAAATAGGTTTGTAGCGTTTTACGTACTCCATGGACATTTTATGTTAAGGGTTCTACAAGTAACACCGAGTATCCATGAACCACCAAGGGGCTCCAAGTGTAATAGTGAGTGTCCCTGGGCCCCCCAGGGGGCTCCAAGTGTAATAGTGAGTGTCCATGGTCCCCCCAGGGGGTACAAACGGGGGGTTCAAGTGGAAAGAACGACCCTGCTCTGTACTTTACATGTGAAGTTACTGCGTGATAGACGTGGGAAAAATGTATCTTTAGCGAGATCAAGTTCCAGATCAGTGATATGTTTCATTTGGAACAATGGGAACATCATACAGAGTTACAAAGTTACGCTAATATTATATTTTTTACTCGAATCAAACAACGCTAATGGTACATCGCAAATGAATCTTTTCTTGTAATTCCTTAAAATTCAATAAAAAATATGAACTATTCTTTAACAGAGTCACCTATTTACTTACAGGAACATATACCTATCTAAATTATAGATAATTTTGCTGATTACATTGATGTAAGACTATGTTACTACTAGAAAGAAACTATGTACCTACTATTAGAAAATTGATTTCCCTTCATACTTAGGCTTAGGACTGACAGCTAAGTGTACGTTTTGTTCAATACGTAGGTATTAAACAAACGTACATTTAAATTAGCTGGCGTATTTAAAAATCGATTTTATTTACAATGATTGTTTATCAATTTGTACAAGTTTTAGGTATGTACAAGTTGTATGTAGGTACACTTTTTCTATAAACATATTTACACTATTATATTCATATTATGCCTAGGTTTATACCTAGGCATAATAGAGTAGTAGAGCAGCAGTAGAGCGTCGATTATCCGAACTAATTGGGGGACATGGGTGTTCGGAAAACCGGTATTTTCGGATAATCGAACTAATGTAATTATGTATGTATGTATATTGATTCAGCCATACGAATTTACGTTCAGGTAAATGAAAACCATATTATTTATATTCATATTATATTATATTCATTTATATATCATTATCTTTAATGACAAATAGGAAATAAACAAAAAAAAAGCGCAGACAATTTGTAGTAAAACTAATCTTTACTATGTAATTACAATTAACACTTAAAAGAATCTTGAATTTTCGTCTGCCGAAGCAAGCCTACCCGCTTACGAGCGGCTAGATCACGTATTTTTTTAAGGCTACTAATTAAACAAGCTTCTTTTTAATTGCATTATTAGCCTCAGAAAATATAAGTTACCTTCTAAATTACTAAGTCGGCCACAACCAACGCGCGTCTGAATAATAGTATCTCAGCCACTAGTTATCTTCTATGTAAGCCACTGTAAATATAACTCAGCACGGTGGTTATTTTTTAGCATCTTAATTTGTGGCATGCATTCAAATAGCAAACTTCTAAAGTATTAATTTATGACACCAAAATAGTCATTCTATTAGCTTCTAATTTTATAATTTAGTATGTTTAAAATGTAAGTCATCCTACATTTATCGATGGATAAATTTACCTAAAAATTGTCATCACATAAAATATTAAAGCCACTATTATTACATAATGAACTATTGTTTTATAGTTTTTTTTTTTGTCAATGTCATTGATCTTTGACATAAAGTTCAATGACCTTAACAAAAGTGACCTTGAGGTCATTATACTCAAGGTCTCTTACCTTTTTTTGTGAAAACGTTGGTTTTTGCTAGAGCCGATGCCGAAAAGTTAAATTAATCATTTTCGGTCATTAGGTCAGTGACCTTTGAGGTCAAGGTCACAGACCTTTTTTGTAAAAACTTTAGTTTTAGCTGGAGTCGATGCCCGATAGTTGAATTCTATGCGCCAACGCATATGCATAGCTATGGCGAATTTCGATGGAACCAAAAAACATGAAAAACTACCCCGAGGTAGTTTTTCATGTTTTTTTGGTTCCATCACGATTCGCCATAGCTCCGGCGCTTCGGGAAGTGCAGCCTCTCCGCCATTGCGTAACAAGGGTCAGGCACCACTGCTCACCTACGCAGCTTCGGCTTTTTGGTCGCCTTCGGCGACCAGCCTCAGCCGCTACGGCACGCGCGGTGCCTGTCCCTTGTTACGGCTGGCGGAAGCTGCACTCCCTTCATGCCTCCGGCTTATTAAATACACTCTAGGGGCGCCACGCACAAGACCACGTGGAGTCGGGGTACTCTGTGTCGGATCCGTCACTCGAATTGAACCTAATCAACTCATATCGGAATGCTCTGAATCGGGGTAATTCTTCATGTTTTTTTGAGTTCATTGACCTCTAACGCTGAGGTCATTTAACTTTGGGGTCAATCACCTGAACCAAAGTTGGACCCCTAGTGATTCTCTTCACGATGTCATAAACAAATAAATAAATAAATAAATAATTCCAGACAATCCACACAGCATCATCTAGCCCCAAGCTAAGCAGAACTTGTGTTATGGGTACTAGATGACTGATATACTTAATACAATACATTACATAGATAGATATTTTTTATTATACATAGGAAACACCAACAAACAAATATAAATGAAATACAGATGAAACTATTGCAATACGAACGCACGAACAAACACAATAAACAAACACGGGTGGGTCGGTAAAAGAATCGAATGGCGCTCTCTGATTGGTGCAAATGGCCGGTTGTTGTCATGTCGCTAACTCGCGCCAAATCGTACAGAGGCTATTTTCACGTTATTAGAATATGAAGTATTATTTTACATGTTAAGTAATAATTATATGATGTTGTCTATTGAAGCTTGAATTTATAATTTTTGAGGAGCTTGTATTGAAGCTTTAAAACGTAAAATGGTGATGAGTTGCAAATTCTGTGGCCGACTTAGTAAATTAGTGGGCAATGTATAATCAGAAGGACAAGTTAGAATAATTGTTGATGTTGACTTGACGCTTTCTTTGAAATTTTTAGTTGGCGTTGTAAAGAAGATGAATTAGTTTATTAGAGGCTATGTCAATTTCTCGATGCTTAGTTATTAAATGAGAAGTTTGGCCACGTGGCCAAAAAAAAATTCTGTGGCCGTAATTATTATTTCTCTTTTTTTAAGAACAGATATTTGATACTGGTCGCTCTCGGCCTGTGTTTCAAACCAGCGCAAGGCAATATCTAAGCAAGTAAACGCTTCAGAAGCACTAATTATGTTTTCATCTTCATTATCTGAACTTGCCGCTGATGTGGTGCTAGTGGTGGCGTCAGCCTTATTAGTCATGAGGTCTAAAATTTCGCTATCCTGCATAATTTGGTACCCGGGATCTTCATCGTCAATATCCATCCATTCTTGAACCTGTTGTTCATCACATTCGTGGCAATCGAGATTTTTTAGCATATCTATCATTTCAGATACATCTTCGTGTTTCTCATTTACACAATTCAATCCAATTTCAGGATCTTCCCCAATACCCAAAACTTTGTTCCACGCTTTTTTCAAGTTCTGTTCTTTTACACTGTCCCATGCTGCTCCGATCATATAGGACGCGTCTTTTAAATCAATCTTTTTATGATTTCTTATCAGGCTTTCTTCTCCATCCTCTTCTTTTTCTAAAAGTAACTTACGTAACAATTCTTTTCTATAATACCGTTTGAAAGTCTCAATAACGCCTTGATCCATGGGCTGTAATAATGAAGTCACGTTAGGTGGAAGAAACATTACTTTTATAAACTCGTCTTTTTCATTTAGGACGTCACATGATGGATGAGTTGGGGCGTTATCAAGAAGCAGTAATGTTTTCTCTCTTTTACCATTTTTCAATTGGTGGGCTTTTACAGAGGGTATAAAAGTTTCTGTAAACCATTCCATGAAAATTGTACTATCCATCCAAGCACTCCTTTGCGAAGTATAAACGATAGGCATGACAGACATATTAACGTGCTTGAAACAACGTGGTTTCTTACTTTTACCAATTACAAGCATGGGCAGTCGGTGGCTGCCAGTAGCATTAGCGCATGCTAAGGCAGTGATACGATCCTTGCTTATTTTAGGACCAGGTGCTGCTAATTCACGACGTGAAGCAAGATTTTTTCGCGGCAAAGCTTTCCAATTAAGCCCGGTTTCGTCTGCATTGTAAACGTTTTCTAGAGCGTATTTTTCTTGGTTCATTATATCCCTTAGTTTGATTTTGAATGATTCAGCTGCTGATGAATCAGCAGATAGTTTTTCTCCTTGTATTTGAAGCTCACGAATGCCATGTCTCGACTTAAATCGTTTTAACCAGCCTGTGCTTGCTTGAAAATTAGACGGCCCTTCCAGTTTTTCGTTAAATTGAACTGCTTTTTCACACAGTATTGGGCCAGAAATAGGTTCTCCTTGGGCTCTTTTTTGAGTAAACCACTTATATAAAGCATCATCTAAATTCGTGTTTGCGGCAAGTTTTATCGTTTTACGACTCGAGGATCCGTCAGAAGAATCGAGCTGGGATATAAAGTTACTTATGCTCGTCTTTTGTTTTTTTTATATCCGTTATGGTAGACTTACCAACTTGATATTCAATGGATAACTTGGTTGCAGATTCGCCTTCCTCTAACCGTTTATTAATCTCGTATTTATCTTTCATAGAAAGAACAACACGTTTACGTTTAGGCATTTTAAAGAAAAAGTTTACTTTCACGCGGCAAAATTAACAAGTGCACGAATGAATTAAAAACGAAACACAAAACACGCGAGTAGGTACAATAACAAGTGCACGAATTGAGACAAGCGAGCTAAAACTAAAGCGCGGGCGGCGCGCGCGAAACCCGCGCCGCGCGGTCGGAGGTGGGGGTGGGCATTGACCCGCGCCGTTGACGTTCGGATAAGCGGTCGTTCGGTTAAGCGACGTTCGGATAATCGACGCTCCATATGTCTGTATTTTAATTCTATGTACAAACTCTATGTACACTATATTCTTCTGTATTAGTATTTATTTATACATTTACTACACATCTATGTTACTATTTAAAAACAGTAATTGGGACAGCTTTTGATCTTTCAGAGCTGATCGCCGGCTGTTGAGAGTCAAGCCAGCTTTTGAGAATAATCTTTCACATGGTACTGACGTAGCCATGATGTACAGCCTCTTTGACATGTATGTGTGCAACAAAGGATAAATCAATTTTCTTTCTTCCTACCATTTTAAGGGATCTTTTGTTCTGGGAAGCATTTCATCGTCTAGATATTTGTCAAGCTCCTTGATGCCAGCAGCTGTTTGATTTTGTGGTCTTGCATTCTGCAGTGCTGCGTCAAAATCTTCCCACAATGATGATTTAGGGGTTTCTGTTGCCGACATCAGTGGTGTGGCAGGGATGGTATTTAATGGCACATCTGGAGGTCGTACAGATCCTAACCTTCTCTTCAAACTAGAAACTGCATGATCATAAGGTTCAGTATCTTTTAGGGATGTTTTTCAGTCGACGAAACGAGACCGTTTATCGTCAACGATAAACTAGTTTATAAAACAGTCTAATTTTCGACTAGTTTATGCCGTTGTTCGTTTAGGACATGAACGATCGTTGAACGTTGATTCACTGATTGATTGGTAAACAACGATTAGAATAAACTGTTTATGATATTATCTTACTTCTTTCTTACTATTATTATAATAAATGAGAAAGTCTATGAATGTTTGATATACTGCTTGCCTACTAATACAATAATATATTGTCATGCATTGAAATACAGTTTATTTTTACACAAAACCGCCGACGCCTGCCGCCATTATTTCTCCGCTGGAGTCGAGCGCATGGCGAAAAAGAGATAGTCATATCAGGTTGTGCAAGTGTGAAGAGAACGGAATGCTTGATAGACGAATAGACAATGGCTAGCTGGCTAGAGAAACGGTTTCGGCAACGCTCGACCGTCGACTGCGCGATGCAAATGTCGTTCACGAGTAAACTAGTTTATCCGTGGACTGTAAACTAGTTTATCAGTCGACGGCTACAAAACAGTCTAAATTCTAAATAAACTGTTCGTTCATTCAACGATCACCCCTAGTATCTTTGAACCCTAACTTTTTAAAGCGAGGGTCCAGTATTGTTGTTTCTGCAAACAAAGGGTTCCACTCTATATTCTGAAACCTGTCATTTAATTGTTTTTTCAGAATGAAGAGGAGTGACATGATTTGAGAATTTTCAACTGTAGATCTATTTTCCACCTCAATATGCTTGTTAACATGACAAATCATAATTTTGCAAAGAATTGGCACTTTTGATAAAGACACATATTTTTCGGTACAGATCTGTTGTTATGTTGTAAAAAATCTCCTTCACTTCTCTGGCCTTTTTTACAATTATCCAGTCGTGAGCAGTCAAGGCTTGGAGATCACTTCCCAGTATAGCCATAGTAGAAACAATGGCTTCTTTTATGTTCAAAAATCGGGACAGCATATCATAGGTTGAATTCCAGCGGGTGATCACATCTTGCTTTAGTTTCAAATCAGGAAGACCCAATTGCTGCTGTATTTCCTTAAGTTTGGCCCATCCTGATGAGCTCCTTTAAAAAAACCCACAATTGCTTTCACTTTCAACAAAAGTGGTTGCAGATCTTTAAGGCTAGCCTGTACGGTCAAATTTATGGAATGAGCGAAACAACCAATTTGCCTCCAGCCTCCATCTTTAATAGCATTTACAATATTGGTAGCATAATCACTGACTATAGCAACCACTTTGTTTTGTATTTTCCATTCTTCATTTTTTGGTTTTAAGCTGTTGCGCAGGTTTTCTGATGAACACTATTAAGAAAACCCTCACACCAACTAATGTAAGTTACATTAGTGTGTGGGTTTTCTCATTTTAACTCATTTTACTTAGACAAAAACAAATATTCAAACTTTCCACGCAAAGTTGTAGTAAGATAAAGTAGTCTGTGGTTTTATGTCAAAAGCAAAACGGACGGCAGAATACTACTGCTTGCAATACGAATCAATCCGCGGCCGCCGCGCCGCCGCGCCGGGACCGGAGAAATCGCCAATCAAACAATCATGTCAATAAGATTTTTTTTGTGTTAAGATCGACAATTCATTTTTAGTTCAATAAGGTCAACTGGGGCAAATGCGAGGGCCATAACTAAATATATAAGTTCAATTTTATACTGCTTACTCACTAATTAGTTACAAAGAATTCTCATACACAGCTGTTATTAAGCATATATTTAGTTGTTATTTTATATATTTTAAGTAAGGAAAAAAATATATATTTTCATAAAAATGAGACACAAAATAAGTACAGTGTCTCAATATTACATTTACCCCGTGTAAAGGGGCAAATGTAATAATCATATCTAATTTATTAAGAGTGCCTATAGCTTGAATTCTGGGGTAAAAGCAAAAAAATAAAAAGAGATTTCAGTTTTTATTTCAACGAAACCAGACAATCACATCAAAAGTTATAAACTTTTTCCAAAAGTAATATTTTACTCGTGTTAATTATTATGTGTATCAACTAAGAAATAAACATGTTTCTGAACTTAAAATCAAATGTTATTAAACCACGTTTGGTAAATTCAGAATTAGGTAGTACCTGAACTATGGATCGTGGATCATGGATCAGCCGTGATTTGATCAATATCCTCCATTAAAGGCCATACAAACATACTTCCCTTACGTCATACAAATTTCACCTCCCAACGAAGGCCCACCTTTTTTTGTACAACACCCACGTGGTGCTTTAGTCCCTTTTTCAGTGCATATTTCACAATAACCCAATTGTTTGCTTGAATTTATTTTTCTGATTTTTCCTCCGTTTGTGTCTTCTCAGTTTCTATCTTCTCTATTTCTTGCTCTTCGGTAGCTTTTTCTTGTGAGCCATCACTTTCAATTCTTATCTCTTCTTTTTCTTGTTCCTTTTCTACTTCCTTTACTTTTTTCGTTCCTACTCTTAAATTTATATTTTTCGTCACTGGTATTTTTCTTTGTTATTTTCTTTATCAGAATAATATTGATCATCTTCTTCTCGTTGTTCATCCTCTTCCATCCATTCACTAGCATCTGATTCTGCATAAGATACTTTACCTTCAGAACTTTCATCACTCTCTGTATCGTCTGACTTTTTCTTTCGGTTTAATTTCGTCCCTTGTTTCCTGTTAATTATTTTTTTAACTTTATTTATTTCACTACCGACATGTACAGATTCTTTGTCCGTTATGTCACTGTCTGAATTCTCAGTCTTCTTTGCCTTTTTCCTTTTTATTTTCGATTTCTTTGTAGTTTTTACGCGTTTAGCTGATTGAATTTGTTCTTTGTTCTTCAATATTTCAACAATTTCAATGGACGTTATTATTTCAGCACCCGAGGCGAATTTTCGTCTCGTCTGTTTGTTTGGCATTTGTTTTTGGTGAATAACTGACAAAATTAATTGCTCCATAGATGCGGCTTGTGACATTTCAGCATTATTAACTTGCATTAGCCTTTTCTTGAGAACGTGGGGTTTCAATAACGGAGCTTTGTAGATCTACAGAGTTGTCATTCAGTGACTGTAAACTAGAGGCTTCATTAACATTCTCAGAACTCGACAACGTTAAAACCGATGGCGATTGGCACCTTGCAATATCAATGTGCTCGGTATTCACAAGCTCCATAGTATTATCTTGGACACCCCTTTCAATTTGTTGTTGGTGTCTCTCCCAACGCTCTAATGCTTCTTTGGCGAAATTCTCCTTTGGGACAGCATCAGCATCAAACGGGTAAATGCCTGCCTTCCTAAAACCATTCTTGATAACATCGTCGCTGACTTTGGTCCAAGTTTCTCCCAGAAATTGAGAAAATAGGGATTTGGGTAGCTTTTGTCCAATATGTTGTCGCTGCCAAGTTGCAATAGTTTGGTCCCATTTTTGTTTGTAAGACTTGAAAACCGAGACATCTAATGGTTGTAAAATATCACTAGTGTGGACATGGAGTTTCAAAATTGTAATTTCTTGGTGCAAAGCATATTCTACCAAGTCAAGCGAAACATGAGTGGAGTGGCCGTCATATAACCAAGACAGGTCTTTCATCACCCAAAGCCGGTACAAGGGTTTTTTTAAAGTAATTTTTGAAAACTTCAGTCTCCATCCAACCATTGGGTGTCGCCGCATAAGCTGTGCCGGGAAATTCTTTGTCTGGTGGTGCCTTCCATTGATCCCACATATTTTTTCCTTTAAATATTATTAAAGGAGGCACTCGTTGACCCGCAACACTGCAAGCCAAACAAAAGTAGTATTTTCTTTACCCGATGTACTTGTAACTCAGGATGAGCTGCGACCTTTTTTTCCGACGACTCTGGATTTGGATGGATCGATACTTAGGCTGCTTTCATCCAAATTCCAGATACGATCAGGCTTGTTCTCTATATGCAGTTCAACCAAGACCTTTTTTAAAAGATTGAAATATCCGTAAATATTAAATGGGTCTGTAGCAGCTTTCTTTCTAGCATATTCCAACGGCTCAGGTTTTCGAATGGAGAGATTATGCCGCTTTTTAAAATTAAGAAACCAGTCCTCCCCTGGAATCCCATCTTTGAAAGGTGTTTGAACATCATTCTTAGAAACAAACTGACCCACCAATTCCAGAATTTCTTTTCTGCTGAGACCAAAGCCCCACTTTGCTAGTGTTTTAATGGAAGTTGCTAACACGTTCTCTATATTTTCGGCGAGTGCGGTTCTCCTCCCCTTTGGTTTTTTGATAACTCCTCGCGTACCTTTGATTCGACAATATAATGTTGAAAAAGGAATTCGGTACGTTGTTGACGCCTTATGTATTGTTAATCTACCGGCCCGTATTTCTTCAATAGCTCGGTTTAATCTTTCTTCGGTATATATGGGTCCCGTCTTTTTTTTTTTTTGATTCAAGTATAACATTTCTCAATTGAAAGTGTTCGAATCGAAGAACAAAAATCAGAACCATACACTTATTATTAAATCCTAACTACTATTTTAGTAGGACGTTGTAAAGTTTTTAATTTTAGTAAAATAACGTTCCAGTTTTACGTAATAAATCTAAAACCCATACTTATATTCATCGGCATACTCCCACCATACGCCGATTCAGGTATGCTGAAAAAAATATACTCATCAAATAATTGAAAAACTCTGCAAATATTTAATATTCAAGTGACAATATTTGAAAAATGGTTTTCTTACCTTGATGGGCTGCTGCACCTGGATTGCGGTCTTATTATATTGCCGAGTGTGTCTGCTTGTCCTTAAAAAAATACAACGTTTAAATGAACTTACTAATTATTTTGTAATTTTATTTACAGTAATCATCTGACTGGCAGATCTTGTATGATAACAAAAAAAAACTTACGAAGGGCACCCGTCGTCCAGTCGCAAATTAAAGTCGGAGGTGCCGATGAAACCGATGACGTGCTCGGGCTATTTATTGAGGCCATCTCGCCTAAATCGGGCCGCCTGTAAATAAAAAGATTCCATTTCAGATTTTATCGCCGAACTTAATTTATTTATTACAACTATTTATTTATATTATTGAATATATTTACAATACACATTAATATATTCACAATACATTATAAATATTAGTTTAGTATGTCATATTATAATATGTAATATTTACCAATTTATATATATATATATATATTGTATATCCTATATACATTCATATAAGGTAAAAGAACTTACGCTGTTTGCGGGGACTGCGGGTTTGGTGGTGCTGGCACCGAAGAAAATGAGGTCCCTTACAATGGGGCGTCTGTAAATAACAATACTGCATTTTAGTTTTTGTTCATTTTCATACTTTACAATCCACTATAGTATATTCACAATACATTATTAAATATTTATTTATTACTTAATATCAGTATTTTTTTCAATTTACATGTGTATATATTATATTATTTCAATAATTTAATAGGTGATAACAAGTGATAGAACTTACTGTATCTGCCAAGGTTGCCGCTTTGGTGGCGGTGGAACCGCTGGTGTCCCTTCCATCAACCGGCATGGAGCCCGAATTGGTGAATTGTTCCTATTGTTCAAAATTTAATGTTATAGACTTGATAAATTTACAAACAAGCGGAAATATTTTAATAATTTTGTGCTTATGAAATAAATATTTACCGTGGGCGTTTGCGAGGAGGAGCGTATGGCAAAAGGATGCGCTCCGCTTGGTTCGCCAGATGACAGATGACTGATGCGGGCTTGGTATTCTGCCCTGACGGGCAGAATACCAAGCCCGCATCAGTCATGATGCGGGCATTTTTGCCAAGCCCCGCTTTGTGTCAACAACTCCTTGACGGATCAGCTCAAGTTCCCTGAAACATTTTTTTATGAATATTAATGAAATCAGGCAATGTGTATTAATAAAAAAAAAATTCATACATTACGTTTCAGCAGTTGATGCATGCACGCCTCCTCGCCCTCGCTCTATCCCTCGTCCTCCACCAAGCCCTCGTCCTCTACCAAGCCCTTGTTCGCCCCCAAGCCCTCGGTCGCGGCTTTGGCTTCGGCCTCGCCTACTGCCTCGACCTCTGCCTCGCCCTCTGCTTCGCCCTCTGCTGTGTCTCTGCGAACCGAGGTCATTGAACTTTCATATCAATAATCACAAAGTTGTCCCTCTAGCTTTCCCGACATAATTCCATAAAAAAAATTAATAATGCGAAAAAATTATAATAGTAAGAAAAACAAAATAATGCAAAAAAAAATTCGACGAATGTAGACAGACATGTTCGTCTGCATATATTACTACATTGCAATCCAATAAATCAAGGACGTAAAAATTAAAAATAACTAAATATTATGACACGATATGAAATAAAATAAAGATTAATGAACATAAAGATTGATGAAATTGAACATTCAAATCGTCATCCTACATTAATAGTATTATTTAATTTTATGGCCTCCTTTTACTTACGTGCAAACCGCACCTTAAGTCTATTTTGGCTCGAGTGTGCATTATTTACATTACACGTTTTTTAGGTAGGTACTCGTTTTTTTGGTAATCTCTTGCCTAGACGAAGAGTTTAATCGATGATGAGTTATTAAATCAATTCTACGATATTGGTTCTATAATATTTTGTATCTTTTGTATTGCTTTTCAGTGCTATAAAAGCGCAAAACACCCAAAATGTAATGTACGAATCAAGTCCGACTGCCAAGGTCATTTTGCAGGCTAATAATCCCCTTTTTATATTATAATCACTGGTCCACTTAAGCGTTATACCGTCACGTATATTTTGATGTATAGTTTACGTGAATTAATCATAATAAAACGATAAAAATACACCACTTACCTCAACACTCCAGCACTTGAAAACAATGATTGGTCTCACTTTTTTCTTTTTTTTCCCGACTCCGACAGATGAATCCACTGACACTTTAAGCGTGGCCCATCACAGGCCACTGTGTACTGGGGACACAGTGGCCTGTGATGGGCCACGCTTTGCAATGCACCATTATAGGCCACGATCACTTGGTGTTCACACAATGGCCCATCGCTCATTGCTGCCTGGTAAACCACTTGCGATGGACGTCGAATTCGACGTAATTAGTAATTACGGCTGCGGCTATTGATTTGTATACTGTTTACAAGTATTATAGAGGTGTGTACCGTGACAAAGTTATAAAAAATAAATGGCGAAAAAGGCGATGGTGGATGCTGACCATTCATCGAAACAGGACAAGGCATGATCGAAAGATCTAGTTCTAGCACGCAACATAAAAATGTACAATACCGGTCAGCAGCCGGTGACGAACTAAACAATGGCCGACTGTGTAAACACCACAGGCCACGCTACGCCACGATTCCTTTGAAGTGTGCCCAAAAAACCGACAACTCCCCGATTGCGCGCCACGATTGACAATTGTCCGCCATCATATACCATTACCCCCTGTACACAATGGCGATGGCCTGTAGTGGGCCAGCATGGGCCATTGTGTACTGGGGCCTTTAGTGTTGCTGCTTGTCAAAAATATATCCTAGTATGGAATCAAACACTTAGTAGCTTTTGGGAGAGCGGTAAATTTAAATTCACAGCAAAACAGCTGCCGCGGAACCGGTTTCTACTACGTGCAACTGTGGTTGCGCGGGGCGCTCTTTTGTTTGGGGAGCGTGCAACCAGAGAGTATTTGGGCGCTTAAGTCGTTAAGGTAGGTAAGTTAAACCGTTGCTGTTCGATGATGGTGATCTATACCATTGATAAAATAGTATTAGGTAGGTAAGTATTTCCTTACCTCTCCTCGGGCCCATGTTCTGATTGCAGTCAAAACTTTCAAGTGGGGTGGTATAAAGCCACCTCTTGTATCCCCAGCTAAATCATTTTTCATCATGTCTATAATAAAAAGGGCAGTAGATCTTCTATACTTCGATTTAAATTCACATTCTTGAAGATCTTCCAAAGGATTCTTACGAACCTTATACATTTTTACTCGTCTCGGTAATGGCATTTGGTTTCCAATCTCATTAATTTCTTCTATCTGCCTCAAATCGTTAACATAATAATCTAAATCCATCTTATTTTGTAAATAGTAATTCTTAACTGTTCTCAAAACAACGGTTTTTTAGGTTAGGAATATGTCAAATGTCAAATTTGTCACGATAGTCTATGCCTATTCCGTCTCTAAACTAGGTGGCACCTCAGATTAAATTTAAATCAGGGGAGTAAATGCGGATTAGCTTACTTCCTTCTTACTCTTTATTTATTAATACTGAATCTAACTACTACGGACTTATGACTTGGAGTAAAATTAATCATACGTTAGTCTTTGTTTATAAATAACAGTAACAGTGTCTGATACACTGTGTATTCAAAAGTATACACATCCCTCTACTTGGTTAGAACACTGTGATTCCTTTAGGCGTACACTTTCTATACATTTCATAGGCAAAAATTAAAGCTCTGGCCTGGCGCATTTTTTTGGTATAAGTGGGTTGGGAATCGGTTATTTTACAAAAAAAATATCGCCTTTTGAATTTCATTGTCTTATTTTTCTAAAAACAATATGTATTTTAGTGTTTTTATTATACTATAATCAACATTATGGCATTGGGAATAACTAATAATCATATCTCTTTTTGAAAAACATCAGAACCTTTAGTGGACTTCGTTGAAACAATTTTTGCAAATTGGAACCTTACAAACGGAACATGTTGTTATAACTTGACAAACTTTTTTCAGTTTACCGTCAATCATTTTTCCGCCCCTTCCGTATTTATTATAGCATTCGGAGCACCGAGCTTTCTTCTTTTTCCCATCTTTTATGTTTGAATACACATGGCCTGGGAAGAATACTTTTCGGGTAAACTATTTCCCAGGCCACGTGTATCCAAATGTCACACAGCTGAAAATCCCGTAAAAAACCTGAAAAAGGGGGGGTTGACAAAGAAAAATATGGTTTGTGTGACATTTAGAACACAATAAAACACAAAAAAGATTATGTCCAAAAATTAACGAAACGGCCCACAGGGCTTGGCGCTGAGCGTGTTAAGCTCAGCCTCAGCCTCAGAGGTAACACAAATTCGTCTTAACTAATATCTAGGAGTTCGTTGGTATACTGGCGTGTAAGGGTTGTTCTGGAATCATGGCAATAGCCATGGCTCCTGCCAATTTCTTGCAACGCCTTGATGTGTAGTGGCTTGCGATTGTCATTCGTTTGTGATATACATATTTTTTTATAAGAGGACTTATAAGAATCGAAAGAACCGTAGAACCGGTTCTGAATATTATGAGAACCGGTTCTTGTTGTCGCTCCCAGAACCGGGTATTCCCGGTTCTTTCGGTTCCGGGAAGAACCGGTTCCGATGCCCTAGTGCGAACTAATATAAGAATCTATGTAAGTATTTGTATAGGTTATCTTTTATGCTATACATACCTATATGTAGTTATGTATGCTTGTTTATCTTGATTTCAAAAATCTTAATTTGATACTGTTTCATGAATGAGAAGTGAAATCATTTTTAAAGAGCATTACACATTACAAACCACAGTAATTGCATGTTTGGCACCCACATCCAATTTCATAAAATACAAAGTATTGTACATTGGATGGTATGAAATTGGTGGTGTCAAAAATGCAATTACTATGGTTCGTAATGCGTACTGCTCTTTAAAAATGAGTTCACTTCTCATTCATGAAACAGCATCAAATTAAGATTTTTGAAATCGAAAGGAACAGCATAAAATAACATGAAATTAATATTTTTAAAACAAAAATAGCTTTTAAATAACATGAAAACTATAATTAAACTATCATTTGTACAAAATATTTTTATTTCTTTTTTCTTTTCATATAATATGTTACACATTTTCTTTGTACATCATCTTCAATATCGTGATCTGATCTGGTGCCATTTAATAATTTGTTAGCATCCTTGCACCAGTTATATATATATAAAATCTTGCACTTAGATCAAATATGAAGTCGATAAAATTTTGTTTATGTTTTTCACAATTAATAAAATCCCAATTTATGACAATCACTAAGGCAATTTTTATATATTCTTTCAAATTATTTACATTACTTGATGTTTTTAGTACATTAGTTGCGAGATCCTGTATTTCAGAAAAACATTTTAATAATTCAGTGGAAGGGTATGTAAGCCACCTGCTGCCAGTATATTCTCTCATTTTTATATATTCTATGTCGTTTGTTGATTGTAATTGTTTTTTACAAACTTTACAATTTTTTAAAACTTTTTGTACCGCTTTGCGCGAAACATAACCCGTCACATATTGTAGTGCTGCAACTATTCTGGGGTTCTTTTGTTTTTCATTTAAATCTTCTATTAAGTCAAGGTTTATGTGGGTGAAATTTATTTCTGTATTCTGCGGTTTATTTTTGTGTCTTTTTTGTCTATTATTTTTATTTATTTGTTTTAAGGCCCTGCACGAGTCTTCCTCACAATTGGAGCCTGGTGAATATGGACTGTTTATGTTGTTGATTAAAAGGGCTGCAAAAGCTCCTTCAAAAGCTGAACATGACGGTTTCGTGTTTTGCGCACCATGGCTTCTGATACAACCTAAAAAGTTTTCGAGAGGATCCTGGTTAAAATGTCTTAACCATATCGATTTTATATCATATTCATTGAATAATTTGTTTTTTAGATGTGCTAAGTTGCTCAGGCTTTTGATCCAGTTAGTTATTGATGGTGGCGTACATTCCCTTCCAGTCGATGTTACAAATATCATTGTACTTAATATTTTTTTTGATTCTGCACATACTTGATCATGGTTTGACTTTGGTGTCAGTTGTCGAAGAAGTTCTTTCTCACTTCGTTTCTTCGAATTTTCGTAACTACCATTAACCGAATCAAATAAATGATCAAAGAATAATAATATGTCTGCGGTCTCTTTACACTCTTCAGGTAACACCTTTTTGTCTGGAAAAGAAAGAATTATTATTATTTCAAAGAAAAAAAAATGTTTTTAAAAACTAAATACAGTATTATTTTCTTTCGCGTCTTTTTTAAGTCGTAGAAAAATGTTCTCATTGATTCCGGGCCTTAGCGATGCTCTTGCTATTAGCCTGCTCAAAGCAGGGCTTGGAATACCGGTATTTATAAATACCGGTTCGACTGACCTTGACATGGTACCGGTACTTCTTTGGTATCGATACAAATTATACCGGTACTTTCATTGGTACCGGTACTAAAGTATCGGTAAAATTACCGAAATTATGCTCGAAAAGTACCGGTACTTTTCAACAATTTTATTTATGCAAACGAGAGAGAAAAATGATTAAACCCTTTTTTATTACAATTTAGATATACTTATTCAGTCTAAAACCATAAAAATAGTTAAACTAGTTGAAAAAAATATTTTCTTCTGCGTGAGAAGAAAATATTTTTTTCAACTATTTTAATATTTATAGTAAAATACCGAAAAATTACCGAAATACCGGGATCCCGGTTTTAAAAATATTAATACCGAAAAATTACCGGTATTTCAAAACTTCCAATACCGCTATTCCCTAGTAGGTACCTTCTCCTCTTCTTCTCCACACCGTTCCACAACCATCTGGAGATCTTAAGGCAATACGGCACTCATCTGTGAAGAGAACTCTGGCCCATTGCTCGCGTGTCCAGTTTACATGTTCTTGGGCGAAACGAAGACGAGCTACTCGGTGCTGTCTGAGGAGTTCAGCGCCACGCACTGGTCTACGAGCTTCTAAACTGACTTCCTTCATTCGTCTTCTCATCGTGTGCTCGCTCACATTAATGCCTCTGACGTTTTGGAGCCGCTGTCCTATCTCAACGGCTGTAAGGGAGCGGTTTCTCAAAATTTCCGAGACAATAAACCTGTCGTTCTGAGCTGATGTGCATCTTTTACCACCACTACCTGGTCGCCGGGTGTAGTTCCCTGTCGCTTGATATCGTTTCAGGGCATACTGCATGGACGAACGTGGTACGTTTAACACAATAGCCACTTCACGCTGTGTCAGTCCTTGGTCGATCAATGCGACGGCTTGCGCGATCTGTTCTGCTGTTAGTGGCATTTTTTTCGTGATACTGGTTGTTAGGATACCCAGAAACGCACTCACAATCCAAAAATGATATCTCTTAGCTAAAGATTTTTTAAACACAAAATTAAAAAATCGTCTCGTTGAAATGACCCGTTTCGACTAAATCTCAAAAAGTGGTGTCAAATTCACCTCAAGCTTAAGTATATCAGTCATCAAGTACCCATAACACTAGCGCCACTACATATTTTGTCTTATTATTTTAATATATAAAGGAATTTTAAAAAACTGTATCATATAACATCTGAGGCAAGCTATTTTTTAATGTATGTGTAGTAGTTTTATTTTGTATTATTTAGACAGAAACCGGTTTGAGAGAATTTGGTGGCCACTAATGACAAAAACCAGTTTCTGCTTAAATAATACATAACAAAACTATTAAACATACATAAAAAAATAGCTTGTAATAGGCCTCAGATGTTATATGATACAATTTTTTAAAATTCCATTGTATATTAAAATAATAAGACAAAAAATGGAGTGGCGCTAGTGTTACCTACCATAGGGCCTTAACAATAACAAATAGGCAGTATCACCTGTCTGTTATACTGCCTATTCCATGCCACCAGTTCCTCCGTCGTATAAATACGCCGGGGTGCGAGTGGCAACCCACATCGGCAAAGTGTCGTGGGGACTGGACGCAGCGGCGGCAGCGTCTGAGGCTGCGGCGGCGGCGGCAACCCACATTTGTTTGGGTCCGGCATGGGGGCAGGAGGTAGCGGCGGTAGCGTCTGAAGCTGCGGTCGATGCCGCGGCAGCGTCCGAAACTGCGGTCGATGTCGCGGCAGCGTCCGAAGCTGCGGTCGATGCCGCGGCAGCGTCCGATGCTGCGGTCGAGGCTGCGTCCGGACATAAAGACGCGGCAGTGGCAACATCTGAGGCTGCGGTTGTGGCGGCGGTGGCACCGTCGCCACCGTCTGTCTTCTGGGAGAGAGGGGTGTTGCTGGGGGACCTATAGATACGTCCGTGCTGAAATTTATTGAGAATATTTTTTTATTGTGAAAAGAATTAGAATAGTTACAATAGGAAAGTTGGTAGCTATTTGAAGCTTAGTTTTAGTTATATTAGTCGCAAAAAGAAGACTGTCGCGGCGTATCCGAACACATCTCGAGCAGTGCGGTGTATCCGAACGTTTTTCAAGAATAATTACAATATGGCGGAAACCTCTAGACTTACCAAATAGCTTCGTCATTTTTACAACTTATAACTATTGTAACAAATTTTAATACAACGATAAAACCATCTTGGACTTTTTAATTGGCACCACTCACACAGTAGCCGCAACATTTGGACCTTCAGAGCCGACTACGGAACTACGCACGCACAACCATTGTCGGTGCCAACGGTCTTTTCGAAGACAAAGAAGATATCCAAGAGGCGGAAAGAGCGCTGTCCTGTGCAATACAATCGATCACTACGAAGACGGTACGGCCAGCCCTCTATCCTATCCAAAACGCCTATCCCTACTTGTTTTAATCTCCGTGGTAAACTGTTTCAGTGTTTGAGCCGCAGTGAGTTTCCTCGTTTGCAAGTGTCTAGCAGTGTGTGCCGTTGCCAGCATCAGCTGCCGCTTACAAATCGTGAGTACTCCACCTTTCACTGATCCTCCAGGATGACAGATAGGGCCAGGTCTCTTTCTCCTACTTGTAAAATAACCGTTACGAGTGATGACGCCACAAACATTCTTTTGCGTGATCTTGTCAAAAAACGCTCTATTGTCAAAAGCCGTCTTACACGCTTCTCAAACTATTTAAATGCAATGAATACTAACGAAATTTTGCCCGAAAAAACCCGCCTAGAACTAAAAATACGTGTCAAAGCAGTCGAAAGTTTATATAACGAATTTAATAGTCTTCAGTCACAATTAGAACAAAATGTTTTAGCTGTAGATATCGAAGAACAAATGAATCAACGCGATACTTTTGAGGATACGTACTACGAAACTCTGGCTAGGGCAGAATGTATGCTTACTGTTGGAGAGGTTCCCACGGGTTCCCAAAAAGGCACCCGGTGAGCACTGTAACGTAAAATTGCCAACTATCACCATACCTACCTTCGATGGTTCATACGAGCGGTGGCTAGAATTTAGAGACACCTTTCAGTCACTTATTCACAACACAGATATCACTGCAATCCAAAAGTTTCACTACCTAAAATCATCACTAAAAGGCAGTGCAGCGTTGGTAATCGAAGCAATCGAATTCTCAGCTGCAAACTACGATGTAGCATGGGAACTACTGCTCACTAGGTACGACAATAGCAGGTTATTGGTTCACAACCACGTCAAATCGCTGTTCAACATTCCATCGTTGACAAAAGAGGCACCAGATTCATTGCGAACACTTATAGACACAGTATTAAAAAATTTACGTGCTTTAAAACTATTAGGTGAGCCTGTAGAACATTGGGACACTTTAATTATATATATTATTGTCACTAAATTAGATAAAACAACTGAACGCGAGTGGGAACAACACAAGTCCCTATTTCTAAAAAAATCTGGTGACTCCAAGTCGATGATGAAAGTTGAAGTCTTACTTGACTTCTTGAGAGACAGGGCAGATATGATAGAAACGTTACTAGTGTCACACGCGAGCACTAGTTACAAAAAACAAAGTACAAACACGCATAGCAACAACAAGGTACACTAACGTTTCTACCAATACCTCGTCCGGTCAATCAAAGAAGCCACTGTGTTCATCATCAACCTATATTAGTCCACTGCTGGACATAGGCCTCCCCCAATGAGCGCCATAGCGCCCTGTCTTCAGCTTGACGCATCCAGCATCTGCCAGCAGTCTTTCGCAGATCGTCATCCCACCTGGCCGGAGGGCGTCCTACGCTACGTTTACCGAGTCGCGGTCTCCACTCAAGAACACGTTTACCCCAACGGTTGTCGGTTCTTCGCGAGATATGGCCGGCCCATTGCCACTTCAGCTTGCTAATTCTTTGAGCTATGTCGATAACTTTGGTTCTCTGTCGGATGTATTCGTTACGAATTCTATCCTTCAGAGAGACTCCGAGCATAGCTCTTTCCATAGCTCGCTGGGCGACTTTGAACTGGTGGACCAGCCCTACCGTGAGTGTCCATGTCTCAGCTCCGTAGGTCATTACGGGTAGGACGCACTGATTGAAAACTTTCGTTTTCAAACATTGCGGTATGGATGAAGAGAAGACTTGACGTAGTTTCCCAAATGCTGCCCAGCCTAGCTGGATCCTCCTCTTGGCCTCCTTCTCAAAATTGTTTTTACCTAGCTGTACAATCTGCCCAAGGTAAGTATACTCGGAAACAATTTCAAGAAGGTGACCATCTACGACGATCGGTCCCGGAACAATGTGGCCATTGATCATGACTTTGGTTTTATCCAAATTCATGCCAAGACCGATACATCGCGAGGCTGAAGCTAGGCCGTCCAGCATGTGGGTCAGCTCCTCTAGCGACTCCGCCATTACGACTATGTCATCAGCGAATCGCAGGTGTGAGATGTAATCGCCGTTTATGTTAATGCCCTTACCTTTCCAGTCCAGCGTCTTAAACATATCTTCCAATGCGCTCGTGAACAGTTTCGGGGATATGACATCCCCCTGTCTCACTCCTCTGCGCAATTGGATAGGTTTAGACTGCTGGTCCTGTACTTGGACACTCATAGTGGTAGCTTCATAGAGACACCTCAGCACTTCGATGTAACGATAGTCTACTTGGCATCGCTGTAAGGATTCCAGAACAGCCCAGGTTTCGACAGAGTCAAAGGCTTTCTCATAGTCCACAAAAGCGAGACACAGGGGCTGATTATACTCTTCGGACTTCTGTATAATCTGCCTCACTGTGTGTATGTGGTCTATGGTGCCATATCCTCCGCGGAACCCGGCCTGTTCTGGTGGCTGGAACTCGTCAAGTCTCCTGGCGAGACAATTCGTGATCACTCGTGAGAACAGCTTATAGATGTGGCTCAGGAGTGTGATGGGTCTGTAATTTTTAAGGAGAGTTTTATCACCCTTCTTAAAAAAGAGCACCACCAAACTCCCGCTCCACGCCTTAGGAGTTCTCCCACTGTGGAGGACGGTATTGAAGAGGTGTTGTAGCTCCTGTATAACGGAGGCTCCTCCTGCCTTCAGAAGCTCTGAAGTTATACCGTCCTCACCGGGGGCTTTTCCATTTTTAAGCTGCCTCAAAGCTAACACGATTTCGTCTTGACTGATGTCTGGCAGTTCGTCGGTGTAGTGGCGTGTCAGGGTGGCTCTAGAATCAAGGTCGTCTCGTCGGGAACGAGGGGCATGTGCAGTGTACAGACGGCCATAAAAATCCTCTATCTCGGCTGAAATCTCCGGTTTCGACAGTACGGTCCTCCCATCGTGCGTTTTAAGCTTCGTCAGGTGGCTCCTGCCAAGCTGCTGAGTGAATACTTTGGACCCTCGGTTTCGCTCTATCGCCTCTTCAATGAGGCGTGTGTTGGAGCTCCGAAGGTCGCGCCGTACCATCTTCGCAATTTGCTTGTTCAGGTCTGACCTCTCTGCCGAAGACACTTGGGTGGTTTCCCGTCTTCTTGTCATCAGATCCAGAGTCTCATCCGAGAGTTTGGACTTCTTGCCAGTTCGCTGTTTTTTGCAGAACTTGATGCCCTCATCCCTCAACGTTTCGACCAAATTGTGTAGGCTCTCGTCAGCGTCATCAGTGGGTTCCAAAGCAACAAATCTGTCTTCGAGTAGCTGCTCGAACTTCTCGGTGCCCGCCATGATTTGGATTGGATTTGGTCGGAGCGTGGACTTCATCAGACGGTGTCTTTCAAGCTTCAAGTTGATATTCAGAGTGTCTCGGAGCATTCGGTGATCAGATCCGGTATTGAACCTGTTGATCACTGAGACATCTCTGAATATGTGCTTGCTATCCGTCATGATGAAGTCGATCTCATTTTTAGTCACAGTGTCGGGGCTTTGCCACGTCCACTTCCTTTGAGGCTGTTTCTTAAAGAAGGAGTTCATTAAGAACAGTCCCTCTTTCTCAAGGAAGTTGACAAGCATTTGCCCCCTGTGATTCCTGATTCCAAAACCATGCGGGCCTATTCGGGATTCATTGCCAGTCTGGATTCCCACCTTGCCGTTAAAGTCCCCCATAACAACGTTGAAGTGAGCCTTAGTGGTGTTGTGTAAGGCTTTGGATATGTCTTCGTACATATCCTCCACTTCATCGTCCGAGTGTGCCGAGGTCGGTGCGTAGACCTGAATTACCTTCATGCTATACCGCTTGGAAAGCCGAAGGATCAGGTACGCTACCCTGGTCGACACACTGGAGATTTCTTGAACGTTGCTAGAGAGGGCCTTATTGACGAGGAAACCTACTCCACCCTGGGATGTTTTATCACCCTCACGAAAGTAGAGAAGATGGCCTGAGTCTAGGGTTACGGTGTCCTCCCCCTCTCTACGGACTTCACATAACCCGAGAACATGCCATTTAATGTTCTCTAACTCCACTTCCTTCCACTTATAGAAGAATAGGCAAGCGCTCGAAAGGCAAATTTGCATACATAAAATATGATAAATTAATAGTTAAGGAGGCAAATTTTACCAAAGAAACAAGAAAAAGCGACCTTTCAACTTCGCCAAAAGAACAGAACCAGGCCAAAAAGTTAGTGAGTAACTCTTCAGCAATAAAAGAAAGTAGGAAGAATGCTTTCGATATGATGAGACCGAAAGCAAACTCATTTTCGAATACAAAACCAAACCAAAACAAGTAGCAACTAAACATCAGCAACCAGAAGCAGAACAACCCCAATCCGGCTGGTCAGACCAACACCCCCTAGAAAGCAATCCTTAAGAAAAAATAGAAACATAAAAATATATGTCGCAACTTTAAACGCCAGAACGCTCATGACAGATAACAAACTAGAAGAATTGGAAGAAGCCATAAGATTTATAAAGTGGGATATAATCGGTCTTTGTGAAGTAAGAAGAATAGGAGAAGAAATAAGAGAATATAATGAATTTATCTTTTACTTCTACGGTGAAAAACAAGGTATATACGGAGTAGGTTTCCTAATAAAAAAACATCTCAAGGACAAAATAATCAGCTTTCAAGGAATATCAGAGAGAATTGTTGTTCTCAATATACAATTGCCTGAATTTAAACAACCATCAACGATTATCCAAGTCCATGCACCTACAGAACAAGATACGAAGATAGCGAAAGATAAATTCTATAAGAATCTAACAGAAGTACTGCAAAATACAAACAAAAATATAATCCTGATGGGAGACCTTAATGCCAAGGTAGGCAAAAAATCTAATACTGATGAATTTGTATTAGGTGAATACAGCAGTGGAGAAAGGAATGACAACGGACAACGACTTATAGAGTTTTCTTTTGCAAATAATCTTAAAATATTGAACAGTTTTTTCAAAAAAGGAAATAATAGAAAGTGGACATGGATGTCTCCAAACGGCAGAGTTAGAAACGAAATCGATTTTATCTTGACCAGAGAAAAAAATATATTTAGTGACGTCGATGTTGTAAATAACCTAAATTTTAACACAGATCATAGAATGGTAAGGGGCGTTGTACAATGTAAAAATAATATAGCAAGAAAATATTCTACCCCATCAAGTAGAAATACAATGATAACATCGCCTATACCACAAAGTGAACTAATCAAATTAGGAAATACATTAGAAGAAATTGAAAGACACAAAACGCTGCAAGAAAAGTATGATTTAATGGAGGTAGCGCTGATGAACGTAAAAAAATTGCAAACTAAAGCAGACAAGAAAAGTAAACTAGGAGAAGAAACAATACAATTAATGAATGAAAGGAATATAATGTTGAAGAACCGACAAGAGAACCGTCAAAATATCATGAAGATTAGCAAGAACATCCAAGCATCTATACGAAAACACAGAAAATCAGAGAGACTGAAGGTGTTAAAAGAGCAAATCGAAAATACAGGAGGGATTAAAAAAGGTTTAAAGCAATTAAAAGAATACACACAATGGATACCTAACATGAAGAACAAAAACAAGAAAAAGACAAACAAAAGATCATCTATATCAAAAATTGCGACAGAATTCTATGAGAGACTTTACACGGAAACAGACAAAACAACATCAATAGACACAGAAAACGAGACTTATGAAGAAGAAGCACCTTTAATACTAGAATCTGAAGTAATTAAAGCTATAAAAACACAAAAAATTGGCAAAGCAACTGGAGACGATAATATTTCAAACGAAATACTGAAGGATACCATGAACGTTATATCTAAACCTGTGATGCAATTATTCAATGAAATACTGGCTACTGAACAAATACCAAGTCAATGGACGAAATCAACCATTGTCCTGCTACATAAAAAGGGAGATAAAAACGAAATAAATAATTACAGACCCATAAGTCTTATGTCCAATCTTTACAAAGTGTTCTCAAAAATAATACTGGGCCGAATAACGAAACAATTAGAAGAAAACCAACCTAGAGAACAAGCGGGGTTTCGCGCCGATTACTCTACCATCGACCATATTCACGTTGTGAAACAAATCATCGAAAGACATAATGAATATGGCCAAAAATACAATATGGCATTCGTTGACTATAATAAGGCTTTCGATTCCTTGAGTCATAAATACATCTGGAAGACACTTAAAAGCCAGGGCGTAGAAAGAAAGTATATAACCATTTTACGAGAAATATACAAAAAATCCACTGCAAAGATCCAACTTGAACAGCAAGGAGAAGAATTTAGTATCCAGAAGGGAGTTCGGCAGGGTGACCCGCTTTCACCGAAACTATTCACGGCAGTGCTAGAGAACATATTTAGAAATTTAGATTGGAAAGATTTCGGAATAAATGTAAACGGAACAAACCTCAATCATCTTAGGTTCGCTGATGACATTGTTATATTCGCCAAAAGCCCAGATGTCCTACAGACTATGTTACAGCAACTAGATGTAGAAAGCCAGAAAGCCGGCTTGTCAATGAACCCAGCGAAGACTAAATTGATGACAAATGGAATAAAGGAGAAAATAAAAATAGGACAAGAAACTATTGAATACGTAGATGAATATATTTATTTGGGACAATTAATATCAATAAAAGACCAACACTCGAAGGAAATTGAAAGAAGAATAAGTAACACCTGGAAACGTTACTGGTCTAAAAGAAATAGTAAAAAATGAAACGGTACCAATGTCCATAAAAAGCAAACTGTATGACATATGCATTTTACCATGTCTCACTTACGGATGTCAAACTTGGCCTGCTACCAGCAAAAGCTACCAAAAACTAATAGTTTGCCAACGCAACATGGAACGAAGCATGCTTAATATACGCCTTCGTGACAGATGGACAACATCAAAAATAAGAAAGAAAACAAAAGTAAGTGATGTTCTCCTACAAATTAAAAAACTAAAATGGAACTGGACTGGTCACATTATGCGAACAAATAAAGAAAAGTGGACAAAAGACGTAATGGAGTGGTATCCCAGGAATGGAAAAAGACGAAAAGGACGTCAAAACAAAAGGTGGGAAGATGACCTACCAAAGGGATGGAGAAGGTTAGCTCGTGATAGAGACGGGTGGAAAAAACTAGGGGAGGCCTATGTCGAAGGACAACCTGACCATATACTGGTTGATGAAGAATGTTAGTTATTATTTTTTAGATTATATTAAAATTACACGTAAATTAGTTTTAAGTAGTTATATCATACATTTTTATAATTGGTCAGTGAATAAAGGCTATTTCTATTCTATTCTATTCTATTCTAACTCCACTTCCAACTGCGCTAGATGATGGTCAAGCCTCAGAGTGCGTCCGTTAAACGTTGCCAGGGTCATTTTAGTAAGCGTGTGGTAGCCTGAATACCGGTGATTCTTAGCACCCCCTGCCCCGCCGTTACCATGACCGCTACCATGGCCAGGAATAGCGAGGCGGCCGGGAACTAGGGGCCGTGTTTTGGCTGTACTTATCATTAAGGGGTAATGCCCATAATCCCCACGCTGGGCATGCGGGTTGGGGATCGCAGTTTGATGGTGGGGTTGTTCTAGAGGGGTGCTGCTGCCCACCCCCCGGTATATCCCTTAGTCGCCTCTTACGACACCCACGGGAAGAGTTGGGGTAGTGCAATTCTAAGCCGGCACCACACGGCCACTGTGTTCACTTTGCACTAAATCGAATCATCCACTTTACGCATGTCAAACTTTTCTCGGTTTAGATATAAAGGCTAGGCTAAAACACATTAAAGAAAAACATTTGTGCGCCAACTGCTTACGCGCTGGGCACGCATTGACTGACTGTCGGTTCGGTCCGTGTAGGAAATGCAACAAAAGGCACAATTCGCTTATCTGCGATAGCGAAGTTAGTGCATGTGTCAGCACTCCTCCGGCCCCAGCTGATAACGTGATGTCAGTATCAATGCAGGCGTGCCTCCCCGCGCCTCAGTTCACCCCCGCACAGCCCGAACCTTCAATAAAAGAATCGAGTACACACACTGACGTCTTATGCGCTAATTATCAATGTGTGCAACCGGTCTTGTTATCTACGGCCGTAGTGGAAGTGAAAGATAGTTATGATAACTATCACATTGCACGCGCGCTCCTTGATTCGGGTTCTGAGCGTTGCATTATTACTCAAACATTATTCGATAAATTAGGCATTCAATCAATACAGTCCACTCAAGAAATACGAGGGGTAGGAAACTCGATCTCACAATCAACAAAAACATGCGAAGTTGATGTTAGGTCATGTACTAACTCCTACAATATGCGATTACAATGCTTTGTGTTAAATAACATTGCATCATCATTGCCAGCGGTACCCGAACAATATGCGAAGTTCGGTATCCCTGGTAATATTCAATTAGCTGACCCCGAATTTTATAAATCTCGAACAATCGATATCCTAATAGGCGCGGATATATTTTGGGATTTATTAAGCGAGGGAAAAATGCGTTTACCTAAAGGTCCGTTCCTACAGAACACAAAGTTAGGGTGGGTCATATCGGGTCCCTTAAATATTACGCAGAAAAAGAGTTACATGCGATGTAATTTTACCCAATCGGCCGACGAACAATTACGTAAGTTCTGGGAGCTTGAAGAGGTACCTACGCTTTTCGATACACGGTCTGAAGACGAAAAAGCTTGCGAAGAACATTTCGTCAAAACTACGACGCGAAATAACGACGGAAGGTTCTGTGTCAGCATACCTTTTAAATCCTCACCACAAAGCTTAGGCGAAACTTATCCTCAAGCTCTAAATCGGTTTCTAGCATTGGAAAAAAGATTACAGCGCGATCCAGAGTATAAAAAGCTATACAGCGACTTCATACACGAGTACGTAGCTTTAGGTCATATGAAGCGCATTGACTCTTACAATACACCTAACTTTTTCTTGCCGCATCACGGCGTACTACGCGAACATAGCACAACCACTAAGCTAAGGGTAGTATTCAATGCTAGTGCTGCTTCGAGTACTGGAGTCTCACTTAATGAGCTACAGCACTCCGGGCCCGCCATACAGGGCGACTTGCTCAGCATCTTACTACGCTTACGAGTACGTAAATACGTCGCGTGCGCGGATGTTGAAAAAATGTACCGCCAGGTGGAGATAGCCGAAAATCAGCGGGATTTTCAATTAATTCTGTGGCGAGATCATCCTTCGCACGAAATAGGTATTTACCGGCACGAGAGGGTGGTCTACGGAACCGCGTCCGCGGCTTTTATGGCTTGCAGATCCCTAAAAGAAACCGCGGCTAACTGTACTGACCCTAGGATTAAAAGAATCGTAAATGAAGATTTTTACGTCGATGATTTGATCACATGTTCCGATGATAAAAACGAGCTACTTGATTTATGCGAAAAAACATACGATGTTTTACAATCAGGTTGCTTTCGATTGCGAAAATGGATTTTTAATTTTAATTGTGATGAACGTGATTTCTCGTCAAATATATTTAATGGTACGAAACCATTAAATCTAGACGAATCTTTTCATTGCAAAACATTAGGTATAGGATGGAACAACGCATCGGATGAATTTCACTTCAAATCGGAATTTAAAAAAGAAAACAATTTAACGAAACGATCAATTTTGTCACACGTTTCGCAAATATTCGACCCTTACGGTTTGCTTAGTCCCACTATCATGATAGCTAAGATACTATTACAAAAACTTTGGTTATTGAAACTAGGTTGGGACGACCCCTTACCGCATGACGTCATGCAATTGTGGAACCGGTTTTCCAACGATCTAAATGCGCTCGAGTCAAGACAAATACCACGGTACACTATAGGTAGCAAGCCTAGCTATGTACAACTACATATCTGCACCGACGCGTCGCAAGTTGCGTACGGAGCTGCCGCTTATATTCGCACGGTCAGCGATGATAACACCGAGGTTACTGTTAGACTTTTATGTTCTAAGGGCAAGGTTGCGTCGTTGAAACCAGTCAGCATCCCACGGCTGGAGTTAGTCGCCGCTCTATTGGGTGCTCGATTGTATAAAAAATAAGCGAGTCGCTTGATTATAAATTTGAGAGAACTGTTTTTTGGACGGACTCCACAATCGTATTGGGGTGGTTACGTATGGCTCCCAATTTATTAAAAACATTCGTACAAAATAGGGTAGTTGAAATAAACGAACTCACAAAGGGCTTACCATGGAAACATATAGCAGGTACCGAAAATCCAGCCGATCTAGTATCGCGTGGCGCGCACTTACCGGACCTAGCTTCCTCGACATTGTGGTGGGAAGGACCGCCTTTCCTTCGCAGGTTCGATTTTAGTTGCGATGATTTATCATCTGAAAACAGTTCAATCACAATCCAGGACGATTTACCCGAGGTCAAATCAACCAAAGTGAACGTTTTCCACACTACACAAAGCGATGAAATTTTTCCTTTCTCGCGATTCTCTCAGTTCGAACGAATGAGACGTTCTTTTGCGTACGTACTTCGATTTATTTACAACACGCGAAACAAACTAAATCGTAAGTCGGGGTCGCTCACAGTGGACGACCTGAAAGAATCTGAGCTGAGATTAGCTAAAATTTCTCAAACAGAATCCTTTAGCGAAGAATACACATTAATTAATGAAAAAAAGTCGTTAAAAAAGACACCGAGTCTTTTTAAATTAAACGTGTTCCTCGACAACAACAAAATTATGCGTGTCGGCGGCAGATTGACTAATTCTGAGGAATATGACTTTGACAAGAAACACCCCGTCGTGCTGAGTGCGAAACATCGATTTTCAGTTCTGCTCATGCGACACCAGCACCGACGGTTGCTACACGCCGCTCCTCAGGCGCTTCTATACGACGTTCGTCAACGTTGGTGGCCTGTTGGGGGGAGAAACCTTGCGCGCAAGATAGTGAACGAATGCGTTGTGTGTAAGCGACTGAAAGGTAGAACTTTGAACCCTATTATGAGTAGTTTACCCAAGAATCGGTGGACTCCCACCTACCCGTTTAACCAATGTGGGGTAGATATGGCAGGGCCTATACTCACGTTAAACCGTAAGGGCAGGGGCGCTAGGTTGCAAAAATCCTACGTCTGTTTATATGTTTGCTTTGTAACACGCGCGGTGCATTTGGAACTCGTAAGCGATCTCTCTTCTGAAGCTTATTTACTGGCACTTAAGCGTTTCATTTCACGACGCGGTAAACCGCATACGATACATTCAGACAACGGCAAGAATTTCGTAGGTACTTGCAACGAATTAAAACGATTTCTACAAATTTGTTCCCCAGATCTATCTGAATATGCAGTCAGTCAATCAATCAATTTTAAATTCATTCCCCCCTACTCACCACATTTTGGAGGTTTATGGGAAAGTGGAGTAAAATCGTGCAAGCTTCATTTGTCACGCATTGTAGGCAACGCTCATTTAACATTCGAGGAGTTGACTACGGTTTTAACTCAAGTAGAAGCCATCCTAAACTCCCGTCCTTTATCCCCACTCTCATCTGATCCCAATGATTTCCTTCCCCTCACTCCAGGACACTTCTTGGCTGGCCGGCCGCTCACTTCGCCGGTATACCAGGACATGCGAGGCGACCCTGGCACGCTACTCAACCGGTTTCAGCGAGTCGAGCTGATCAGGCACAACTTCTGGAAACGATGGGCTAAGGCATACATCTCTGAGGTGCAGACAAGATGCAAATGGAGGGAGAACGTCGACAGTCTTGAGCCAAACACTCTCGTGGTTATCAAGGACGACAAGCTTCCCCCACTGAAGTGGTCCCTCGGAAGAATAGTCAGCACCATCACAGGCAATGATGGCATATCACGCGTTGCTGACATCAGGACAGCTTCAGGCATCGTGAGGCGCAGCTACCCAAAGATCTGTCCACTGTTCAAGGAAGAGGATCCATCGGCGCAGTGACGGGATGGCGCACAACTTGGAGCTGATGCTTCCAAGGCCGGGGGCATGTCGCGGCGTATCCGAACAAACATCTCGAGCAGTGCGGTGTATCCGAACGTTCTTCAAGAATAATTACAATATGGCGGAAACCTCTAGACTTACCAAATCGCTTCGTCATTTTTACAACTTCTAACTATTGTAACAAATTTTAATACAACGATAAAACCATCTTGGACTTTTTAATTGGCACCACCCACACAGTAGCCGCAACAAGGAGTTTCTTTTTCAGCTACCTCTCTACTCAACTCTGCATTGCCCAGGAATCGTACCCGATCTTCATCGAAATCCAAATTCTTCTTCTTCCAAATTAAATTTCTGCTCTGGTTCCGCCAAAACTCTCTACCTATCGGATTGCTCCTCTGAAGAGGTGACACGGTGCTGCTATTTAGATTACTTTCAGTTTCTATCAATGGAGGATCCTCAAACTCCGATAGGCCGGCTCCAGCATTTACCTCGTCCACAGATGAACCAGCTCCAGCATTTACCTCGTCTTCAGAAGGACCAGCTCCAGCATTTACCTCGTCTTCATCTTCCTCCAAATCCCTTTGTAAATCAGCAACATCCGGATAATATGCAAGGTCGTTATCGTCTACATCTTCGTCATCTTCCGATAAATACCCATTTTCTAGTGAAGCTAGGTAGTCTTCTATGTACCTATCACTCATTCGCCGTCGATTCATGCTGAAAAATGGAAAAAACCACCCTCACTAAACATGCAAAAACAAGCTAATATCCACTCTTCAAGAATGCTCAAACGCATGCTGTAGCCGAAAGGCAACAAACAATTTTCTCGTAAAATGTCACGATACAAATAAAGTTGAATGAAAATTTGTGAATATATTCAAAACTTACCTTTATTATTATCAATATTCAATTTTTGTTTCTAAATATCTGGATAGATTTCGCCGTAACAAATGAAACAAATTGCACAATTTTCAAAAGTAAGAAGTTGTCCGACTCGAAAAGTTCAAACGATCTTTTTTCAAAAACGCGCGATTTTGCCTTTGTCACTGTCATCATTTGACGTTGAAAATATATTTTCTTCGTCCAAAAATCAATAATATTCGGATACGTCTTCAAAAAACCACAGATAATCATAATAAATAGGAACGTAGACATTTGGCAACAAAATGCATTTAAGGGTTAAGTTTTTGATGCTTTATTTATTTATTATAGAATGAATATGATATAATATATCGATTTAATAATATGCAAAATCCGTAGTGTTTATAAAATAATAACTTGAAATTGATAAATTTTATATAGTTCATGTTATTCCGGTATCGATAAATTATTTTATCAGCACAACACTAGTATGATGTCGTATGAGTTTTCATGTGACGTCATCGTCATTCGTAAGTGGATGGACCATTATTGCTTGATGGCTACAACCCACGAAGGAAATACCTACCTACCTCCCTATTCTTACGTTAAGATTATATCTAAAAGGTAAGTCTTTACTTTACCTACTTATATTAGGTACCTACCTACTATCATAGGAATGTTTGGAATAAAAGAAACCATATTTATAAAAAAGTTCATTTATTATGATGCGGGGCCATGCTAGTTAGGTAGGTATCGACAGATAATACCTAACTAACATAGCCCCGCCGCTGCCTCCTCTCAAAATTAGCAAACTCGACCGCGGCCTCCAGCTCCGCCCTTCTTTGCATACCACCTCTCCAGGGTATTGGGATCGGGGCAGAGGGTGGTGAACGCATTGGTAGTGGTGGCCTAGGTGGCAGATTTTGCCACCTGATCCACCACAGTTTGCGTTCGATTACCGCCCTCCGCCTCTCCTGGAGAGCGTGATGGTTTTTATTTTCTTTTCTGAAATAAAATGTTCATAGATTTGAGGCATTATGATTTTAAGTACCTACCTAAGTACTTATTTGCCTTGTCTTACGCGTGGTAACTACCTAGGTACCAAACGATACAACTTTTTGAAAAATAAAGAATTTGATAAGAATAATATACTTATTTATTCTCTGTTAATACCTAGGTATATAGTACACATGACTTCTACGTGACAAAAAAACACTTGTCGCGAGCGCGACCACCGCCAGGAGTGCCAGGTGTGCTTTGACCGACACTGGAAAAGATTTATGGAGAATTTAGTAGGTACATGGAATTTTGACACCATTATGCACAACTGAAGTAGGAACCATAATTAGAAACCTACTTGGTGTTAATTTACTCACATCATTGTTGCAGAGAGAATATGAGATAGGTACATAAGCAAAATTCAAAAGTTAGCTTTGAATGAATGAATGAATGCATTGGAATACGAACGTCTGACCGAAACTCGCATCAATTATCATCATTGGGTGTCATTGGTCGATTCTACAGCCACGAGCAAAAGTATTAGGCACTCTATTGTACAAGCTATTTTAAGGAGACTTATAATAGGACATGTACAAAAACAACATAATATGATTAAATTACTTTATTTTACTTTATTAAATTAATATTTTGTAGGGCCCCCTTTTGCTTTAATGACAGCAGCCACTCTTTTTGGCATCGACTCTACCAGCCTTAAACAATCCTCTTGAGAAATGCGTTGCCACTCATGCTTTAACGCTGTCAATAACGATTGTTTATTGCTGATAGAGTGTCTCCGGATGTTTTTCTTTAAAATAGACCAAATGTGTTCAATTGGATTTAGGTCTGGTGATTGTGGTGGCCAGTCCAAAACATCAATTCCATTTTCAGCTATCCATGCCATGGTGTGAGCTGACTTGTGACAAGTGGGCGGGCCACCCGTTCTCACGGCGCGGCATGGCCCGCGCGGGCGCGGCGCGCGTTGGGCCCGGCCGCGGCCAGTTCATAGCTCAAGGCCGATTTACATTTCCATGAGTACAGTAGCGAGTTAAAAAATCAGTCAGTTAAGTAAGAATTAGTAAGTAGCGTCCAAACGGGGTTTAGTCCAGTAGTCATAAGTTGCCATTCCGAGAAGACTGGCGGTATCGGTTGTTTTACTCGATCTATAAACGATCTGGTCAGTTGTTTTAATTTAGAAAATTGACGTTGAATAGCTTAATACCAATTTACATGCATTACAAAAGAGAAATAGTGTCTATACTTGTAGAAAATATTGAAATTGAAATATTAATAGAAATAAGTAGAACTTGCTACTAAACTCGCTTATGCCGTTCAAACGACATTATCAGCTTAACTCGCACATGACGCAAGTGACCTCGCTACTGTTCTTATTGAAATGTAAATCGGCCTTCACTCACGCGCGTTAACTCGCGCCACCCCGCGCGCGTACGACCCGCGCCGGCACGCGCCTTTGAAGTTACCGACATCAATCCGGATCGGACGGGCGCGCCCGCGCCAGCCCACGCCACCTCGGGCCACTACCTTCACACGGCCCGTAGGCCCGAGCTGGCGCGGCGCGGCCCGTGATAAAACGGGCCGTGAGAAGCCACTATTAGACCCATCCCAGCACCCAACTTATCGGATCTGTGGATATATATCTTTATAAATTTTATCAGCGACAGGTATTTTTCTAGTCGTAGGTTGGGCAGTGATTCGGCTATGTTTCGTTTGCATGGACAAGTAAAGACCCTTTTCCTGCATAGATGACAGCACTCCAATAACCACGTCTCTGGACTTCCGTTTCTGCAGCTCATCGACCAGGAGGACAGAATTAGTGAGCTTCACAGATTGATTCAGCTTCTCTATGACGCCCCTGGTTTCTGTGCTGATAATTACGCCTCCGTTTTTTTTGTTTTCCTAAGGCCTCTCAACTCATTTCGGTAAGGTTGGGTTTATGAATTTTTGGGTGACTTGGACACCTGGAAAAAGGATCTTGTCGATCGTTTTTGGAGCCTTGAGCTCCGCATTCAGATTGGTAGTTTCCTTGAAGCCCACATCTGCAGCTGAGAAGCCCTTGGTCGCCTTTGCCGCTGCCATGAACTCCTTGAGATACCTATTTAGGAAACTGTCGACGATTGCCTTCTCCTTGGAATTATATAGGGGTATTCTGTATATGTAGTTGATTTGTGTTCTGGGGAATGTGAAATCGATCTTTCTGCTAACGACTTCCATGATGGTGAATAGATCCTCTTCTTTCTTAGTGGGAATACCCTTTATCTCGACGTTTTCTGGCGTATTATAAATTTATAGATACTAATTAGTGGAAATATGAATACAAACAAATAACCTACCTTATCATCACTGATATTTTTTCTTGCGTTTTTCTTAAAATTGTCGTATAAATCATGTAATTGTTTTTCGGTCCTTGGGCCAGTTTCCAACAGAATTATATTTTCTAGAGAGTTCTACCCATGCTTTCTTCTTGGCTTCAACCGTCCGTTTTCTTGTTGTCTATTATTGCGAAAAATTCTTTCGCGATTTCAATAAGGAGTATCTTCTACATAATATAAATAAATGTTACTGTAATAAACAAATAATCTATGTGTTGCAAGTTGCAACTACAATGTATTCTTGTTTTATTGAATGAGAAATTTCAAATATTTGACGTCAGTCAACTAAGATAAAATGCGTCTTAGTTGGACTATATTTTTTCAGTGCAAGTATCACTATCCGCATTAGTTTTGTTTTTAATAGTGACTAGTGAATGACGCTATCTATAAACTGGCTGTACATTCTCGATCTCATCAGTTTCAAATAATGTGAACTCAAATGAGTTCCTGCTTAAGCCTCATCGCTTTGTCTTGAATAACCATTGGTCAATCGCCTCTTATAATACGAATACACCGGGGTAGGTTGTTTACCTTTCGCTTTTGGTTTAACGTTGTCGTCATAATCGCTGTCACTGCCTAACAGATCATTTGCTGTTGGCTTTGCAACCGGTTGCGGAACAGGTCTCACTTTCAGCTGTTATCTTAAATCTTAAATGGTCATGCAACGGCCGGATCACTTGTTGAAGCTCGCTTCTTCGATTTGTCTTTGACTTCAAAATAATCGGCAGATTCATCCCCGGAAGGAAGTAAAAGATCGGCAGTCAGTGGTAAGGTTCTGATGCTTGGACCTGTAAAAAAACTAAAGTATCTATGAGTTTATGTTTAAATAGTAACTAAGTAACTACTAGTACTAGTATAGTTATTATAGCAGTATTTGAACGAGTAGGCTACAATTGTTATAATTAATCATTAAAGGAAATCACTTATGAATATCTGAATAGTTGAATGATGAGAAGGAAACTATTCTGGTCCCATTGCTCGGTCGGTTGACCTAGTGAATGTACCTAATGCTCGTAAATTCTTTGTTACTTGATCGCCTAAATATCTAAGTGATTTATCACTCGTTTCGTACCTGTACGTGATATGAAATTTGGAAATTCCTTTGTTTAGCGGAATTATATGATAAAATAAGTGGGGGCGCCACTTTAGGTGCTGTTTGCGCCCTAAGCAAGATTAAACAATTTTTATTTTTGGCCAAGTTCTCAAAAAAAATTCTGAAAAGAACATGCAATGCCTGTGCGATAGAGAGAGATGCCTCCGCCTGCAGGCGCGCAGCTTCAGCTTGCGTTTGCACCGTCTCTGCTGTTATAACAGAAGCATCAGCCAGCTTGCTCTCTGCATGCACTCGTCTCTGTTCCAATTCACCAACCCATTTTTCAGTGCAAGTATCACTATCCGTATTAGTTTTGTTTTTAATAGTGACTAGTGAATGACGCCATCTATAAATTGGCTGTACATTCTCGATCTCATCAGTTTCAAATAATTTGAACTCAAATGAGCTCCTGCTTAAGCCTCATCGCTTTGCCTTGAATAACCATTAGTCAATCGCCTCTTATAATACGAATACACCGGGGTAGGTTGTTTACCTTTCGCTTTTGGTTTATTGTTGTCGTCATCATCGCTGCACTGATAGAGAGAGATGCCTCCGCCTGCAGGCGCGCATTGCGTTGCGTTCGCGTCGCCTCTGCTGTTATAAGAGCAGCATCAGCCAGCTTGCTCTCTGCATCCACTCGTCTCTGCTCTAATTCAACGACCCATGATGGACTTACTCGGTCTATAAAAAGTTAGAATAAATTAGGAGAGCTCTTTATAATAGTTTCATGAGAACATACCAAAATTAATATAATCTAACCAGCTCTAGTAGCTGCCCTTGAGACACGGTTGCTGTTTCGTTCCCTAGAACCTCGTAATGGCCGAGAAACGGCTTCCTGTAAAAAAAAAAATAGTGTAAGTAGGTGTGTTGATTTGCGTTACTTTTGCTTAACCCTCCATGATTTTAACTATGTGTTAGAGGTATTGGGCTGTCTCGAGTAGCATCTATTGTATTTAAAAATATTAGGTTTATCTTCAATGACAATAAATTAGTTGAGTTATAAAGGGAGAAAATCAGCTTACCAATTCTACTGGTAGATGCCCTCAAGGCATAGAAAAGGGGGTAATCTCGGTGACATTCTTCACAAGTCCATTCCAAGTTTTCTGCATTTCGGAGAGCAGAAAGCTGCTTGGATGATAAGCTTGAGCATAACTGGTTGGCGTGAACGATTTTGCTACACTTGTTACATTCGAGTCCCGGAGATCGTTTAGTTATGTTTTTTGAACAATTATCGCATTTTGCCATACTTCTAAATAATACAGTAAGTAAATCCAAATTAATTATTTCAATAAGCGGTTCAACTTCATCTTTTCATTTGTGTGGCGACGCTAGCTTTGTTTGGGACGGGCGGACGTGTACGTGCGTTCGTATGACGGCGCGAGCGAGACTGAATTATACTACTGATACTAAGTATATATCCTACTAATATTATAAACGAAAGTTTGTAAGTAGGTATTGATGAATGGATGTTTGTTACTCTTTCACACAAAAACGACTGAACGGATATGGATGAAATTTGGCACAGAGATAGGTTATAGTCTGGAATAACACTTTTTTTTCCCGTAATTCCCACGGAAACGGGAATCACCGTGGGTGAAACCGCGAGGCGCTGCTTGTATATAATATTTTTCTTAATACTATTATGATTAAAATTACTTTGAAATAATGATGTTTTACCTGATGTATGAACTACCACTTCGTCCTGGTAATCAATATTTTCTGCCTCTAAAATATCTGCAGTTTTACATTGAGTTGCCTGAAAATAACAGAAGATTTTTTTAAATCATTGAGTAGCACACCACACTAGGTATTAAATTACCTAATTTAGTATGGAATGTAGTGTTAAATTAAAAGTCGTAAAATTACACTGAAGCTTACAAATGCAGGCACTCTATGCTGAGTGTCACCATACACAGCACCCTCACCGATTGTTGCCAGGATCTTTCGGTCTGTTTCTGACAATGGATCAAGGGTAGCTGGCCCACCACCAGTTCCAGAAGCTTCGCGTCTTCGTAAAGTGGCCCTATTTTTTGTTTTGTACTTCAAGTCTGCCCAGTAGGTACTAAGAATATAAAAAGAATACCGTTACTGTACCTGAGTTAACACAAGCATGATACGTGAGCATGGTATGTACAACAAGGATTCATACACGTTTCCACCGCTGGCCAGTTTTGGTTGCACCTCAGCCGTGAGCGTTTAGCCTAGCAGCGAGATCATTCCACTCACGATCTATTGTCTCCTTTGACCTCGTTCCCAAGCCAACGCCTTTAGCACAGTGCTGCCAACCCATACCAAATTTTACCCCCAATTTATTTTTCAAATCCCCCTAGAAACCCCTAAAAACTTTTTTCGTTGTTTTCTTTTTGTATATAGATTTGAGAAGTGATTTGCTGTAGAGTTCGAAATCAAAGCAGTTCGACCTGCTTGGTTAGGACTAAATATTATGACCTTGCTAGGCAACGTATTTTGTTATTATATGTATGTAGTCTGAACAATGTCAACTAACGAAGTTATTTGGATATAAATAAAAGTCTGTTTTATCAAGGAAAGCATTTTAATAATAGGTATCTCCTGCTAAATACCACGCTACGACCGCTGCCACCTCAACATTTGCATCACTTCTAAATTTTTCGGAGACCCGAGAGCGTAAATTATCTGTTCTCACTTATTTTTTTTAAAAAATCGTATTGTAGTTCCCAAATCCTGTGTATGCATGTCTTTTTATACCTATGGGTACTTGAGTTTCTGTCGAAATAGTTTTTGTTAGTCTCTTAAAAATAAAAACCGCTTATATCGATATTGAAATTTTATCAAACAAATAAGAGAACAGTAATAAATATCTGACCATACGGTGTCAAGTTTGATCGAGGCTTTGCAATACCAATACATACATGCGTATCATATTGTGCATTCTATTCTACGCACAAGAAACACGACACGCAGGCTTAGTTCTATATAATTTGATAGCAGGTTTTGTCAGGCTTCCCCCTAAAAAAACCCCAAATATTTTATACCCCTAAAATTCCCCCTTTTTAAAATTTTTACCCCTAAATTTAAGGGGAAAACCCCCAAATTGTCGTCACTGCTTTAGCAAGAGACGAGTGCGACATTAAATGTTGCAGCAACTCCTCTAGCTGGACGGCAGATACTCGATGTTGCACTGTAATTATAAGAACATGAAAGAGTCGGTAAACAAAACCACGCATTAGAATTAATTGAATCACTTACTTTTAGATCTTTAATCCAAGAGATTAAAATGCCACTATATACTATTATCACTATGAGCAAAAGAAAACAAAATGATGAGCAAAATAAATTTGGAGGACCCAACAGAACGTAAACAAAACAAAGGACGCACAGAATATAAATTTTACCACAGATAAAGTTAAAACTTCAACTATTTGTTTCCCCCTATTGCTACACTGTCGCTAGTGGCGCTAGTGTTCACGGCCAATGTGCATACTACGACAACTTTGCAATAGGCGGGCGATGCTTCCATAATACAGTTTTCTTGTAACACTTTGCGACCGATCGCGTAGCGGTTGCAGTCCAAGGTCCAAGGTCAAGACGTCCAAGTACAATGATAAAAAAATGTTGCTGATCAGGCTAAGGGAGAGAGAGAGAGAGAATGTTGCAAGATGAGAATCAGCACAAAGTAGGTGCGAGGTATGTTTGTAGCTATCCTTCAATCTGCGTGGCAGTATGGCGCATGGCGCAGTGAAAGGAATCGCTCCCAGCGAGCCCGGTGGGCCGGCCCCGGTACCGGGGTCGTTTTCAAAATTTGTTTCAACGAGCCCGGTGGTGCCGACCCGGTCGCTTACCGGGCTCGTTGGCACAGATCATGTTTCATCGAGCCCGGTGTCTCTTAAAGGAGTGGATAGCACTAGGGCTTGCATTCGAATATTCGAATTATTCGAATATTATATTAGATCGAATATTCGAGTACTGAAATTGCAATATTCGATTAGAATCAAAAACATCAAACTCAGCACTATGAATACTCGGATGTGCTTAGAATGCCACGCCACATACGAGCTCGCGCACCATACAAAACAATGTATGTAATGTCGTTCGGATAAACAACATGACATAACATGCATGATTGTGTGATCGATAAGACCCTTTAAAAATTATTGTGTACTTAATCCAGTAAATACCTACTACCGTGTTACCCTTACTTGTCGTGTTTATTTACTTTTTATTGTGTAGAATTTTATTGTTAAATATTGTTAAAATACCTACTTACCTAGATTTTGAAAATTGTTTTTACTAAGAATTTGTGGTTGATTGTGCCTGTAAATCGTCAATGCCTCGTTACGGCGACACAACCTTCTAAAAATTTTAATTTGTTTTGGCAAATAACACTTATTAGAATAAAAGCAGATGTGATTATAGGACAAGAAAGAGACTTGCAGAAGGATTACGTGAAATAGAATAGAAAAGATTTTACAGACAGTGTCTGTTGTGTGCCTACCTAGTGTGCCAGTGTTGTTTCAAGCTATCTACCTACCTGTAAATATATTATATTATATAAATCTAGTGAACATTTTGAAATTTGAGAGAACTGCTTCTGCGCTTAAGTCCTTGAGATCCACGCCCCCCATATATTTATTGTAGTCCCTCACCGAGACTGGCTTCTCCCTGGCTACCCCAGCACGCCTTCCTGGGACCATTTCATGCTCATGGTACGTAGACATTACGGTGACAAGCTTAACGTCTTTCCACGTGACCAGAGCTATGTCACCGCAATGTCTAGCGTGCCAATCTCCCCGCGCAACCTGGTTCTGCTTCAAGTCTTTCAACTCCCGCGGGACGTCCTTGCGGGTACGGCTCATGGTACCGAGTACATCTGTACCCCGGATCTTGAGGTACCTCGTTAGGAACAACTGGTTGTACCAGTTGTCCATAACGAGGACATGCCCAGCATCCAAATACCCCTCCATGAGGTCTAACACAACCTGGGCAGTTTTCTTAGCAAACCCATGAAGAGTACCGTATGCATGGGCGTCTCTTTGCCGGTGTACAGCTTGCACTTGAGCAGGTACCCCGTCGTCGCCTCGCACAAGTCGAAAGACTTGATGCCGAACCGAGCGGCTTTCGACCTTATACATTGCCGCCAGCTTAGACGGCCCTTCCAAAGTAGCAAGGACTCGTCTAAGCTGATGTGCTGTTCGGGAACGAATAAGGCCGAAAACTTTTGGTTGCAGTAATCTAATATTGGAGCAACCTTGGCAATCTTTCGTGCATAGCCATGCAACGATGAATTTCTATCGCTCACAAAATACAAAAATTTTGTGATCAATAGAAATTTATCGCGCGTCATCATCTGCCGAAACATTGGCATCTCCATCAGACCACCTTCCCAATATTCTTGGATTTTGGAACGCAGACAGAATGACATGCATATGATCACGGCAAAATATTGAAATAATACGTCGACCGTGACCTCTTCCCACTGTTCCAAATATTTTGGAATAGTGGTGCCAAGGTCAGGATCCGTATATATTTCAATATGATCCCGTGTGTTAGATTTAAGAGAGTCTATTTATTAGAAAAGTAATAGAACCTGAAGTTTAGATCAATATTTAACTACCTTGATGTCTATTTTCAATAAAACGTTACTAAAAATCCTAATAAGGTTGCTAATGTGGGTAGTAGAGAAAAGAAGAAAAACTTTAAACGTGAATACTTTTATATTCAAGAAAACAGTCTGGTTGGAACACAATTTTATAAAGAAACAATGACACAGATTTTAAAGATATATTACACAAGTCACTAGGCACTAGAAATAAATCTAACAAGAACAATACTTAGCTTTTAGATATTTTAAATTCAATACACAGTAATAGGAACATTTATTTTCTAAGAGATGATACCCTAATGATTCAAACTTGAACTACTCACAATGTAAGTACTAAAGAAAACTAGGACACATCTAGTAACAATTTGCTAATATTATGTAGAACAGCTTACCAGAAGATATTTTCAGCTCGACTGATCACAAATAAGTGGGGAAGCCAGCCTACAGCCTACTTTTTATAACCTTAATTTAATGAACCGACTGTTAGTCAAAACAACTCGACCGATACCGCCAACATGCGGCTAAAGCTATCGCTAATAACGTTTCATAACTAAATAAATGGAAATATCTTGTAATGTGATAAAATATCCATGACAAATGTTCTTATATATTAAATTAACAATTACGATATTTATTACATCCATTATAATGCATTATAAAGTAGCTTATACATTAACTAAATCTACTTTGACTTAGTATTTGAATTGGAGCGGTAAGCATTTAGGAAGTCAAGTTTATTATTATTATATGATCAAATAGCTTTATAATCGTACTGTTTACGATAACATACACTTAATAAAGTATTATTAATATTGTTCAATATATAAAAATCATTGAATACATTATGTTATAGCCTTATTCATAAAATGAAACTGATTTGACTTAGTATTTGAATTAAAGCGGTAAACTGGTAGGAAGTCAAGTCTATTAATATTACGTGTCAAATAGTTTTATAACCTTACTGTTTATGATAACATACACCTAATATGGTATTATTAATATTACTTAACATATAAAAATCATTGAATACATTATGTTATAGCCTTATTCATAAAATGAAACTGATTTGACTTAGTATTTGAATTAAAGCGGTAAACTGGTAGGAAGTCAAGTCTATTAATATTACGTGTCAAATAGTTTTATAACCTTACTGTTTATGATAACATACACCTAATATGATATTATTAATATTACTTAACATATTAAAATCATTGAATACATTGTGTGACAGCCTTACTCATAAAATGAAACTGATTTGTCTTAGTATTTGAATTTGAGCGGTAAGCAAAACAAGTAGGAAATCAGACCTATTACATTTATCTTTTGAAACCTTAGTGATTACTACAACATTATACTATGTTATATTATATTTATAATTATATATATTACAATTTATCTTGCATATTTATTGGTCTCATCTGCGATGAGAGCCATTATGTCTGCGTCCCAAAACGCAAGGAATATCTCCACAGGATCCTGTGAAATGAATGTTGGACCAGGATCGCGTCGGTACGTTTCCTTCTGGGCGGTAAAACTACTGAAGTCATCCGACCACAAACTCCGTACTTACGCGATCTGGTTCCTCATTCATTCCCTCGTTCAAATTCTCTACATTCGGCTCCCTTTCATTCATCCATTCATCACCCAATTCTTCACCTAATTCTTCACTCGCATTCTCACCTTCCTGTCTCTCTATTGCTGCTTGGCGTAAACGGTTAATGTCCGCACATGTCGGGATGATGTCGGCAAAATAAGCATCCGAGTCGCCGTCACTGCCCGAATCTGCCAAAAACTGAGCAATACTGTAATCTTGGAGGGGCAGTGAACGACGAGCTCTCACGACGCGCCGGCGAGAGGAAGAATGACCAGTGCCCTGGAAAAAAAAGGTCACAAGGTAAAGAGAGTCAAGAACTAATGGAATGGTTTCTGTCAAATTCTAAACTGGAGTCTAGTGTCAAGTTCATATATATTATATTTCTTTATTACAATGTAACCACATTGCAATTGAAAAAATATACTAAACATGACAAGAAAATATACGCCAGGCAAATGCGATGTGAAATGTTTGTAAAAAAAACCACAAAAGAACGGCTACGGGTTGATAGACTAATTTTGGTATGGAATACAATACAAAAAAATAGACTTACACTTCCACCTGCTCCGTCGTCAGCACGAGACGAAGTCGGCGTCTCCTGCAACAACCTAAAATAAAAAATAAAAATTAGGAACACATATGCCAGCACTTATAATATAATTGAATGGCGAATGATCAAAAGAAAACGCCGGCAAGAGATACAACACACCAGAAGTGAGGCCAATTCCATCAGCGGGTTGATATAGGTACCTACATATAGTATAATGTGAATACAACACATGAGTAGAGAAATAAGATAAAAGAAAATAGACTTACAGTTCCACTAGCTGCCGCAGAAATAAGGGCCAACGTGGGGGGGCTCCCCGTTAGGCGCAAGGTCCCACGCGGCGTTGCGGTGTACGAGCGCACCTCACACACAACACTAGGTTCGTCCGAATCAGATGAAGACATTACGAAACTGTGAAAAAAAAGTTAAATATAACAAGGGCAGAGTAAAGAAATAAGAACGTCTTTTTTATTGAAGTCGGCTAAAATATATATTTTAGAAATAAAGAAATATACCTATACACCTCATAAAATAATTGAACCTTATAAATTCATGTCATAAAATAATCAAGGAAATCATAAATAAATAATGTTGGACAATCATCATCTAGCCCCAAGCTAAGCAGTTGGCCACACAAAAATACCACACCCTTTATCAAGATAACAGCGCGACCGGGCGCACGACACGCACACATTTAAGACATCTCTATGTCTGTGTGCGTGATTTTGGGGACCGCGCGCGCTTTAGAATCAAATATAAACAAAACTATGGAATATTGGGCCAAGATGAGGATTGAAATAGACTCACGATATTTTTTTCACTAATGTAAAGATATTTCAACACATACCTAACTAAATAACTAATAGAAATAATACAGACAAAACAAAGGATCGGCCAATTCGCGCGCAAATGATTGAGCACCGCCGATTTCTAACCTATGTTTTATCAACAAATACTACTTATTATACTTTTGTAACTACGTAAAAAGCTTGGTAAAACACTCTAAAACGTATAATAAATAGCAACTTACCGATTCTTTCACAAAATACACAACACGACAAACAATATCACAACCCAACAACACCTCTGTTTAGTCACGTTGGCGCGCTCCGGTAGACTGAACTTCGGCGGGTTTTAACCCCTTGACATCGAACAGGAACCCAGTCTGGTTTCTGATCAGAAACCTGCAATCTGCAATGGATATTAGAATTTTTTTTAGCGCTGCTAGAGGTATGTATGTTAGTGTTACTATCTAATATTATTCCCATCTGTTATGCCAATCATTAATAATAAGCTAGAGCGTGCAATTTTTGGGTTCATTTGATAAAATATTTTAGTTACTTAGGTAAATGTATACGTAACGCACTTTACCGCCGCCGCCCCGCCGTCGCGGTCCCCGCCGCCGCGCCGCCGGTCGCCTGCCCCTGCCACTAGACTTTTAAATCTGTATCTAATATCTTAGGGACCTTACGCACTAGCGGTTGGCCGCTAGGCGGTTAGACTCGAGCGGTCCAACTGCTTAACGCGGTTTCTTCGCGGTTAGCCGCCATAGCGGTCAGCCGCGATGAAACCGCGTTAAACGGTTGGACCGCTCGAAGGCGCGTGGCTCATAAACAAAATGGACGCCGTCGAGATAGCTTGTGTTATTTATTTTTACTCCCGAAAACAACGAAAGAAAAATAAAAAAAGATACTGGATTCATCCTTTACTAGAAACACGCAAAGAATTTGGCCAGTTCGCAAGTTGTTTTCAAGAACTGAAGAAGCATCAAGATAAATTTTTCGGCTATGTTAGAATGAGTGTTTCGTCATTTGAAGAACTACTAACAGTTTTATATGACAGCATCAAAGGACAAGATACTAAATTTCGTGACTGTATCCAACCCGAAGAGAAATTAGTAATAACATTAAGGTAAGTTTGATAAATAAAAAAGTTTTAGTAGTTAATATGTTTTAATTTTAATCGCAATGTGGGTTCATACGAGTAATTGAATAAAAAAGTAGTAAACTATAACTATTACTGAGAATTATTATTATCATTAAAAAGATCTAGATAATCAGATTCTTGAGATATCTGTGAATGTGTTGATTCAGGAGAGGTTACAGATTGTTCTTGATTACATGTTCCACGGTGTGTAGGTGGAACTGAGGGCGATGGTGGTGGGTAATTATTTCTAGCAAATGATGGTGTCTGATATCCTTGGGATGGCCCTTGGTTGTAGTTAAATGGTCGTACGTAATCCCAAGTAGAGTTACAGTAGCTGTATCCAGACGTTTGGGCTTCAGTAATGACTTGCATTATTTGAGATTTTGTACGTAGGCGTATATGTTCAGGCACTTTTTTTTATTTCACTAACCAACGACAAAAAGAAAAGTCTATCTTCATCTTCTTCCGCCTTTTTCAACTCTACATTCTTATTTAAGACGTTAATCAATTCAACTCCTATATCATCTTCTTTGTTCTTTTTTTTTTCGTTTTGGCGGTGGTACTACGACTGGGTCAGCTACGTTTTCTGTTTCATTTCTTTCATTTTCTTGCCTTTGCATGCTTGAATCAGTTTCATTGATAGATACTGTGTCCTTCAAAAACATTAAATTATTGTAAAATATGTATTGAGTCTTTTTCTTAGCCGCTGACCCACTCCTGGTAACATTGTCCTTTAGAGCTTTCACGAAATTATCCCTAATGTTCCATTTCTTTTGTAATTCTTTTCCTAGAACAATACAACAAACAAGTTAATGATTTAGTCATAAAGTAATAGATTTGTTGTAATTCGTGTGACATGTGCAATAAAGATAAAATAAAATAACAATAAAATGTTTGTTTCAGATATTTTGCAACAGGTTGTACATTCACGGAACTACATTATACATTCAAAATTGGAGTAAGCACTGTAGTAGAAATCGTACGAGAAGTTTGTTTTGCAATTTGGTTTTGTCTGAAAGATATTTGTTTGCCTGAACCAAACAAAGACGCTTGGAAAAAAATTGCCAATGATTTTTTTCAAAGAGCAAATTTTCCTAACTGCTTAGGTGCTATTGACGGCAAGCACATACGATGCATTGCACCTAATAACAGTGGCTCGATGTGTTTTAATTATAAAAGTTTTTTCTCTTTGGTTTTATTAGCAATATGCGACAGTAATTATAAATTTGTTATGGTTGATATTGGAGCTTTTGGTAAATTCAGTGACTCGTCAATATTTCAAAATTCGGTTTTCTATGAAAAAATGCAAAAAAACCAATTGAATATTCCAGAGCCACAACCGATTTCGCAAAGCAGCGAGACATGTATCCCATACGTTTTTGCAGGCGACGAGGCATTTGCGTTATCTACGAATTTAATGCGCCCATACGCAAAAAAAGATTTGGATGAAACCAAAAGAACGTTCAATTACAGGCTTTCTAGAGCAAGAAGATATGTAGAATGCAGTTTTGGAATTTATGCACACAAGTGGCGTATATTTCATAGACCTCTAAATGTTCAATTCGCTCTAGCAAAAGATATCATAAAAGCTACTTGTGTCTTACATAATTTTGTAAAAGACCGAGATGGCTATTGTTTCGACGACTCACTCAGTTGCCCTTTGCCAGAAAATGTAACACAGGACAATAAAACTGCGTTGAGATACAGAGAATTGTTTGCCGAATATTTTATGACTGATGGGAAATTAGAATGGCAAAGAAATATGATTTAACTGAAAATAGACGTATTACTATGTTCTAAGATGTTTAAAGTATGTTTAGTTTCGTTTAAATATATGTAATAATAATAAGAAATACTTACCAAGATTTTTTTTTGCCTCTGTTGTCATCTCCTCTTTTCCAAAAATATCTACTAATTCTTCCCATTGTTTCCGTTTTAAATCTCTATTCTTATAAACTGCTCCTTCACAATTCCAAATAGCTTCTCGTTGTTGAATTTCAACAATGAATTTCTCTGTGTCGAAGTTCATGGCTGCGCAACTGAAAACACGTGCATACTTCACCGGCGGCTCGCCGCAAACTAACCGCCAGTGCGTATACACAAGATGGCGGCTAGCCGCGAAGCGGGCCGCGTCACTCCATTCAACCGCCGCGGTTGAAATTTTGTGGCGGTTTAGTGCGTACAATCATAAGCGGTTGCATATTAAACTGGAAAAGCGGCTAGCCGCGCGGTTAGCCGCCCCCGCGGTTAGCCGCTAGTGCGTAAGAGCGCTTACTCTTACTATTATAATAAATGGGAAAGTCTGTGTGAATGTTTGTTATAGGTAATCTCCGTAACTACTTAATTTATTTAGATCAAATTTAGTACTTTAATAGTTTAAGACTAGAATAGAAATAGGACATAGGCTATTAAAATTTGGAAATTTTAATCTCTGAAGGTGTTAAATAGGGTGTTAAAGTTTGTATGGAAAATTATTTATCGTTGGTTCAATTTACTCAAACTCGGTTTAAATAAACAACAAAGTAAATAATTAAACACGTATTTTTTATTTTTACGAAACTACCCCTAGGAGGCGTGCAGTAAATTTCTGAAATTTGACAAATAAATTTGCATGCGCGTAGCCGCGGGGTGTAACTAGTAATAATCTAAATCTAATCTACTTTACTACCTGACCTGCTTATCCGTTATCCTCTAAGTATGACTGCATACAACCCTAAACTTGTTTATGTAGGTTGGTTAATACGAACTTTGATTGAAGTCTTTGAACTGGGGTACCTACAGTACAACCTAGAGCGTAATATGTTTTTATGTAGTAGGTATGTATGTATGCTGATTTGTCCGCGATTTTATTGCATTGGGCTTGACCGATTTTGATATAATTTTCAATAAAATAACTCAAAGAATCACATTTTTGTATCACTACATAGTATAAAACAAAGTCACTTTTTCTGTCCCTATGTCTCTTTGAATGCTTAAGGGCCTCTTTCACCATCCCCAAGTAAAGTGTTGAGTAGGCTAACCGCCAGTTAAAGTCACCCGTAACCTCATGTGCCAATTTCACGACGTTCGAGTAGCACTAATCATAGATTTAACTGACCTGTAACTTACTTGCCACGACATCTGCCAATTAGCGTGTTTACTTGACAGTTAAAAGGAGGCCGTTGTCATTTTGGGTAGATAAAAACAGATAGCATCCAACAATTTATTTAAATTAATGCAAGCAATGGATTTATTTGAAAGATGTTTCGGTGTATGCAAAAATAGGTTTCCTGTCCTTAGACGACAGGTAACATTAAAATTAGCTCGTGTACAAGCTATAATAGTTGCCTGCTTTGTATTACACAATATTGCAATCAATGTAAATGAAAGAAACTTTGAGGAAGATGATGACTCATTTACTGATGCACAGACACATGAAGAAATTGCAGCACAAAGCCCTGGACTGAATGACGTTAGGAGTAGACTAGTGCAAGAATATTTTTTACCAATGCTTAATAATAATAGACAATAAATAAAACAAACATTATTCATTTAAAATTTATTCTAGTTTTAATTTATATACATCCTCCTTCCATTTGCGCTCCTTTTCTTTAAACTCAGACTCCTTCTTCCTTTCATTTTCCTCGAACTCCCACACCTTTTTCTTTACAATTATTTCTGCTTGTAAAAATTCTTTTTGCATTTGAACAAGTTCCAACTTAGCTTGTGTGAGCTCATCAAAGAGTGTCTTTTTCGGTACCTTAGCTGCAAAGAAAATAATAGTGATATTAATTTGAGAAACTAATTGAACCTTTTTATACATTTCCAATGTTATTATGTCTTACTAATCAGTGCAGGATGTTTCCTCGATTTTAAATTCCTTCTACTAGTGACATCCCACTTTTTATTTGAAGTTGTTGGAGTTATTCCACATTTGCCACTTGGAGTTTCAAGCAAAGATTTGTCTGTAACAAAAAATAATTACATTATATTAATTTTAGATACTTTTATGGAAAATAGAAATAATAGATGATAGATAGAATAAAAAAGTTATATGAATAGGTACATACCATTTACAATAACTATATCAGTTTCTGCACTAGTAGTGGGTGGCGATGATTCATTCTCATTTGTAACTAGTAATAGAATTGCTGTAACAAAAAACAGTAGGCATTACATCTTTACCTAGAAAATTAATGAGGGAATCATCATCATCAGCTAAGCATAGGACTCTATGTTTATGTCATTCACCTCGGAGACGGGCTTTAAGAGGGAAGATTTAACTTAGGCTGTGCAACACATCAGGCACATATTTAAATCCTTTAGATATTATGTATACATAGGAACATGACAGGTAATATTATAGAAACTTACGGTTTTGAGTAGCTTCACTTTTTACAACCTTGGCTGTATCTCCAAACAGTGGAATTTCCATGAATTCTTCCATTGTTGGAACATCAATGCAGTCTGTAAGAAACCATAATATTAGAAACTTTTGCAACAATCTATCAAATTTATTTATAGTGTGCTGCTTGTACCCTAGAGCGAGTCTCTTTTACAAAATAATAATCACTTACCTTGACCTGTGCCTTGACTTTCTGTTTGTGGCAGTATATCGGAGTCGTAAATACTTTCTAAACCGTCGGTGCTTAAACTAATCATTGCTTTTATTTGCTCTTCCACATTATCTAGGGGAGGTGCTGTATTCTTACCACCTCCGGTACGGTAAAGTTCCGAGCGTATTGCAGCTGACTTTTTTCTGACCATACGTTTCAGGCCCTCATACTTGACTTTCAATGTTTTGGTCGATCTGAATGTGCCTCCAGATCGAGCATTGTACTCCTTTTCAATGCTTTCCCAAGCAGCCTCTTTCTTCTTCCACGTCGAAGCATCGCTTTGTTTATTTTCAAGCACATCTTGGTATTTCTGCACAAGAGATACCAAAATGTCCCTCTCATACATAGAAAAGTTTGCACTTCTATCTCTTTTAACTTTATCCATGTTTATAACTTTTTTCCAGTTATGAAATAAATAAACAAAATAATCACCACGAACTACGCTTTCCAAACACCAAACTCAAAAACACCACAAATGACAATACAATTGACAACTGACAACGACGTTTGACGTATATTGAACGATGATTGAACGAATGTAACGCTTGATTTTTTACGTCATTCACTTAACCAGTAAGTTGTTACTCGAAGCTCTATTTTCGTTTGTGAAATTGACAAAAGTTACTCGTAGCTTTTACTTGCTGATTAACGTTAATCAGAAAGTAACTAATCAACACTTTACTTGGATATGGTGAACGAGGCCCTAAATCTTTAAAACTACGCAACGGATTTCGATGCGTTTTTTTTAATAGATAGAGTGATTCAAGAGGAAGGTTTATACGTATAATAACACCGTGCGAAGCCGGGGCGGGTCGCTAGTCGCTAATATTTTAGTTAGCTTGTCGCTCTGTTACTTCATCGTGCGTGACAGATGAGTCTATTAATTACTGAGATTTATTTTCTATTTTAAGCGAACCAGAAAAGGAAATAACCAGAAAAAAGCAGTGGTGAAAGTGATAGCGATGGAGAGGGGTTAAAACAAAAGAGTTTAGCAGCGGCTAGCGATGAGGCTGCCACAGCCAGTACTAGTGCTACTGGACCTACAGACACAGGACCTACCTACAGCTTCAGTGCAAATTTCTTTCACTGCACAGCAACAGAATTACGCTGAAAATGACGTGGGGAATTTCCTAGGTCGCTCATTTTCTATGAGTTCATCCCAAAAACTTGAAATTTTAAAGAACTGTTGGGTGCCTCCTGCAAGTTACGATTTCGGCAAGGATGCTGTGCTTCGAAAAAGAAAATTCAAGCATACCTGGCTGGCGGAATATGTAACTGAAAGGCGCTCTCTGCATTTACTGTGTATTATTCCCTCCAGCGACAAGTAACACAATGGGTTCATTCACACTGCGACCATTCGTTAGATACAAAGATATGCACGAGTTCGCCAAAACACATGCAGCGTCTCAGTGTCACAAGACCTCAAACACGTCCGCCAAAAATTTTGTACAGAATATGCCTGTAGATGTGCAGTTAGTGCTTATGAAAAAAGCACTAAGACAAGAAAATAAAAAAATTGTTGCATCTGTAATAGATACAGTATTTTTTTGTGGTACCCACGATCTGCCATTAAGAGGCAAGGACCTTCATGAAGGTCTGTTTGAAGACCTTATCAAACTTAAGATTGAATCTGGCTATAAAACTTTAAAGGAGCACTCGGAATCATGTGCGAAGAATGCTACATATATGTCGCCTCATATTCAAAATGAAATAATAAATATTTCTGGAGATGTTATCAGAGATGATATCATAGACGGTGTGAAAAAAGCACATGCATATAGTATTTTGGCAGACGAAAGCTGCGACATTGCAGGCAAGGAGCAACTGTCCATCGGCGTCAGATTTTTTGACGAAGAAATAATATTGATAAGGGAAGAATTTCTAGGCGTCGTCGAACTAATTGCCATGGACGCCAAATCTATTGCTTCTGCCATAGATAATTTCATAACGAACGTGGGCCTGGATCCAGAAAAGTGTGTGGGGGCAAGGCCATGACGGGTTCTCCACAATGTCGGGGAAAGATGGTGGCGTTCAGAAGATACTAAGAGAAAAATATAAAAAAGCCCTGTTTTTCCACTGCGCCAGCCACAAATTAAATTTGGTCGTTCATGATTTAAATCAAATCCCCGAAATACACTCGGCACAATAAAGGAAATCATAAAATTCTTTCGAGAATCGGCACAACGTCGTAAGCACGTGCCTAACATACCGATGCTATGCGAAACGCGCTGGTCGCAAAAATATAAGTGCATTGCTATTTTCAAAGAAAATTGCATCCAAATGGCTACGGCCCTTTTGACATTTTCGAAAGAAAGCAACAGTGCTACAAGAAAAGCGGCTTTTCAGCTGTACTGTGCTGCTATAAATTCTGAATTTATTGTCTCAGTTTGCCTTATTGCGAAATATTCCGCACTGCTTCAGCCGATCGTAAATATATTACAGTCAAAAAGCATTGACTTGCTCCAGTGTGCGAATCACATGAAAAGAATTATTGACACGTTAAAAAAACATCGTCAAAATGTGGACGAACACAGCGGCAGTATATTAGCTGAAGCTCAAGGGATCGCCGACGCTTTAGAAGTTGACCTAACATTGCCACGCATCGCGAAGAGACAGACTCATCGTGCAAATCCTCCGGCACAGCACAGAGTCCTACCCAGTTTTGGAAACAATCTTTGATTATTCCCTACCTAGACTCGCTTATTATGTCACTGGAAGAGCGTTTCTCGGAGAAAAACTTCCCGGCATATTCTTTGATTTCGTTGCACCCACACAACATGTTGCAAATGACAATCAAAGAATTTAAAAAAAAACAGAGGTCTTTTGCGCATTTTACAACCTAAGTAGTGGTTTCCAGATGGAGGCTGAACTTTGGTACCACTTGTGGGAAGACAAAAATATGACACTGAATGTTAAAAAAAGATATAGAAGTGATAGAACTCATAAAAGATACTGAAATGTTTTACCCAAGTATAAAAACTGCGCTTGCCGTTTTACTGGCGCAACCATGTACGACCTGTACCATAGAGAGGTCTTTCAGTACGCTACGGCGTGTAAAGACGTGGCTTCGCTCCACCATGAGTGAAAATCGTCTCAGCGGTCTCTGTATGCTAAGTGTCCACAGGATGAGGATCACCCAGAACCCCGGAACAAATATTTGCAGATCGTACAAACATTTATCCCAAGACGGGAATCGAACCCATGCAACCTCATGCGTCGCTGGCGGACCATCGCGCCACATCGGTCGTCGATTCCTTTAGATTAAATAACGGTCTCTTAGATATTACAGTGCCATCAAAGGCATCAAAACACCATAGGTAGGTAAGTTAATATTTGAGCTACCTTTAGACTGTTTGCAACCGTTTGCAGTTAGCTCAATAGTTTCAATAAAATTGTATATACTAGTTTTAATTTTTTATATTCCTTGCAACAAAAACTTTTCGTTGTTAATAAAGATTATTATAGAAACCTTTAAAAAAAGTTAAATAAATAAACAACCTTTAATAACTATGTGTAATTGTTTACTTACTAAACCTGAAAGTACTATCTATATCTAGACAGATATAAACCTTAAAAAATTAACTGATTGACAAATTGGCATGCGCCCAGAGTCCAAACGGCTAAAGTTAGAGACATTTTTGGATAGAAGATTCCGTGTTGTAGGTAGGTGAGCAATAAAGGTCTCCACACACTGAAGCCGGAGGCGGATCGGAGGCGAAAGCGTGCGAGTTGCATCCTATTGAATCATATGAAAGCCTACACACACACCGCAGGCGGTGGCGGCGCGGAGCCATAGGAAAAACCGGCACGCCTTCGCCTCCGCTCCCCCTCCGGCTTCTGTGTGTGGAGACTTTATGAAAGTGTTTTGAATAATTCGAATTATAGCTACAGATACTTTTGTACGAACAAATGGATCGGGGTAAGATCGTGGGTATAGTTTGCTCGTTACACATTCTTTTAGCCTATACTGCCCCACCCTGAGCCCAAGGCTGGCTACGCCCATGACTTTGGGATTTGAATTGGTGATAGCTTCAGTACGTTGTAGGAGTGTGTCGTCGACTACTTTTCAGTCGACGAAACGAGACGGTTTATCGTCAACGATAAACTAGTTTATAAAACAGTCTAATTTTCGACTAGTTTATGCCGTTGTTCGTTTAGGACATGAACGATCGTTGAACGTTGATTCACTGATTGATTGGTAAACAACGACTAGAATAAACTGTTTATGATATCTTACTTCTTTCTTACTATTATAATAAATTGTAACCCCTGGACCCTCAGCCAATCCCACCGTTCGACCCGACAACAACGACGGAGAAGACATCCAGCCCTTCAACCCCTCTGAAGGAAGTATTGATATCGATCAATATTTGGCAGACTTTCCTAGTTCTGGGGATTTTAGTCCTGCTATGGCTGACATACAAAATAATATGCCAGGTGCTCCGAGTGCATCTTCGGTTGCCGCGGGCGGTGGAGCAAGTACTATGGACACCTCACCATCGGTGGAAAGAGGAGCAGGAGGATCTGGAGCGGTTGCTGGAACTGGAGGACCAGTTGGGGTAATGGCGACCATATTACCCAACCCTCATATAAAATCTGGGCATTTGACGTTTCAAAAAACTTGGTATAAGTATACGTATGGTTTAGCTAATTCTGTTATTAAAGGGGCTACTCCCCAAGTTTTACGTTATACCACGCCATACGCATACTATCCAGTTGATTGGTTACCATATTATCTGTCACCATCAGAATTTACTATTTTACCTGCTGATTCAAGGGTGGTTCATGTTAGTGCTTCTATTATCCCTATAGGTACTCGTACAGCTTTCGATCATGGTGTTTCTTTAAGTGGTACTGCAACCACAGAATATGTACCTATTGTTAAAACTGTTATTGGCTTAAATACAAAATTGTATATTGAAAACAGATCTGTTACTTTAAAAAGTACCGAACCTATGATGGTTGAAGGTTTCAAGGATAAAACTTTAAAAGAACATCAAGATGCAATGTATGATTTAGTAGGTGCTTTAGAAGTTCCCCGACATCTAAATTGGTATGCTAATATTTTGTATAATGTAGATAGTACACATGGACAAGATGGTATAGATCAACAGACTCAATATCGACTTGATAAAGTGTTTACAACCCATATGATTAATCATAAATTGGGCAAACCAATAATAGATTATTCTTATTCCCCACAAAATGGATATTGTAAACCAGCTAAACGGAACTTTTTGATAAATTATAATCAAACTGATGGATTTCCATCAGATATATCAAACAAAGCTTTTCCTTGGTAGAGCTTACCGGTGAAAGCAGTAGATGGGTATTATTAATGCAGCCAAACAAACGCTGCCTCTCCCATATGATATGGTTAACCGTGTAAGTCACACATATTTCCAAAGTATTGAAGGATTTCCATACGTTGATTTACGGGATGGGCAAGTAGGTACATTTACTCCCCAGCCACAAGTCCATATCGGACTCATTGCTACGCCGGCACTCAATCCGGCAACTGAAACTACAAATTTTTTAAATTCTTCACTTTATACAGTTTCAAAAACTAATATTGTAATTGAGTTTGATATTGAGTCTATGTGTATGTCTGTGTTAATGGTGAACCTTATAGTTGGCCTAAAGATACTAAATTCTTTGGTAAAAATGGAAGTGGTTTTATGGGTTATGGTTATACTAACTTTGGGACTCACGCTACCACAAGTGCAAGGGTTGAAGGGAAAAGGACAAAAACGCTTAAAACACCTGAAAGACAAATCTACAAACCTTCAATTAATAAACATAACAAGAAGGTCAAGCCCATTGGTAGAAGGGTCGTGGAACGAGAAAGACTTAAAAAGTCCCTTGTCGAAGAATTTTCAGACCTTGAACTTGATGAAATGGAGTTCCCCACAGTACTATCCGAAGTTATGTCCGATTAACATGTCGGGGGTTGAAAGGATGTTTTGTGTATTAAAATATAAATGGGTAGATGATATAATTAGTGTTAGTTTTCCCGATGAAACAGATTCTTTATATAAAATTGATAGATTTCAGAATGGATTAAGTTTTGATGTTAACAATAGAAAAATAGATGTTAATGATAAGTCTTTTAATGATTGTCATCGAAAAGCAAGAAAAGTAATACGTCCTGTACCTAGTGATTGTTATGGAAATGAAGTAGCAGAAAATTGGGAAAGTACAAAATGGTGGTTATTTGAAGTTAGATCAGATTTAATGTTTACTTTTGATAATATTTTATGGGATGAAACTTTACCTAATAGAAAGGAAAATCAATTTTGGTACCTAATATTGTATTTAAAAACATTAGTTACTTTAATCGATAACCCAATTGACATTGTTGACGTTGTTTCTTATCGCTTTGGTGATAAAATTAACGAGCTTGAAAAACAAGTTAAGCAATTAAACGACTATATACCTTTGTTATCGCGTCCGGAATCTTTGAATATAAATTGTTTATTATTTCATTTTCCCATGATTCTAAAGTAGACATATGAAATTGCCTATATCTAAGAAACATATAGAATATTGCCAAAGGATGAGGTTTTTTAGAGAAATGTTTTAAAAAGGGTGCTTTTACCCACTTTTCTGAAAACATTCTAGTTCTAAAAGCTTCATTCTTTGGAAAACAGTCGTTATTCGACAACACAATAATAGGTGTTCTAAGCATACAAGCATCCCCCTGATATTTTACCTTAACATTACAAGTATCTCCCCCAAATATTAATTTTAAAGTTTCCTCTGAACCAGGTTCGAAGTTTGGTTCGTTCCATTGAATTATTATTTTCTGGACACATTCTTGTAAAGGGAAGTTACTATACTTATTAAAATTACCCATACACCCAAAATTAACAAATGCATGACATACACAATCAAAAAAATAATTTTTACCACTATTTGGTTCTCCTAACACAAACATACAATTTCTTTTTGCAACTGATTTGTTACATAAAAAATATAAGTTTTGAACGAACCTATAACGGTCATCTTTGTTAGGATATTGATGTTGTAAAAGTTTTTCAAGTACTTTTACACTATCCCTAATACCATAATAATAGGTATTTAACTTATTCCACGGACCCACATAGATTAAACGTTCAAGAGGGATATTTCTTGTACGTAAGAACATACTTTTTACACTTAAGTCACAAAGTTTCTGGCGCATGTTATGAAATGAATTTTTAATTAAATCATGTGATTTAGACCAGTATTTAAAAGGTCCAGACAGAACACCAGTGACCAGTGTAAAAAATATTTTGTGGTGGTGTGATTATGAATCCCTCCAACCACTTTTCGAGACGACAGGTTTTGTCTCTATTGCCACCTTTTTCGTTGATCGAACCTGTTTGAAAGCTTCCTTGCTCAATTGATCCACTAGGCTCTGAACACGCGAGTTTTCCGAATAGACCAGGAACGTGCTCCTGAGAGAGGTCGTCTTCCACCATTCTGTTTTGGGTTTCTTCACACAATCTTTGTAATTGTACACATCCAATTTGACCACTTTCGTACCACGTTCTCCAGGCTGTCTTGGTGTTTTAAACATATACATTGTGATATTGACCCAGTGGTCTGCTGTAAACATTGCTGTTGCACAACTCCGTCTAGCAAATCTTCTAATGCATCTGAGTCTTCGGGGGATCTCGCCCTTTTGCTTGCCCTTACGTCGGTTTCCGAATCCGAACTGTCCTCTGCTATGGGTGATGGATCCCTGCGACGCTTCTCCGAGACCGAAGCTGAGCTTTTCGTATTCGTCTTCAATTTCGACATCAAGCGATCTTTCAATATCGACCCACTCGTTTTCTTGAACGTTACTTTCGGACTCGAGTGTCGTGTATTCCTTGAAGTACCGCATAAATCGGCATCGACAGGATCCTCCACTGTACGTGCAGTCGTGGATGACGTGGATGTGATCTTGGTGTTCCGCAATGTAGAGGACTCCTCTACCTCTTGGTCCGATGGTTGCTCCTCCTCTTCTTCTGTCTCCTGTTCCATTACCTCCTGAGTTTGTAGGTAAGTCTGCCCGTAAAGTTTGAATAATATGTCTTCGAAATCTTTCTCCCAAACCATCGTGAGGCCGTTCGTATACATCGTGGACAATCCGACATTTAAGGCCCACTCTTCGAAAAGCTCCCAAGATATGTTTTTTAAAGTCTGCTTTTGCTTCTGCATAGTTTTGATGAATTCCTTCATTATTTGAGACAAAGGTCTTACTATTTTCCCCAGTGCGCTGTTTCCCGTTTCCATGCTGCTCTTTTTCACGTTTGCTAAGAACTTCGGCATCAACACCATGGTAGTTTGAGTGTCCCAGTAAGTCTTCAACCAAATCCACAAGCTTAGGGCTTGTACTTCTTTCTTTTTTCTTGCAACTGACGCTTTCCCTATTTCTTTTCCTTTTCTCTGGTGGTTTTTCAGACTCACTTTCATTGGAAGGTTCAGAACTGCTTGAGTATTCGCCATGTCGGCCACGTCCTCCCCCGTCTCTTCTTCTAGGTTCACTACGCAAGAACCCGTCGATTCTTGACTGTCGTGTAAGGGCGACTGTGCCCCTATACTGCCCTCTGATATCTCTGAGTTTCTGCGTTGTTCCATCTTCTAAAGTTACAATGGAATCTACTAACTCTTCAATTAACCCGTCCAGCTTGACTGACTCCGAAAGAATGAATAAATTAATCAAGAGTTTACCTTTTATACTTATCGGCCGGTCAGACCGCTGTAAAACTATTAGATAAGTTCTCCCCCTCCTTTTGATTTTGGTTGACTCCCTTGGCCCGCCGCCGCCGCCGTTTATCACCAAGGTCACTTTAACAAGTGTGAAAACAGCCAATCGCACGAAGTGCATGATTATGGCTATGTTTTGAGACGATCTTTGGAACATTTGTTTATGTTTATATACAGTTTTGAAAGTATATTATACCTCTCAAATTGATTATTTTGTAATTCTTCCATGTTGAAGCAAAGTTATGTCCATGTAAGCGTGGCGTACTTTGTATGTCAGAATAACATTCACATCGCCTTACCTGGCTTATAAGCGATTTGAAAATCATATTCTTGAATAATATTCCACCACCTGGACACTCTAGTCAACGTGTCTTTCTTTCCAAATATAGCACGTAAAGAATTACAGTCGGTCAAAATCCTATAAGTACAAGTAGTAAAAGTGCTCCAATCAGTCAGGCAAACTCTAAACCAGTGGTGCCCAACTGGTATTGCTCCAAGGGCTATTTTGAAAATCCCGATACGCCACGCGGGCACCGCCGAGTTAATAAAAAAACATAAGTGATATAAAGGAAACTTCATTATACAATTACACCACTTTTTGTTTATTATGTTAATATGACACACTACAGTTCAAGCAGAATAGACTGGAACACCAAAAAGCTAATGCGATACTTGGCATTCACATTTTCAGAAAGCTTCTTAAAGTCTGGCTGGTAATCTTCTGTGCAACCCAAAATCATACAATTTTTGACGTGTTCGTTAGTTAACATACTTCTGTATTTGGTTTTAATTACTTTTAGTTGAGAAAAAGCTCGTTCACACAGATAATATCTGCAATTTTTTGGGTCTACATATTATGTAGACCCAAAAAATGCTTTAACGATGGTAGTAATACAAAAACGTACGGAGCAGCTCCGTACGTTTTAACAGGATCCATGAGCTTGAAAACTTCGTCGCTTTTCTTGTCGGTGCTTTTATGGATGATATCACCGCGAAGTGTAATAATTTCTAATTCAGCTTCGCAATACGCATATTCATTTCATGCGTACAAAAAACCTGTACCTAGCTAGAGCTACTAACGACTCATACGATACAGCGTAGTTATTGTTAGTGTGTAGGATCTATATGAACCAATGTCTACAAATACAAATTTGTAATCAGCATCTACCCATGCCAGCAATACCACAGAAAAGTATTTTTTATAATTAAGGTGTCTGCCACTATCCCGTAGCATACCATGAGCGTGCTAGGAACGTTTCCGGCACGGAAAGCAGTCCTATACGCTCTATTTTGCCCACTGAAGCGGGCCGACATTGTTCTGAACCCGTTTACAACCCGTATGTAACCCGTATGTAATCTGTGTGATGCCCGTATGTAACACGGCAGGAATCCTTTCAATACGCTCGTAAAGCATCGGTTCATTCTTGTACAAATATCAGTGTTGCGTAGACGCGTGTGGTGAAATATTGAAATAGTTATGGCTATAAGGAAACTAACGATTGAACAACTAGCAATGATTGCTATCATTTTGGATGAAGAGGAAAAGGAATGCCCAAAAAACACTCGACGCTACTAGATTCACGATTCTATAAAAAGACGCAAAACGGAAGGAGAATATTGGACACTATTCAGGCACTTAGTTGACGACGAAGAAAAGTTCTTTCAGTACTTCCGAATGAGTACATTCCAATTTAACGATTTGCTGAAAAAAATTGAAAATGACATTGTTAAACAAAACACAAACTTTAGAGAATGCCTGCTACCTAAAGAAAAACTTGCTGTGTGTTTACGGTAAGTAAAAAATAATTTGTTTATTATTAATATTTAATCAACTTTTGATCTAGTATTCATGGTAAAAATTTATGCTTGATTATTATTATGCCACTCGTTAGTGTTCCAAAGCTCAGGAGACGGAGGCATAGGTGTAGCACTCGCTTGTACACTCGAAGAAGTCGACGCTGGAGATGAAGCATAGGCATACTGTGGTGTAGCTGTAGCAAAGTTAGGTGGTGCGAGCTGCTGTAACTCCATTTCGGAAACTAAACTGAATATTTTGTTTTTTGCGATGGCTTGTAAGTAAGGAGAAAAGTTCTTTACTGTATCTGATATATGCAAAAAAAATCGGTCTAATTCATCATCTTGTCGTGGAGATTTATTTTGCGCTTCTAACAATTTCGACATCAATACAGCGGATCTGTTTGTGGTGGTTGAATTTTACCTCTCTTTATTGTCTTGGCCTTTTTTGCTTGTCTGAGTAGTGGTTGTGAGGATTTGTTGCTGGCAGTATTGTCATCTTCGTTCTGAATTTCGGTGGCTGTAATATTTTCTGTAGCAGGAACATCAACAGTATTATCGATCTCATTGTTGAAGTGATGGTTCTGAATTTCAGTTCCTGTATCGCTATTCGGCTGTGACTCTACATCGTCACTTGCCAGCTCAACGGATTCTAAAGATTTTCTCTCGACAAAGAACGAAGTAACAAAAGCCATTTCATCTTCATACTTCCATTTTTTAATGTTTTTTGCTGCTGGTCCACTTTTGCCTTTTTTCTTATTTAATGCTCGTCTGTATGCATCCCTTAGCCCTTGCCATCTTTGTTTGCAAGCTGCAGCTGTAAAAAATAATTACACGATTAATATTGATATTTTGTTTGCAGGTACTTAGCAACAGGCGATTCATTTACAACCATTGCTTTTAGTTATCGTTTGGGAATCAGTACTGTGAGACGTGCTGTGCTAGAAGTTTGTGATGCTGTAATAAAAAATGTACTGCGAGAAAGTATGCCGACGCCTGGAATCGAACAATGGGAAAAAAATATAGAAGAATTTTGGAATAAATGGAATTTTTCTAATTGTGTAGCTTCTATAGATGGAAAGCATGTTATTATTTTAGCACCACCAAACAGTGGTTCTTTGTATTTTAATTATAAAAAAACATTTTCTATTGTACTTAATTAAGGCTTTAGTTGACGCTAATTATATCTTCATAGCTGTTAACGTTGGAGCTTTCGGTAAAGACAGTGATGGGGGTATTTTGTCAAAATCAAAAATGGGCAGAGCTATATTCGAAAATAAATTTAATATAGTAATAGATGTTTGCCGGGGACTAATGTCAGTGCACCGTGTGTAATATTAGGAGATGAAGCTTTCCCCTTAAAAAACAATCTTCTAATACCTTATCCCTCACAACAGTCCATGAACGATAGCAAGAAACGCCATTTTAAGTATCGAATTTGCCGTGCACGTCGTGTTGTAGAAAATGCTTTTGGAATTTTAAGTCAAAAATTTCGTATTTATAATAGACGTATGCATTTAAAACCAGAATATGGCGAAAAAATTGTACTAACTACTTGCATATTGCATAATTTCATAAGACGCGGCGAAACTGTATCCTTTACGGAAACTAATACTCCTGTACAGTTTAACAACCTAAGACACCAAGGAGCCTTGATGTCAACAAATTTGCCTAATCCTTCCGATTAATTCCCTAAACCATAATTTTCCTAACACGATATTATGACTCTTCCGATTCAAAGACTCAAAAAACACAAAAAATATAACCCAAAAAAATATGTAGGGTATTTTTTCATGTTACTTTGTGTCCTTTTTAATGTACAAGCCACATCTTCCAAAACCTATCAGCCTATATACCTATCAGTATTGATTTTGTTCTACAGTCGGCGGCGACTTATTTTATCACTTTTATGTAGGTACAGAATTGTCTTTTGTATTAATTTTTCACTCCACTCTAAAATGTTAGGTTATGTTCACTTTTATTAGTCTTTATTTAAGGTAAGATAAGATAAGAAGAAGTTTATTTGGGTTCCACAAAATATACAGTGTAAGCTATAACTAAAACATAAAACAATAAAGACATGGAACCAAAAGGGTGGCCACTCAGCGTGTGCTGAAGGAGCTCGGGGAGCTACTACAGCGCTGGTCTTCCGAGGCACCTTAGGGCGCGTCACTGGCCATGACGCACTTTTTACAAAATAGGTAGGTGTAGGTAGATACTAGGTACTTACGAATAACATATAGCTATTCTGTTTGGAAGGCCCCCGCTAGGCCCGTCTGCCGTCAGGTAAACGACGAGTATCACTATCACTACATAGTATAAAATAAAGTCGCTTTTTCTGTCCCTGTTTGCTTAAATCTTTAAAACTACGCAACGGATTTTGTTGCGGTTTTTTTTTAATAGATAGAGTGATTCAAAAGGAAGGTTTATAAGTACGTATAATATAAGCGTGCGATGCCGGGGCGGATCGCTAGTTTTTTATAAAATGAGATACACAAAATCGTTCATCTATTGAGTAGGTATTTTTATCCGAGGGCAATTCTTATACCTCCCAATTTTTTTTTTATAGAATCATGAATATCCTTAAGTGATATCTTAGAATTGGTTTGCACAAAATTGCATTGGATATTAGCACTATAGTACGATTCCCCAGTTTGTCCCAATACTAAATATTCTTACAAGCTATCTTGTAAAATAGGTTTATTACAACAACCCAAATTTATTTGTTTGGTATTTATTATGTTGAAAAATATATCTGCACCGAGCAGAATATCGATATTAGAAGATTCATAAAACAAAGGATCAGCGAGAACAATGTTATCAGATAGGCCTAATCGCTTCACATCGACTTGGACCGTAGGTATCATACCAGTAATTTTAGGTAGGTATCACTAAAAAATTAACATTCGCACTAAACGAGCTGACTCGAGATTTTAACAAAATATGACATCTTTTTGACACTTTACACGCAACATTATGTATTCCTGACACATTAAATGATTTAATTTGTTTGGTTTTTAATCCCATTTTATGTTTCAGATCATCAGCGATGAACGAAGATGGACTTCCAGTATCATTACCTCACCATGTCCGCGACAAAGGCAGTTTGACCATTATTTGTTTTTGGAAACCTCCGAAATTCTTTTCTCTTTAAAAGTCTGCAAAATGGTTTTCTTTACTTCAAGCCCTGATTCTTCTCTCTTCTTGTTCTTGTATTTCAAGTTTGTTGGGAGTATCACTCATTAATACAGTTTCCAATGGCGTTAACCGCAGTAGCAACTGTAACCAGCGCACCACGTTCTGCAGACGTGACCGAACTTATTTGTTTGGTGCCTCTTCCGGCTATAATTCTGTTCGGTATTTAACCACCATCCAATCAATATGAGCTTCATAATCTCGTACAGAACCAACATCATATTTATCCTTGGCAAAGACTGATTTGTATTTTTCGATTAACTTATCAATTTCTGATTGTTGATGTAAACTTAGGTGATTTTGTAACATTTGAAATATCTGGTTTGTCAATCATTTTCATGTTTCTCAGAGTTTAATAAAACTTAATTTGTATCATCCATAGCATAAATAGTCCTTTTCTTCATTTTTATTTGACTTTTTTTCTTTTTAATTGTTACACTGAATTATCTTTCAGTTTTCGTTTTGCATTTTAGTTTCAAATTTTTAATACAATCCAAACTAATTAAATAATCATAATTGAAATTTTCATTATATACTACAAAAATATCGATATATATATAGTTCTTTCAATATTGTGTATTTTTATTTTTAGTGTAACCTAAGTATTGCATTGATTAACGATACTTTTGAACCAGAATCGTAAATTGCAGAAACTTTTATAGTATCATTTAAAAGTAACTTTATTTTTATTAATGGTGGGACTACTAGTTTCTTGGATTATTCTCATTAAGCTCTTTTTACAACCGCTTTTTGTTTTGTCTCTTTAAACCAGCAATTTTCCTCAGGATGGTATCGTGTTCCTTTTTTCTCTTGACACAAATTTGACATGTTTTTTTTATTTGTTATCTGAATGTGATATGTTTTTTTATCATATTATTCTTCCCAACAAGATGTTCCAATTTTCCCAATTCGTTGTAGAGGTTCTTCTTTGTAGAATTTCTCTGTTAATTTTGTCAGACACATAATTAGGTAAGCCAAATGTTATAAGATCTAATGTCCCCGTGTCCCTGGATTTTCTTTTCCAGTAATAATTTTTCTTTTTTTAGAGCCTATTCAAGTATAGAATCGTGCTTGGTATTTAAAGGTAAGAGCATAGGTATCTAATGGGTGACCATGACCATCCTTTATTTGCAAATGTCTCGCAAAAACTTTTCCCATTTTGCCCATTCCGATTCTAATGTCTGTTTTACTAAGGATACGTATTCCAAAAAGATTTTTAAAATTTCAGTTTTCTTTTTGTCTTCTTCTATATAAACGCATACACATTATTTTTTAAGAGTTCATTGCTAACAACATTACTTACAGTTTGCGCACTTGAGTATTCAAAGACATTGTCTTATACCGAGTTACGGAGAGCACAGCGCGTTCGCTTTGGGCCACGAACAGCGCGAGACTGACTGCGTTTAAACAAAAACACAAAAATAAAGTAAAATTAACACTTATTTAACACTAATAAATTCGACCTTCTATGGTGCCTGTTGCAATAGACTCTGCATGGAATTTTGTAACACATTTTCTTCAATCGCCATTGAATTTTCCATAGGGATATGGAAATTTCAGTGGCTAATTTACTTATAATTTACATACATGATAATATTATGATTTGATATGATATAAATTATAATTATGATAATTTACAAGATGATAGCATCTTGTACATAGGAAGTCAATTATCGAAAGTATCAAAATGACTGTTAAAACACTAAAAAATATTTTGAAATGATTTATTTTACTGTTCTTCCATGGTTGTAACAATATCTAAGAACCAAATGTGAATAAATAAATGATTTATTATTCTTCAAAAAATTTATTACAACTACAGAAAATTCTACCTAATCTAAATAATAATAAATGGCGAGGGTAGAACCATACTGATCCATGTATGGTTTTCATCCTTTTGAGAAAATGAAAGAACGCGTCTGATCTTGTTTTAAAAATACAGGTGATCTGTTTTGGTTTATTCTTCAATAAAATGATGGCTAAAATGTTCAAGATGATAAAAAAATGTTCATGACAATATTTTTCATTATAAGAAGCAAAATGGTAGTTAATGCAAAAAAAATCACTTTGGCACAAAATATTTAATCAAATTCAAGTTGACTAACATAGAAAACCTTATGAGAAATAGAATTTAAGGAAATGAAGCTTAATCATCCCCAAACATGGAAGGTAGTGTGTTTTCATCGTCTTGAGACTCCTCGCCCCTCCTTCTTCTAGGTATATGCGGAATAGATAGGTAGAACGGATGATGAACCGGCGGTACAAACTTCAGATTTTTTTATATTTTGCATTTTTTGTATGATATGTTCTAGAGATCGGATAATCGGATGCATATTTACCTAAAGTTAATATTTGGCTAACAAAGTATGTTTTGTCTTCTTCTATATAAACGCATACACATTATTTTTTAAGAGTTCATTGCTAACAACATTACTTACAGTTTGCGCACTTGAGTATTCAAAGACATTGTCTTATACCGAGTTACGGAGAGCACAGCGCGTTCGCTTTGGGCCACGAACAGCGCGAGACTGACTGCGTTTAAACAAAAACACAAAAATAAAGTAAAATTAACACTTATTTAACACTAATAAATTCGACCTTCTATGGTGCCTGTTGCAATAGACTCTGCATGGAATTTTGTAACACATTTTCTTCAATCGCCATTGAATTTTCCATAGGGATATGGAAATTTCAGTGGCTAATTTACTTATAATTTACATACATGATAATATTATGATTTGATATGATATAAATTATAATTATGATAATTTACAAGATGATAGCATCTTGTACATAGGAAGTCAATTATCGAAAGTATCAAAATGACTGTTAAAACACTAAAAAATATTTTGAAATGATTTATTTTACTGTTCTTCCATGGTTGTAACAATATCTAAGAACCAAATGTGAATAAATAAATGATTTATTATTCTTCAAAAAATTTATTACAACTACAGAAAATTCTACCTAATCTAAATAATAATAAATGGCGAGGGTAGAACCATACTGATCCATGTATGGTTTTCATCCTTTTGAGAAAATGAAAGAACGCGTCTGATCTTGTTTTAAAAATACAGGTGATCTGTTTTGGTTTATTCTTCAATAAAATGATGGCTAAAATGTTCAAGATGATAAAAAAATGTTCATGACAATATTTTTCATTATAAGAAGCAAAATGGTAGTTAATGCAAAAAAAATCACTTTGGCACAAAATATTTAATCAAATTCAAGTTGACTAACATAGAAAACCTTATGAGAAATAGAATTTAAGGAAATGAAGCTTAATCATCCCCAAACATGGAAGGTAGTGTGTTTTCATCGTCTTGAGACTCCTCGCCCCTCCTTCTTCTAGGTATATGCGGAATAGATAGGTAGAACGGATGATGAACCGGCGGTACAAACTTCAGATTTTTTTATATTTTGCATTTTTTGTATGATATGTTCTAGAGATCGGATAATCGGATGCATATTTACCTAAAGTTAATATTTGGCTAACAAAGTATGGAAGCGGCTTCTTAGGATACTTTAATTAAAAATAAAATCGCGGGATTCCGGGATTGCATAAATAATAATCGGATACATACAGGGTGCCATGTTACTTGTACTTACCCGAAAGGGTAAGTTCTGGGCCCCGGGGGTCAATTGTGAAAAATCTTTTATATCATTTTATGAAGAAAAATAAACGAAAAGTTCTTTCATCTTCTAGTTATTGAACACGCACTTTTGCAATTCGTTATAGCATATTCCGCAAACATGCTGCATGCTACCTTTGCTGCTTTTTTGAGGAAATTTTAGCAGGTTAATATTTTAAAATTTTTGTTGGAAATTTCAAAAAAATAACAATAATAGAAGAATACGCTTACAAGAACTCGAAAACAGACATTTTTTTTTTATAAATTAAATTCAAAACATCCTAGAACAAAAGTGGATGTTCCCGGGGTCCAATATCACCCAATAATTTCCATTCGTGTATGTGTCTATTGTGTCTACAGTAACTGTAAGGGAAAGGGTGGTGTGGTAAATAAGAAAACATAAATTAATATAAAATAATTTATTCGTTAAGGAATTAAGGATATCGTATATTTTTTTTGCGTCCTTTCAATAAATACGAAGAAGAGACAGAAAAGTTGTACAAATAATTTTTATAGAGGTACAAGAATTAATGTGATTTTAGTTATTGTGTTGTTTACTTAACAAGTTGTCATGATAATTATGTACTTATTACATAAAAATATTTAAAAAAAACTTTAAACTAGTACAATTTTTATTTTACCATTTAAGTGGTAGCGACGTAGTATATGTAGAGATATTTGGAAGAGACCAAACACTCCGCATTGGGTAGTAAAAGATTAGCCCGGAGACAAAAACTGACTTAGTCACTATCTATAACTATGGTTTGGTCACTAAAATCTGTCATTTCTGTATCTGTTTGTGTAGAATATTAAGATGTTACGTGTGGTTCTACTGTCTGTTTCAAATTTCTTAATTCCGGATTATTCAGAATATTGTAGCGAGTCTCGGGGTTATCTATTGTTAGTCTATTTCCTCTCAAATTCAGTATCCACTTGAAGGTTGAAAAGGATCTCTCCACATCTACTGAAGTAAGTGGTGCAAATTTGTACATACCAGAATCATTCTGTTGTTTCGCTAATTTTCCTAAAAACATCAAAATCTGGGTTTCTGTCCATCAGTTGCTCCATTTTGTTAATTAACGTATTATTTGATGTTTGATTTAAAATATGCCTTACGTGGTCAAAAATACGAAATGTTTCTGTTAAAGATAGGTCACGTTTTTCTAATTTTACGATAGCAGTTCGTAAAGCTTCAAAATACTCATATAAATATTCTAAATCACTCTTTAAATTAGGTTTAGCCAGTACTTCTTTAGCTTTTCTAATAGATAAAGCTTCATTGCTATCCAATAAATCTATGACACTCGATATTTTGTCCAAATGTTTGGCATAGTAATATACCGCCTTTAACCATGTTCCCCACCTAGTAATAACTGGCTCTGGAGGCAAAGGTAAATTAGGACATAGTTGTTTTAAAATACGAACTCTATTGAGAGCTTTTAAAAATATTTTTTTGACATTGTTAATTAATGTGTCTACATCACCGTAGCTTAAACGTATGGTTTCAGTTAATCTGTGCAAGGAGTGAGCTAAACATGTAAAATGTTTCATATTGGGAAATGTTTTTTTTAATATTTTACCTGCCAGTATCATATACGCTACGCTGTCGCTACATAACATCAAGACGTCCTGTATTTTATGGCTGAATTGGTCCCCCCATAAATTTGTAAGCATTTTATCACAAACTTGGATACAGTGCGACCGTTCACCATTGAAATTCTTGACTTTAAAAGTGCTTGATTATAGGTAGATAATTTTTTACTAGTACTGGGAAGTTTTCCATTTCGAGCCAAATAAAACGAGACGCTTATTTTAAAACTAAAAACAGTTTTTTTAAGAACGCTTTTTTGTTCATGAGTAAATCGTCACTTAAAATGAACTCTCCTTCATACTTCAACCAGGCTTAGGACTGTCTGAATAATGAATAAGTACCTATTACTTATTATTATTGCAGGCGTATTTAAAAGTTCATTTTATATGCATACTTTGTTATTTATATACAAATTTTAATTTTTTGTGCAATTATTTACAAACAAAATCTATTTTCGTCCATATTTACATTGAGGAACATTAGTTGCCACACTTTCTCAGTTTTGAAACTGGCTCGTCTATCAGAAACGATGAGCCCTGTCTTGCTGAACATGCGTTCGCATGGTACAGATGGTTTCAAGGACAACGGTGTTCACACTAACACCCTGTATATTGTGGTCAAGTTGGGATATACATTACGATGTGCTTGTCACCACTTCTGAGGACAGTTATGTACACCAGAAGCATCTCTCCTCGGCAGGATATCATCTTCCACATACATTTGTACTTCTTTGATGGCCTTTGACAATGGTGTGCCCTGCTGCGACGAGATCTTCTCTTTCATAAATTTGTCGAAAATGGTCCATGCTCCTGCCGCAGATGCAGTATTCGGCGAACAAGAAATCGAAGGTTTCACAAGCATCTCCAAGACATCTCCTCCCGTCACATATTTTTCGCCACTCATTATCGTCGTCACGCAGTGTTTCCACAGAGGATTTCGGATTTGCCCTAAATTTTTCGAAAATTATCCCTAAAAATCCCTATATTTTTTTCAAAATTCCCTAATTTAGGGCGAATGCAGAATAAAAACACATCCTGTTGGGATTTTAATAAGACAGTAAATAAATTGAACATAACTAATTAATTGAACGACTCAGACGCCGAAGCATTGCTTCTGCAGGCTTACGCGGCATTGAACATGGCACTCGTAGGCTCCAAAATTGAGCAGTTGTTAGCCAGCATTCCTGACTTAGTGTGAAATACGGGTTTCCACCCATCAATTACATCGATCATAATTTAGAATATGTACAAACGAAAATAATGGGAAGCAAAAACTAATTAATTTCTGATATCCTTTGCAACAAAGGTACTGCCCAAAAGGTTCACCAAAATTTGTCGGCTTATAATACGAAGATAATTTGGGGAGTCCCTTAATAGGTAGAGCCAGTGTTGCCAACTCGGATTTTGAAAAAGGCGTAGACCACATTAGAAATTTGCGTAGAATTAGGAAAATTTGCGTATGTAAAGTTCGTAGATCTACGAACTTTTTTTCAGAGTGAAATGAAGAGGGTAGGGTAGGTAAAACTGAACAAAATGAGTGTTTTGTTATACAATTTATTCATTTTCAGGCAAATTAAATTTATACATAAATTTATTCAAAATTTTAATATGTTCTTGTGAAGGTTCGCATTTTTTTTAAGCCACTTTTCGTGAAAAGTAAGCCTGTTAGCGTTTACCACACACAGATCGTGCACAAATCATACGAGCTGGCTGGCGATACGAGACGTTTCGTTTTACACAGTCACAGCTCTATGGAATGGAATGAGAACTTTGTTTATAAAATGACTGAATGACGCAACGCAAGTGTTGGCGAAGCGAGTTTGCGCTAGATAAAGTTCGAAACACACAGAAGCCGAAGGCGGAGTGGAGGCGAAGGCGTGCCAGTTTTTCCTATGGCACTGGCCGTCACCACCTGCGGTATGTGTGTAGGCTTTCATATGATTCAATGGAATACAACTCGCACGCCTTCGCCTCCGCTCCGCCTCCGCCTTCTGTGTGTTTCGTACTTTAAACGGAACGTCTACTAACTTTTTTTTGCGAATGACAGGGAAATTATGCCCATTCAGCATAATGAATGTTATTTTACAAAATTGTACAATTTTATAGAAAATACGTAGATTCTGGGCCTTAAGTTCGTAGGTTTGCAGGAAAGGCCTGAAGTACGTAGATCTACGTAAAAAGACGTAGAGTTGGCAACGCTGGGTAGAGCCATAGAGCATAGAATAAAAAGGGTTACCACATCAAGATGTTTTTGCCCTAAAATTCCCTAAATCCCTGTCGCAATAATAATTACCCTAAATCGAACATAAACTAAGTAGTTTCGCCCTAAAAAAGGGCGAAATCCCTAAAAGTGGAAACACTGTCGTCACGTCGTAGGTCGTCACTTCTTCAAATGGCTTTAAAATTCGACATAGCTGTGTAAATGCCGACCATTCCTTCTCTGATATTATAGGCAAATTTTTGTTCAGGATTGCTAGAGTCACTTTTATTTCGTCCTTTAATTCTGTGAAGCGCTCTAACATATAAAAGGTGGAATTCCAGCGAGTTTCCACTTCTTGAATAGGTCGTTTTGGTGTCCTATTGTACAAAACTTGTTGTTGGATCAGCTTGTCTGAAGCAACCGTGCTTTTTTTGAAGAAGCTAACATTTTTTTTTACCTTTCCTATGCTATCTTCAAATGACTGCAATGCTTTCTGCAGTATCAAATTAAATTTATGCGCAAAGCAGCCATAGTGTTTCCACTTGAGGTGGTCTTTTACGGCGTTTGTTACATTTGAGGCGTTGTCGGTTATAGCAAAATTAACTGTGTCCGTTAGATTCCATTCGTCGGTTATTGCACGGATTTTAATGGCAATATTTTCTGCTGTATGATTATCTTCAAAGTGACAGCAGTCTAACAGAACAGTTTTAAATTCAAAGTTTTTATTTAAGTAATGTCCAGTCACTGCTACGTAGGACTCGGTTTTGCGCGATGTCCACAGATCAAACGTTAAGCTGGTTGTTCGATAAAGTTTTTCGTGATGGCAGATTGTACCCTGGAATCAGGACATCAATTTTATAAATGACCGTTCTTCTACTATACTGAATGGGTGAAACGAATCTATGCATAAGTTTAAAACATCTTGATCTATCATTTGTTTTTGTTCTCTAGATATTTTTTTGGGAACATACGCATCCATAACATTTTGCCTTCTGCGTTTCGTCCCTGGAACTGGTAATGTTGGCACTGATATCCCCGGTGCTGGTGTTTCCTCAGACTCATCCGCATCGCGTACAGTCGCTGAAGCACTTGATGTCGATGGCTGTGGTTCAATGATTGGTGCTGAAGTCAATAAGGCTGATGTAGTAATAGTTGGACGAGTGACATTTTCAGTTGCGTTTAGTTGTGTGTTGGCCATGCTAGATTTCTCCACTACGGAGGGAAGAGAGGCAAAAATCGAGATGTGTTTGCGTTTTAAATGAGCTTTTAAGTTAGCCGTTGTGGACTTGAAACTCAACTCGTCTTTACAAGTCATGCACACTGCCATATTATTTTGGGATTTTTCAAAATAATCCCTTTCACTAGAGTTCTTCCGATGGGACATTTTCATGCACATGCACAAACAATGACGCACGCACGTGTCAAGTGCTATTATTTTCAATAATAACAAAACAAACTTGACCTTTGAACTCCACCTTTGAAGTTTTTTGCAAATTTTGACGTTTTGTATCTTACACATATCACAATAGAGTTCACTATTCTATCCAAAAACGACATACGTAGGCGCACTTTGCAACTAATTTCTTCAAAAACGCTTTTATGTAATCCCACAGCAATCACAATTTTACGCTAAAATAAGGATCTATTTTGCCTGTTCCTGCCTGCCTTGTACAAAAAACGTTTTCGAGAAGACACTAAGCTCTTTTTTATTATATATTTTATCGACATAAGATTAGAGTTCATTATCGTTCGCAACTGTCAGACAGATTTGAAACTGTTTTGGCGCGCCATTCCTTCTAATCATTTCGTTCGTTCAAAAAGCGTTTTAGAACATTCGTTTTGTTCGTTTGACAGTCTGGTTTCATTCACTCAGCATTAAATTTGTGACGTTTGAAGTTTTTTTTAAAAGTGTTTTAAGATTGAACGAGAAAGCGTTCTTTCGTTTCACATAGAAAAAGTGTTTCATGAAACTGTTTTAAAAAAAACGCCCAGTACCATTTTTTACTGTGCTAGAAATAATTAAAATAAATTATCCATTTCGTCATTCTGCTTTCCATCTTCATCTTTTTTGTTTTTTAATAAATATTCCATTAAGACCGCCGATGCACTTGTTTCTTGCAATTTCTTTCGTTTTGTCGTTTTTGGGATGTCAGGAAACACTGATTTAGATGATTCATACATAGACACCGAAGATTCTGAACGCTCCGAGGTAATTGACGAGTCCTGAGATTCTTCATTATTAGTCAAATTGGCAAGAATTTCGTTTTTTATTAGTAGTAGCACTCTGACCCAGGGTGACTATTTGTGGCAGATTTCTGCCATTTTGGCAGATTTGGCTCCCAAATTTTGACTCTGGCAGAAAGTGCTGACGAATTAAAAATGTGGCAGATTCTGGCAGATTTTAAAGATTCTAATTATTTTAACATAATTCGAAAACTTTATTCATTTTTTCATACTAACGTGCAACCTTTCAGGTAAGAAATATTTTTTCAAAGCTGGTCACATTATTTCTCATGAATATACATATATACGGCGAATCCACGTTTATTCTATATCTACGTATGTAAGCTTTATGATTATGAGACGTAATTAGACAGTTATAAGGTTTATTTTCATTAACATAACTGATCGTGTTTCCAATATATTTTTGGTTTGTTGTATCCATTTGTTTTCTAAACTTAAGTAACTTCTTTAGTCCATGGGCTTTCTGTTACTTGATTTACTTTGAAATTGACAGTCACAAAAGTAGTCACGTTCTAAGCTATATGTTGGCTTCCATTCGTGTCTTTCATGCCCAAAATATAAATTAAAATATATTTTTACAGCTTCTAAGAATGTAAATGATTAGAGTGAGTGGGGGCAAGTTCGAACGGTTTTTTGATGAGATGGTCAGTGTTGTTTTTGAATCCATGTAGAAGAATAGATATTAACTTTAGCTAAAAGTAAATTAGACATAATTAAAGGGTAAAGACTAGATTTTTATAATATGTCAATAACAGCCTGATAAAGCTGTCCAAAAAGTAGAAAACTGTAATTAAAAATATTATTTTTACTTAATTGAAACAGGGGGAAGATGAAAAGGTGACGGGGTAAGATCGAATAAAAATCTCAAAATCTCAAAAAATCGTTGAAACGTGTCTTAGGCAGGTCCTAGGCAAAGTTTATGGTCCTAAGTCTATAGTGTTAAGTAATTTAAAAAGTTGTAACTGACTGTAGTGCCAAAATAGCTATTTTTAACAAAGATATAACAAATTTAAAAATATAATATATTCCGAACTTACCCCACTGGGGGAAGATTGAAGAAGAGATTCTCAAACTTTGCATCCAATTTGCATAAGTTTTGCCTGAAGAAAAAAAAATATATTCTATTAATGAAAAATCATATAAAAACTGAAAACTTTTTTTATTTCACGTGAAACCTATATGAATATTTTTTTTTTATAACCATAAATAATTCTTTATTTTTTCTTTTGTAATTTTTAAAGTATTTTCTTTTTCTATTGGATTTATTTTTTTATTTCACATTTCTTAGCATACCCTATTCTTGTTATTTTATGTTTTACTACTTTCAGCAATATTTTTTTTATTTCTTATTTTTCTTGCTGAAACTTACACAAAGATACAGTTTGCGGATATCTGGCTTTTAGTATGAAATCTGTAAAAGGGTCAAGATTAAGACTTTGATATGTTTGTCTTACCCCGTTAAATGTAAATGGGGAAAGATGAAAAGTTGAAATAAATTCTAAAATACGAGAAATAGAGAGATTTAGTAATAATTACATAAATATGTACAAAAAATAATAGGCAGATGTTTCAATTAAACACTCGTACCTGCCTTGTAATTTAATTTACAAGACACAGGGCAAGATGAAATCACTTTTGTGAATCCTGAAAAATACACTGTCTTAGAAAAATGCACTTTGCACACAACCAGGCGTTCTCAGCCGCAACCACTGACTGAGTTGTGATAAGTAACAAATTGGTGGCCCTAACGATGTTGCCAGCACTGTAATGTGTACTGTAAATCTGGTGTTATTGAAGACTTTTTGTCTTACCCCTTTTTTCATCTTGCCCCCACTCACTCTACTAGAAAAATCTTTATTTAAATAACAAATCCGGCAGTAGTTATTACATGTCTGCGCGGCCTTTGTTTATTTTTATTCGATATGGGTCGGGTATTGCCATCCTTCTTTATTATATCATCATCATCAACCTATATTAGTCCACTGCTGGACATAGAGACATAGATTCAAGAAAAATATTCACCAGTTTATGAAAAACTGTGAAAAACACCAGTTTAACAAAACCTTATCATCAATACTAGAAATAAAAACAAACTGTCAAGCCATGCTAGTGACTCCACAAAGTTTCCAAATCTTTCATCACTCATCATCAGCCAACGTATACGCTTCTACAATAAGGTCCCCGACACTATCCAAAGCTTACCCACACATAAATTCAAAACGAATGTAATGATTCCTATTTAAAATACCTCAATAAACGTATTGGTATTTATAATTCCCGCCCCCTTAAAAGCAAAATATATATATGATATATATATATATGATATATAAAATATATATATATATATGATATATAAAATATATATATATATGATGGCATATTTTTGGCATTTTCTGTAGACGAGTTCGGCAGATTTTGGCAGGTTTTTGGCCAGAGTCTGGCAGATTCGCCATTTTTAAAACGGTCACCCTGCTCTGACCACTTTTAGTTGCTTTCTTTTTAATGACTCTTCTATGATATTCCCTTAAAAACAAGGTCCGCAACTGGCAAGCGGCCAGATACTGGTCGCTCGTAACCTGCTTTCTGTTTGCCGGTTTTATAAAGTAAAACATGTATCTATCCTTTTTTATTCTGTTTGGTTGGTACGAGAAAAGATAAAGATAGATATATTCTAAGTATCAGATGCCATAGCCTAACAATTTTCAATAAATTACTTTAAAAAAGCGGCAGTTGCAACTCAAGGTCAACGAACCGGCCTTTTGGGGATAAGTTGGAATAACATGGATACGAATCTCGGGAACACAAAACATAATGCTATGTTTTGAATTTTTCGCATTGTACTTACTTTGGTGTGGCCAAAGATGGAGTAATTTTTTTTTAAGAAAACTTGCAGGTAGGTTAAATTATTCTAACATACATGCAAGAAGTATGTATGTTATATTGCTGAAGGCTAATTACAAGTTTCCACGTTTTATATTTTATTTATTTTTATGTTCCTATTTTACTGCTTATATTTGGTTGAGGTTTATTTGTTTTTTATGCTTTTTTACATAGCGTAAGACGAGTACGTGTGCGAGCTCCTCGTGGCCGTGGAAGAAGTGTTCGCACACGTGGTGGAAATAGTGGAATGGGACGAGGAGAGGTGGAGGCTCGCATGGCTCAGGGAGCAGCGGTGGTGAGGCGCGCGCGCGGCCGGCATAGTGGCCACGCTGCAAGTTCCAGAGGTGGACGACGACCCCTTCCCACTGACGAGTTAGCTTTTTTATTTGCTATGCTTTATTTATATATATTTGCATATTATACTGCCTGCAACGCAAGAGGTTGCGGGTTCGATTCCCGCCTCGGGACAAATTTGTGTACGATCTGCAGAAATTTGTTCCGTTAGTCTGGGTGTTTTCAATGTCTAAATTAAAAATGTCATGATGTTTCTGTTTTTAGAATGGAAATGTATACGGTTGACGACCTTCCGGTGGGCGTACCATTGGAGCGTCCACTGCATCATAAACGAAGACGCACTTGGTGCCCGTAAGTTCTTATTCTTAATTCTGATTCATACATAATGTGTTAGCTGCAAATGTTATTTAAATCTTATAACCAACTAGTGACCCGCCCCGGCTTCGCACGGTTTTATTATACGTTTAAACGTTCCTCTTGAATCACTCTATCTTTAAAAAAAAAACTGCATCAAAATCCGTTGCGTACTTTTAAAGATTTCAGCAGTCAAAGGGACATAGGGAAATAGGGACAGAAAAAGCGACTTTGTTATATACTATTTAGTGATTTCAATTTAAACAGACCGTCTCAACCTTCGCCTTCGACGTCCGCTCAGGATGCAATACCCCCGTGTGTGGCATCAGTCGGTTCACCAGCCGTCCCTCCATCGCCAGTAATGTAAGTTACTTACTATTGAATGTGCCAAGTTTATAATGTTAGTGAATGGAAAATGACTTATATTATTTTTTCAGGTTTGTAGAATGTGGTGGTGGTGAGAGCCCCATCGTTTTTTCGGACGCGGGGACCTCGGCCGGATCACCAGCCGTCCCCCCATCGCCAGCTACGTAAGTTACTTACTATTTAATGTGCCAAGTTTATAATGTTAGTGAATGGAAAATGACTTATATTATTTTTTCAGGTTTGTAGAATGTGGTGGTGGTGAGAGCCCCATCGTTTATTCGGACGCGAGGACCTCGGCCGGATCACCAGCCGTGTCCCCCCATCGCCAGCTACGTAAGTTACTTACTATTTAATGTGCCAAGTTTATAATGTTAGTGAATGGAAAATGACTTATATTATTTTTTCAGGTTTGTAGAATGTGGTGGTGGTGAGAGCCCCATCGTTTTTTCGGACGCGGGGACCTCGGCCGGATCACCAGCCGTCCCTCCATCGCCAGCAATGTAAGTCACTTACTATTTAATGTGCCAAGTTTATAATGTTAGTGAATGGAAAATGACTTATATTATTTTTTCAGGTTTGTAGAATGTGGTGGTGGTGAGAGCCCCATCGTTTTTTCGGACGCGAGGACCTCGGCCGGATCACCAGCCGTCCCTCCATCGCCAGCTACGTAAGTTACTTACTATTTAATGTGCCAAGTTTATAATGTTAGTGAATGGAAAATGACTTATATTATTTTTTCAGGTTTGTAGAATGTGGTGGTGGTGAGAGCCCCATCGTTTTTTCGGACGCGAGGACCTCGGCCGGATCACCAGCCGTGTCCCCCCATCGCCAGCTACGTAAGTTACTTACTATTTAATGTGCCAAGTTTATAATGTTAGTGAATGGAAAATGACTTATATTATTTTTTCAGGTTTGTAGAATGTGGTGGTGGTGAGAGCCCCATCGTTTTTTCGGACGCGGGGACCTCTGCCGGATCACCAGCCGTCCCTCCATCGCCAGCAATGTAAGTCACTTACTATTTAATGTGCCAAGTTTATAATGTTAGTGAATGGAAAATTAATCACAGCTTTTTACCAGGTTTGAAGAAGTTGGTGGCAGCCCAGCTAGGCTCTCAAGGTCTTCGTTGACACGTCGAACACTTAACGAAGACCAAATAATGTTCCAAATTAATTATGGCACGTATCTTGATGTATGCTAACATCTACTAAAGATAATATACACAACAAGCAGCGTCTCGCGGTTTCACTCGCGTAATTCCCGTTCCCGTGGAAATTCCGGTATAAAATATAGCCTGTGTCATTCCAGACTATAATCTATCTCATTGCCAAATTTCATCCATATCCGTTCAGTAGTTTTTGCGTGAAAGAGTAACAAACATCCATCCATACTTACAAACTTTTGCGTTTATAATAGCGACCCGCCCCTTGACGACCGATGTGGCGCGGCTGGCGAAGGTCCGCCTGCCGCGCAGGAGGTTGCGGGTTCGATTCCCGCCTCGGAACAAATTTGTATACGATCTGCAGAAATTTGTTCCGTTGGTCTGGGTGTTTTCTATGCATAATAAAAATATCTGTTTTCAGAAATTCTTCAAATTCTGGTTTCAGGAAGCGAATCGGATTCCAGTGACGATGATGTCGACGATAACGGGTTTTGTATGGGGATCCCAAGGGCCGTGCAGGCAACTTTCGAGACTCCAGAGGACCCGGAGATCATGGAGATCATGGGGGCCCCGGACATCATGGAGGCCCCGGAGATCATGGGGGCCCCGGACATCATGGAGACCTCGGAAGCTGTTGAACAGTTGCCACACCAACCAAGGGACATTTTTAACTTTGAGTGGAAGTCGTTTTCTGCTGTGCAATTAGATCCAGCTGAACGGAGAGAAAAGTTTTCCCATCAGAATGTAGGCCCGACTTCCACCTTTAGTGACCCATATAACAGTTTTACTGCTATATGGGATCACGAAATTATGGAACACATAGTCCAGGAAACAAATCGTTACGCTCAGGAATTGGTAGGCCAAATGATTTCTAGCAACAACCTCCATCCGCAGAGTCGCATCTGCGACTGGCACGACACATCCGTCGATGAAATGTATCTGTTTTTCGCCATTATATTAGCGATGGGGGTTGTTGTTAAAAATAGGATAGACGAGTACTGGAACGTTTCCAACGACATTTTTATCACACCCGGTTTTAGAGCGCTCATGTCTCTCCGGCGTTTTCAGTTGCTGAATAAGTGCTTGCACTTCAACGATAACCGGAACATGAGTGCTCTAGAATTGGATCCTGCGCAAGCAAAACTATTTAAAATTGAACCTGTAGTATCACACCTCAACGGCAAATTTCAGTCATTATATAACTTGGACCAAAACATCGCGCTCGATGAATCACTACTACAATGGAAGGGTTGGTTAAACATTAACCAACTCATTCCCAATAAAAAGGCGAAGATAGGTTTAAGAGTTATGAAATTTGTGAATCAAAAACAGGGTATTTATGGCGATTTGAGATGCACACTCATCAAAGACAAGTTCCGCAGCAATCAGGCCCTGGAAGAGATCCCATGAGTGCTACAACACCAGCAATTGTTCTACGACTTACCCAGGGTCTTGAACAAAAAGGTCACACGCTGTGGATGGATAATTATTACACTTCCCCAGCTCTGGCGAGGACGTTAAAATCAAAAGGTTTTGATTGCGTAGGCACTTTGCGGACCAACCGGCAATTTGTGCCAGAGGCCCTGACTAACTTGTCAAAAAAAAACATGCGTCCAGGTCAGATTACCGGCTTTACCTCTGGCGATGTTGATGTGATGGTTTGGCGAGACCAAAACCGAGTGGCCACCATATCCACCTACCACGGTAACTCAGTCAGCATCGACAATGGTAGTCCCAAGCCGATACTGATCTTGGAATACAACATCATGATGGGAGGGGTCGACAAAAAGGACCAAATGTTGTCCATATACCCCATAGAGAGAAAACGGACAAAAATTTGGTACAAAAAGTTGTTCCGCAGGCTACATAATGTCTCAATTATTCGATGTTATGTTATATTGCAGGGCGCTATGGCGATCATTGGGGGAGGCCTATGTCCAGTAGTGGACTAATATAGATTGATGATGATGTTATATTGCTTCGAACATTTTATATCCACAGCGTGTGTATCCAAATTTCATCAAAATCCATTCAGTCGTTTCTTTCCTATTCATGCAGCGTGTATCTACAAATTTAATCAAAATCCTTTATGCCTTTATTTTAGCAATTATACCCAGTTTTTGATTCACAAATTTCATCTCTACTTCGCGTCCAATTTCATTTAGATCCGTTCAGTCGTTACTTTCGCATTATGGTAAACTCGGTAATATTCCAACTGACACACCATTACCTGGTACTGAAATAATAAATGCCACATGTTTTTGTAGCCGACGAAGCGTTTCCTTTAAAAAGGAATTTATTGCGACCATATCCTCGTTCAAGTGGCATTTCAGAAAAGGAAAGAATATACAATAATCGCTTATCACGAAACTCGCAGAGTAGTTGAAAACGCGTTCGGCATCTTATATCAAAAATTTGGAATTTATAATAAGAATATGCATTTACACCCAAAATATGTTGATATTGTGGTATTTGCGACGTGTATTTTACACAATGTCATGCGGTGTATGTATAGTATCACAGTGCATCTTGGTATCCCCTTTCAAGCTTAATTTGCATTTGCATCTACTTTTCATCTCTCTTGCGGGCTTAGGTTCAAGCCCCATTTATTTTCTATATTCTTCTTTCCTAATTAAGCCTTTCCTTTTTCTCTTTGTTCCTTGTTTTTATTTGCGTCCCATAGTTGGGGTTCACTTTTCTTTTGTGTTTTTCTTGGAGGCGGCGACGAGGAAGTGATAGCCTGCTCAACTGTTTCTGATGACGTTAGATCCGAATCTAATGCAATAGAGCTGATGCTATTTGAAGAATCTTGGCTCGTGGATCTTCGGCAGGATAGATCTATCATTATTAATTACGATATTAATGGGGCAGTCCCTCAATACTTTACAATTATGGGTTAGTACAACGGAGCATCCTGGTTCAGTGTGTGCTTCTGATAACCTTGGCGTAGAAATATCTACAGGTTCAATCGTTTCTATGGGATTCAGGCTAACACATTCAGTTATATATACAGTTATATATAGACTGTAGATCTGAATCTAATAAAACCGGAACGCTACTTGCAGAATTTCTGTTTGTGGATCCTTGATTAGATGCATTATTGCTAATCACCTTGAGATCCTTCGCGAGCTGGTTTGCTGAGCGCGCTGGATTTCTGTCTAATCGATGACGCACCTTTTCGACATCTGCTGGCGCTGTTGCAGTACACCGTCGTCCGCCACCGTAGCTTTTCTTAACGCTACTAGTCTCATCATAATGTTAGTAATTATTAATGCAAATAACAATATATTATTATATTATATATAATTGCATAGGTAATTTACTTTTATATTACTAATACTACTCTAAGATTATTAGTAAAATTGCAAGTTATTGTTCTAATTTAAAACTTTAAAGTAGTAAGTAAGTAGGTAAAAAAAAGATGTAGTTGTGGTTTTTAAAATATTTAATAAAATCAAACTAACATTAACATTAATTACCATTATTTTCTTTATTTAGTAACTGAAATTGTAACAATCTTATTTCTAAATCTAACTTCTCCGCCTTCTTATTATAATAATGCTATGGCATAATTGCGTTCTCTGCGTCCATCATCAATCTTTCTCCGTTTACCTGGAATTAAGGAAAATAATTTATTGTCACCTTAGCTTTTTGAGACACTTTAATTGTTTAGATGAGTTTTCATATAAATTAGCATTGTTTTGAAGAGAGTTGCCATCGTAGGCATCCCATATATAAGTTTTGTACCTTCATTGCACTCACTAGTATCATATTCAATTGCACTAGTATCATCTTTTTTGCTGAAACAAATTAAAATGGTAAAATGTTAACAGTACCATTTAATTTACAAATAAATTACTTCCAGAGGATCAACTCTTACATTTTTATCAAGTTATATTTTTCAACCTTTAATTTTTATTAAACAGGTAATATTTTTTAACATATGTCTGATCAATAGGTACATAATCCTAATATGTATACTTTATATACATTGAAAATTACTATCAAGGAATAGAATCATAAGCCTAAGCATGCTCAATATATTCTGCTCAGACAAAGTTGCAGGCAAGAGCTAGTGTGGAATGTAATCTGTGTACCTCCACTTGATTTTGGAGTTGTGCCAATGTCCGGCAGCTGCATTGTTGCAACATCATCAAGATGTTCTTGCAGCTCTTCTATAGCAGAAACTTCCAGCTCTAACATAGTGTTGCCATCTGCTATACCATCACCACCAAATGACACCATAAAACCCATGCATGTAGCACCCAAAATGTGTAAAGATCTCGTCAGGTGGAATGAAATCTGCTTTCCCACCACCAGTGGTGCATAAAGAAGTAAGTCTTCCTAAATACACCTGCTGCGGTTGCTTAGGCCACCGTTTTTGTCCGGAAATATTTCAGTAATTAAACCTAACGGCCAATGCAAGGGCATAACATTGTCCTGCATGGAGACAAAACTACCATGCCTATTTTTATAGGATTTCTTGGAGTGTTCCATTTCTGTCTGGATTGCAAGGTGTGCAAACACTCTTTACGCCACCGATTCCAAAAGGAGTGGACGAGTTTATCAGTCAATTCATATCGCGAAATAAGATGCAAGCGAGTTTCATTCACATCGCGAGTGGGAAGAAATACAAGTGGTTTCGAATGCAAGAAGTGCGCCGGCGTTAGTGCAGACGGTTCCGAAGGGTCGAAGCTTAGCGAATATAGCGGCCTTGAATTCAACAAGGCCTCTACTTGAGCCAACACAGTGTTAAGCTCGTCAAAGATGAGAATTTGATGACTAATCACCTTCAAACGGGCTCAAAAATTGAATTAGGCGTCCCCCAAGGATCTATATGAGGTCCCTTTTTATTTTTAGTATACGTAAATAATTTCCCTTTTTTAGCAAAAGATCTTTGTGATATAGTTTTATTTGCTGATGATACTTCACTAATTTTTAAAGTTGACAGAAATAAATATAATTTTGACGATGTAAATAATTCGCTGTCAAAGATACTAAATTGGTTTACCGCCAATAACCTCTTACTTAATGCTAAAAAAACAAAATGTATAAAATTCATGTTACCAAATGTTAGAGAACTCCCAACTCAAATCATGTTAAATAATTTGATTGTTCACTTCGTAGACTCTACTGTATTCTTGGGGTTGCATATTGATTCAACTCTTCAATGGCAACCGCAAATTGATGCTCTCGCGGGTAGGCTTACTTCAGCAGCCTATGCAGTGAGAACAATTAGACATCTCACTGATCAGAACACAGCTAGGTTAGTTTATTATAGTTACTTCCATAGTTTTATGGCTTATGGTATTTTGCTTTGGGGACAGGCAGCTGATATTCAGACTATCTTTGATCTTCAAAAAAGGGCGGTGCGTGCAATTTATAAATTAAAGCCACGTGACTCCTTGAGGGAATTATTTAAAGAAATAAATATTTTAACTGTAATTTCGCAATATGTTTATGAAAATTTAATGTATACACACAAAAACAAGAGTAACTTTTTGAAAAATTGTGATGTTCACAATAGAAATACACGAAACAAGAACAAAATATACATTCCTTCATTTAGATTACGGAAACTGGGGAAATCATTTATGGGTAATTGTGTGCGCTTCGTGAAATGTCCTGCATTTATTTAACCCCTTTAGAGGTTAAAATTTCGAAATTTTAATATCATATGTCTTATTCTAGGTCCTAAGCTATCTAAGTACCAAATTTCATTTAAATAACTTAAGTAGTTACGAAGATTACTTGTAACAAACATTCACACAGAATTTCCCATTTATTATAATAGTAAGATCTAGGTCCTAATTCATCGAAGTACCAAATTTCATTTTAATAACTTAAGAAAAATTTTGGCGCTCCATTTCCCTCAATACGTCCACTCGCTCTGAGTTCGCGCGTTATCTGGACGCTACAAGGCGTCCCTAGTATCTCGACACGCGCGTAATACGCGCGAATCAATCACGAGTCAAGAGTCTGGCGAATTGCTCGCAATTTACGCGCGTGTTTTCAATTCGCGCGATGCTTCTGGACGCGATGTATGGGCGTCTAGTATCTCGGTTACGCGCGAGTCAGTTCGCGCGTAACGATTCGCGGCGAATTCGCCCTTTCTGGACAAGCTCTCAGTGTAACACTAGTGTTTTTGGTGCCCTGCCTAAAAGGGATAGTGGCTACACGCAAGAAAAACACGAGAGAAGTGCTCACAAATATATTAAGAACAGTACAGTGAAGAGGGTTCGTTGTCTCCGAATGTCGTTAGATCCTTAAATATTGCCACTGGCCTTAGCTGGAGAGAGGTCCAACGAGTGATGAGTGGTAGGTAGGTGAGCTAGCGGCAACAATAGGCGACGGCAGCGGTAGGGTCAGACAGCTAGGTTGACGGGGACACTCCGGCGTCAGAATGGCCGTGTCGTTAGCTGGCAGACTGGGTAGTGCGGCGGTAGTGCAGCGGTAGTTCAGCGGTACGGTCAACGACCAACGAAGAACGAGTTGTCCGTCTCAACTGTTGCAATCAAGCCGCAGGATGGAACCCTGGAATCCACATCCAGACACTTTAGAAATTGCCCGTTTTTCCCGTATGACTGCAGCATCCTCAACTCAAAGCGTAAGCACAATGGCAAACAAGCATTTACAGTGATCGGTGATGAGGCAGTCATACAAATGAAATATTAAAGCTAGACAATAGAAATAGAATTTATAACGGTTTACCTACCTCACTAAATCGGTTCGATTGTGAGATAGGTAGCCGATTCAAGGAAACAATTGCAATATAATTGAGAGGCAGAAAAGTATAAAAGACACTAGATTGGCAAGTTTTGCGAATGAATTATTTGTCAGCATAGTTTTGAAATGAAAGATGAAATGTGAAGAACAGACAAGTGAATTATTGTGAAATTACTAAAATGGTGGCAGAAGGCATTTGTAAAATGAATGATAATTGCGATAATAACTGTAAGTAGTAAGGAACAAAGACTGATGTAGGCAAAGTATTACAATAGCATTCACATTACAACTACGATAACGGTTAGATGAGATGAAGCGTCATTGACCGTTACATCGAGTTACCTAGTATAAAACTTACAAGCACTAAATACACACTTAAAACAATAATGCAACACTCACCCAATTATGGGGTTCACTGTACACTTTTTAGATTTAGTATTGGAAAGAATAGGGGAGGATTTTAGGACACTTTTTAAAGAATAGGTCGTAGATTTTTTTGTTTTGAAAATTTTATGGATGTTTTACCTATATTTGTATTTTACATTTACAAAACAATAATAAAATAAACATGTTTATTGAGTAGATTATGCAAAATTTTCATTTTAGTAAGACACTGACAATGTCCAAAACTGCCCCCCTTGGGGGGTAGTTTGGGACGCTACTGGGGCAGTTTAGGACTTTTGATTTAAAAGTTCAATATGATAGTAATTAAATCTTTAAAATTGAATATTTTAAATAATTATTTAATAATTATGAAATGTATTACAGTAGGGCCTCGCTAATCCGGACGGGCAAAAAATCGGCCCTTGCCGGATTATCAAGGTGTCCGGATTATAGTCTGCAAAATTAGGTTGCGGTTTATCATATATAAATACATACAAATATGTACATAAAGACATTAAATAAAATACTAATTTATGTGACATAAGACTTTTATTATACATAGAAAGATACACACATGCGTTTAGTAAAAAAAGAGCTTATGTTGATGTGAAAAAATCTGTAATACTCTTCTGCTTGAGATTTTCGTTCTTCATTTCGAAAGCGCGGTCTCTCAGTCGACGAAGTAACATAATTTCGTGGCTTTCTAAATTATTATCTTCAGCCCATTTCAAAGCAGTGTTTAAAGCTCCCATAGCTTCTGCAGGTGTTACATGTTTGGAAGTGGAGACTTCAACGCATTCGTCGCCATCTTGCTCGTTATCTTCACACATAGCCGACTGCACGATCTCCTCGTCAGTTAACACCTCACATCTTTGCAATTCTTCATCGGCGCCACCAGAAGCCCACGCTTGGGCTTCTGCCTCAGTTATTTGCGGATAAGTGCTTCCTCTTAATCGTTTAATCAGCTCGGCCAGGGGAATATCATCCTCTGGTTCGAAGTTTTCATTTGCGTGAAGTTGAGGACACTAATTCTTCCACGATTTCTTTATAAGGGACTCTTTAACAGCCGCCCAGCAGTTTGCTAAATTAAAAACTGTGTCCTTTAAAGTTATGCATTTTAATGAATCAGCGAGATTTTCATTACTCAATGGATTGGCGAGACAATCAATTAACAGTGATTTGCGATAATTTTGTTTTACATTTTGTATAACATTCTGATCCATGGGTTGTATACACGCCATGGTATTAGGTGGCAGCAACATTGCAAAAATGTTGCCATCTTCAGGTGTTGTTTAGTTCTTCAGCTGATGGATGACCGGGACAATTATCCAGCAGTAACAATGCCCGTGTTGGTAAGTTCACCGATAAAAGGTGGCGTCGGACCGCAGGTACAAATTCCATCTTGAACCATTCAAGGAACAAGTCTTTAGTAACCCAAGCATTTTTCTGTGCTCGATAACATATTGGGAGATTTGTTGATTTAAAAGCACGAGGGTTTTTCGCTTTTCCTACAACTAGCAATTGAAGCTTGTGAGTGCCAGCTGCATTAGCACACGGCATGAATGTGATCCTCATCTTCATCATTTTTCTAACGGAAGCGGACTGCTCATCACCAGAAGCTAAAGTATGATCAGGCAACAATCGCCAGTATAAACCAGACTCATCTGCATTGTAAATCTGTTCTGCTGTTAGGTTTTTTTCTCTAATAACTTTCTGAAGCTCTTGCTGAAATGGTCCAATAGCAGCTTCATCGCTTGATAGTTTTTCACCGGCCATTTTCAAACGTCTTATTCCATGGCGTTTTTTAAAGTTATCTAACCATCCCCTACTTGCATTAAAGCTGGTACTCGAGTTAGTGATCTGGCGATGGAAAATACGGGCTTTCTCGCAAATCATATCACCACTTATTGGAACATGTAATCGCCTTTGTTGCAAAAACCATGTAAACAAAGCATCATCTAAAATGGGATTCTCAGGTTTCTTGAGTGTTTTTCGTACACCGGGACCACGTTCTGTGTGGCTTACAAACTTTAAAATCTTGTCTTTGTTCTTCTTTATATCGCCCACAGTTGACCTGCCTATATCGAACTTCCGAGCAATGCAAGGGTAGCTGTCGCCTTTGTCAATCATCTCTATAATTCGTACTTTATCTTTTAAAGTTAATGTCGAATGTTTACGCCGGGGTGGCGCCATTTTGTGAAACGCGATCACGAGAGCGAGAATAACAAAGTACGTATGAACAAGCAAATCGACTGATGACGAACAACACACTAACTCTACGCGGGCGCGGGTGGCGTGATGTGAAAATCCCCCCGCTTCCCCGTGCACAAACCTCCTGCCTGCGTCCGGATTACAGCGATCACCGAGCTAGTGGGGTCCGGATTAGCGAGGCCCTACTGTAGTTAAAAACTATAAATTCTTCAATTATCACAATTAAATTCGTACATGACATCAACCAAACTTAGAAACTATGAAAATGCAGTTACTCAAACATTAAATCATTAAATATGTAGATTATTATCCGTCATTTATTATTAGGATAAATAACACACAGTTTAAATCTTGAAAAATCTAATCTAAAAGTATCGCAGCAGGCTTTCATTCATTGGGTGATGGGAGCTTTGTCAGGATGATCCAATATTAATATCAACCACTCATTTTCTTTTCTTTTCTACCATTCAATTCCAATTTTAGTCATTTCCATGCCTCGGGGTATTTTTTAAATCCTTTGTATGTTGGTACGCCAACAAACTGGTTTTATTGGTATTAAACCATAATTTATCTTTGATGATTTTAAAATACTTATATTTTTCCACCATAACTTCTTCTTTTTTAAATAACTATTGATGCTATATTTTTCTTATATTTGCTTCGGCGATAAGCAACTTAAAACAAATGAAAACTTTTTATAATACCTATCACACACATAAGGACATGTCCTAAAGTGCCCCCTTATATCTAGTCCTAACCTACCCCAAAGTAGACGTGCGTGCCGCGCCGGCGCCGCCACGCCGCGCCGCCGTTTTCACGCGCCGCCGCCGCCGGGTTCACAAGTCGCGGACCGGCGGCGGCGCGAGCGGGCGGCGGCGTCAGCCGGGGTGTGGCGAGAGGATAGAGGTAATCCTCTCTCTCCGCTCTCCGTACCCCGGCTGTTGTTTTGACAGTCATTGAAGTTGAATTTGGAAGTTCATGATGGCCGTAAATATAAACTCCATAAAAATCAAACAACTGCTGGACATAGGCCTCCTCTAATGAGCGCCATTAGCGCCCTGTCTTCAGTCAGCTTGTTGCATTCAGCATCTGCTAGCAGTCTTTCGTATATCGTCATCCCACCTGACCGGAAGGCGTCCTACACTACGTTTGCAAAGTCGCGGTCTTCACTCAAGAACCCAACGGTTGTCGGTTCTTCGAGAGATATGTACGTCCAGTCCACTGCCACTTCAGCTTGCTAATCCTTTGAGCTATGTCGGATGTATTCTTTACGAATCCTATCCTTCAGAGAAACCCCGAGCATAGCTCTTTCCATAGCTCGCTGAGTGACTTTGAAATGGTGGACCAGCCCTACCGTGAGTGTCCACTTCTCAGCTCCGTGGGTCATTACGGGTCAGTACTGATTGAAAACTTTCGTTTTCAAACATTGTGGTATGGATGACGAGAAGACTCGACGTAGTTTTCCAAACGCTGCCCAGCCCAGCTGGATCCTCCTCTTGGCCTCTTTCTCAAAATCGTTTTTACCTTACTGCACAATCTGCCCAAGGTAAGTGTACTCGGAAAAAATTTCAAGGCTGAGGCTAGGCCGTCCAGCATGTGGTTCAGCTTCTCTAGCGACTCCGCCATTACGACTTATGTCATCAGTGAATCGCATGCGCGAGATGTAATCGCCGTTCATGTTAATACCCTTACCTTCCCAGTCAAGGGTCTTAAATATATCTTCCAATGCACTCATAGTCGCGCGCGGGCGCATGGTACAGCCACACGCGTTTGGTTATTGTTTGACCCTTAACCGGTTCTAGCGGCTCGGCCGCCGAGTGCGCTAGGCACGCGCGATCGCGCGCTAATCTATTACAATGAACAGTTTTGCGATTTTGAATAGTGATATTGAAGAGGATAATGACATGATACTGAGGGATGACATGGAGATGGAAAATGGAGTTGGCGAGATTACGAGCGAGAGAAGGAGCATGGAGAATTTAAGTGAGAATATTGTAGAAAATGTGGAAATACCTACTAAGAGGAAATTATTGGAAATATTAGAGGAAGGCTCGGAAGAATGGAATGAGTGTATGGCGAGGTCTAAAAAATTCTCCCGTGGTCGCTTAGAGAATGGCGAGTCTATCAGATTCTCGATGACTAATACCGAAGTTTGTCTGACTGGCTCCGAAGCACTACCTCGACAGTTCGGATTGGCGAAAATGTTGCAGATGGAAAACATTAAAAATGTATTTAAAGTAAAATACCTTAACTCTTTCAAGGCTTTAATTCAATTTAATGACGAGGAAAGTGCTGATGTTTTATTAAAATGCAAGTCTTTTAATGAAAATGGACTAAAATGCCAAAGACCTATGGAAATAGACCGATCATATGGTGTCATTCAAAATATCGATCTCGAACTGACTGAAGAGGAAATCCAGCAACAGATAAACAGCCAGGTAGAAATTTTAGCCGTAAAAAGATTAAAACGCAAGAACACGATGGGCATTGGGAACTATGTGAATCGGTGAGATTATGCTTTGATGGACCATCTTTACCCGCATATGTCTTTATCTATGACACTAGAGTGAAAGTAAGCCCCTATACTTACCCAGTCACGCAATGCTCACGTTGTTGGCGATTTGGTCACACAATAAGAATGTGTCCATCTGTCAAGATTATTTGCCCTAAATGCACAAAACATCATGCAAACTGCGAGACGACTATTTTTAAATGCAACAATTGCATGGGAAAGCACATGGCCATGGCAAAAGTGTGCCCAGCCTATCATAAGGAAAGACGAATTAGAGAGTTAATGGCAGAGTTTAATTGCTCATATAAAAAAGCCCTTACTATTTACGTTCCACCGTCGTCACCTCACGCAAGAGATAGTGAATTGATGAACGAATATCCACGTTTACCAAACACGCCAGTAGAAATGCCTTCTTTAAGATCTAGGCACACCGACCTACCAAATATGGAGACAAACAGCTCTACATCGTACGCTCAAAAAGTAAAAGTTACCGAAAGAAGCTCAAAGAAGAAAGAGGCTGCGTCGAAACAAAAAAGAAACAAAACACGTTTGTATAGAGAACTAGATGAAGACTCTATTGAAAGTGACGTAGCAGGTAATGGAAGCGAAGATATAGAAACGAGCAAAGTAAATGATGGGAAGAAATTTGAACTTAAGGGGAAAATATCATGGAACCTTCTATTCAAAAAACTTAAGACATCATTATTTGATTTGAACATCTCTTGGGAAGACAAGATTAAAGGCTGTGGAAGAATTTTGTTTGAGGCTCTAATATCTTTTATCATGCAGTTTATAGATGAACAGCCTTGTTATAATTTCATAAAACAATTATGGATTACAACCAGCCAAAACTTATTGTAAATGTGCTACAATGGAACGCTCGAAGCATTCGCCCCAAAAAAGTCGAGTTTGAAACGCTACTTAGTCAGGAGAAGATACATATTGCTGTACTATGTGAAACTTGGCTTGACCCGAATTGTGAATTTAGTGTTTTATTTTTTATTTTATTTTATTTATTTATTTTAGGGGATCTTTCAGCACAATATTACTTATTAGTGATTTGTAAAGATAACAGGTGGCTATTAACAAGCTCCCACTTATAGAAACAAAATACAATTTCAAAAAACACAAATAATAACGATGATAACAGACTATACTATTATTCGCATTTACTACATGAATTCACCATAAATTAATAAAGATATTTTTTATGAGTATGTATACATGTTAAACATCTACTGTAGGTACTCGCTTATCTGATTTATATTTATCAAAGAAAGATTTATTTAGCTTAGTTTTTAGACTAGGGATGCTGCTATTGAAGATGTCAAGGTCAAGGTCAGTATTCAATAGGTTAAATTTTTTTGTCACTCGGTATAAAAAGGAATTTTGGCGGTAATTTGTCGTGTTAGTGGATACAAGGTGTTTAGACTAGATCGAGATGATGAACACGGTGGTGTGGCAATCTTGGTCCATAATTCTATTAAAGCTCATCAATTCGAAGTCAACCTCTCGAACCCACAGATCGAAACATTAGGCATCAAGGTATCTAACTGTCAACACTTAGAAAAAATTATTCGATATATTGCCCACCATCTGCTAGAACTAACCAAAGTGATTGGGACCAAATGTTCAATTTATCTGCTAGCCGGTCTCTAATAATTGGCGATTTTAACGGCCATCATAGCATTTGGTCAAGTAAAACTGACACAAGAGGAAACCAGATCTTTGATTCTATTATGGACAGTAATTGTACATGCTTAAATGATGGCACGCATACTAGGTTTACTTTATCAAATGACAGAGTACAACGTTCTTCTCCTGATCTGTCTCTAGCATCTGTTGATATTGCTCTTAATTTCAGTTGGAAAGTTTTAAATGAAAACTTGGGTAGTGACCATCTAATCATTAAACTTGAAACTAGTATTAGCGTAATAAATAATACTAAAAAGAAGCGTAACTTTAAAAAAGCTGATTGGTTAAAATATAAAACAACTATTGAGAGTGATCTTTTGAATTACATTTCTCCAAATGATAACCAATTAGCTTATGATACATTTATTGAACTTATCAACAAAGCAGCTGACATGGCTATCCCTTATATTAAAATTTGTGAAAACCCTCTTCAACAAAAGAAATTCACTCCGAAATCGTATTGGAATCAGGATATTTCTAATGCTGTAGCCAATCGAAGGCGTGCGCTTGCTATTTTTAGAAGAAACCCTACTCCAGACAACTTAAGTGAGCTTCAAATTAAAATAAGAGCTGCACAAAAATTGATACGATCAGCTAAGTGTAAATCGTGGCAGGGTTTTTGTGATGGTATCGACAATGTGACATCTGCCAGAGATATGTGGACCAAAATGAGATGGCTCAAAGGCAATAAATCACCTAAATCTGATATTACACGCGAAGCAGCTGAATCATTACTAGGGAGCCTGGCGCCTGATTTTGTAAATCCTCCTGCTCCCACATTTTCTAGTGAGAACTCTCTATTATCCTCTCCGGTTACGGTACATGAACTTGCAAACACGATTAAAGATAGCGATACTGCACCAGGCTTTGATAATATCTCATACACAATGATAAAGAACCTTCCAGATGAAGCCAAACATATACTTGTATCTTTATATAATAGATTCATCTGCTGCGGCTTTGTTCCGCAACAATGGAGAGAGGTTAAAATAGTTCCTATACCGAAAACGAATGCTGGTAATAGTCCCTTTGTGACGTGTTTTAGACCTATAGCCTTGTTATCTTGTCCGTGCAAGATACTTCATACGATTCTCACACGCAGACTCGAGTGGTACCTGGAGCGAAATGGCTCCTTCTCTGAGGAAACAGTAGGCTTCAGAAGAGCAAAGTCTTGTATGGACAATTTGACAAGATTGGTTTCTCGAATCCAATCGGGATTTAGTAGAGGTGTAGCAACTGTGGGCTGCTTTGTTGATATTGACAACGCTTATAATAACGTTAATATTGCAAGTCTTTTGCATGTGTTGGATAATCTTGGAGTGGGTAAATTTCTGTGCAATTACCTCTGGCAATTTTTACACTCTAGAAAATTGATTATCGACCTATACGATGGCCAATTGAGCAGGATTACAGGAACAGGTATTGCTCAAGGGGACCCTATTTCTTCACTATTATTCAACGCTACAACAATAGGTATTTGTAAAAACCAGGATCAAGTCTTCATTTCTCAATATGCTGATGATTTCGTACTTTATACCAGCCATTCTAATTTATCGGAAGCAGTATCTCTAATTCAAAATTCTTTACACACACTAAATAACGGTTTATCGCATTTAGGATTAGGTATTTCCCACAAGAAAACAAAAGTATGTGTATTTACTAGACCATATACTAGGAACATAGATAGATTTAACATAGACTTATTCATTAATGATGTTCGCATCGAACAAGCTCATTGTATTAAATATTTAGGTATGTGGTTAGATAGAAGTTTAACATGGGGGAAACACATAAATGAAACAATAGACAAGATTAGTAAGTTTATAAATGTATTTAAAGTCCTTTCAGGTTCTAAATGGGGTATACATCCAAAACATATACGACGGCTTTATATTTCGATTATTAGAAGCAGGCTAGATTATGGCTGTTTTCTATATGGCACTAGCACGAAAAGTCGCTTATACAGGCTGGATAAAGTACAAAATCAGGCGATGAGAGTGGTCGGTGGTTTCATTAAAACTACACCCATCCATGTCATGGAAAGTGAATTATGTATCCAACCATTATTTGTTCGAAGAACATATCTAGCAGCTAAGTTTTGGCTCAGGTCAAACTCAACAATGGATAGTCTGACTATTAATGTTTTGGTTGAACTGGAGCAACAATGTCGCGGAGATTATTGGGTTAGGAAAAAAATACCGCTGTTAGTCGAAACACACAGGAAATATTGTAACGTACCTATGCATTCTGAAGCTAAAATGTTACTTTACGCTTTGGATATTTGGATAAGCAGTTTCGATTTGCTTAAAAATATTAAAACAACAATAAGTGGGCTAACACAATCAAAGAAGCGCGTAGGGATTGTTAACTTACATAATTTATACTGCGAGTACCTACATGATAACTTTAGCTCACACTACCAGTTGTATACGGATGGGTCAAAGGATGATTCGGGATGTGGGTCGGCTTTTGTCGACCCTCAGTCAGATGTCTCCGCTAGATTTCATATAAAAGCAGATATCTCAATAATGCACTGCGAATTAATAGCCATTTCGGAGGCATTGTCATACGCGGCATCATTGGAGTACAATAAGTTTATTATCTTATCCGACTCCAAGAGCGCGCTTTTACATTTGGCTCGGCTCCCCTCGAGTTCTCGAGGTCTTCCGATAGCCTATACTATCCTTAGAACTATCCGTCAACTTTGCACTTCTGGTAAAGAGGTAATTATACAATGGGTACCATCTCATGTAGGTATAGCGGGCAACGAGGAGGCTGACCGTGCCGCTAGACAAGCGATAAGCGATGGAATCACATATACGTGCCTACCTATTCATGGCGAGCTGTTGACAGGTGTTCGAATATCATGTAGGCAGCTGTGGCATGAATATTTTGATGAACGCTCGTTAACAAAAGGAATTTGGTACAAATCCATCCAAGCTCGGCCTCCCCGTTGTCCGTGGTTTGATGAAGATGTTATGAGTAGGAAAAATATTGTAATAATTATGAGGCTGCGTTCCGGACACATTCCGTCGAATAAATTCAAGTTTTTAATGAAATTCACTGATTCTCCAAATTGCCCAGAATGTAACATGGTAGAAGACATACACCATGTTTTGACGGAGTGTGTCCGGAACGAGGCACAACGACAAGACATCAGATGTTTATATGATTTTAGCGTAGGTATCTGTAATAGCATTTTGTCTTCCCCGTACTCCGAGGAAGCCAAAATGCTAGTTAAGCTTTATCTGCGAATTGTTTAGGTAAGTAAAAGTAAGAAGTGTAAATATTAATATTTTTGTTGTGTTTGTGTTTTTGCCGTGTTTTTATTATGTAATGATCTCATATGGGAGTGACATAGTCACTATGTGACAAAACTCCAATTAAATAAATAAAGATAAAAAAAAAAAAAAAAAAAATGCACTCATGCACAGTTTCGGGGAATATGACATCCCCTGTCTCACTCCATGTGCAATTGGATGGGTTTAGACTGCTGGTCCTGTACTTGGACACTCATAGAGGCAGCTTCGTAAAGACATCTCAGCATTTCGATATAACGATAGTCGACTTGGTATCGCTGTAAGTAGTCGAGAACCGCCCAAGTTTCGACGCATTCAAAGGCTTTCTCATAGTCCACAAGGGCTGATTATACTCTTCGGACTTCACTGTGTGAATGTGGTCTGTGATGCCATATCCTCCGCCGCCATGGAACCCGGCCTGCTCCGCTGGCTGTATCTCGTCAAGTCTCCTGGCGAGACGATTCATGACCATTTGTGAAAACAGCTTATAGATGTGGCTCAGGAGTGTGATGGTTCTGTAATTTTTAAGGAGAGATTTATCACCCTTCTTAACCGTTCCACGCCTTAGGATAGGAGTTCTCCGGGCGGCTCTGGAATCATGGTCGGGAACGATGGGCATGTGCAGTGTACAGACGGCCACAAAAATTCTCTATCTCGGCCGAGATCTCCAGTTTCGACAATACGATCCTCCCGTCGTGCGCTTTAAGCTTCGTCAGGTGGCTCCTGCCAAGCTGCTGAGTGAATACTTTGGACCCTCGGTTTCGCTCTATTCCCTCTTCAATGATGCTTGTGTTGAAGCTCCGAAGGTCACGCCGTACCATCTTCGCAATTCGCTTGTTCAGGTCTGACCTTTCTGACGAAGCTGCTTGGGTGGTTTCCCGTCTTCTTGACATCAGCTCCAGAGTCTCATCCGAGACTTTGGACTTCTTGCCAGTTCGCTGTTTATTGCAGAACTTGATGCCCTCATCCCTCAACGTTTCACGGTCTTCAACATATTTTCCAATGTGCTTGGTAACAGTTTCGGGGATATGACATCCCCTTCTCACTCCTCTGCGCAATTGGATGGGTTTAGACTGCTGTCCCTGTACTTGGACACTCATAGTAGCGGCTTCGTAGAGACATCTCAGCGCCTCGATGTTACGATAGTCTAATTGGCATCGCTGTATGGATTCCAGAACAGCCTAAGTTTCGACTCAGTCAAAGGCCTTCTCATAATTCATATAAGCGAGACAGAGATTTAAAAAAAAAAATCTAAAATCAAAACAAGGTAAGCACAGTAATTACAGCTGCACTCAACGACGTTAATGTTTACTAAAACTACCACTTAGTTTTTTTTATCCTTACTTAGTAATCGTTTATGCAATCATAAACATCTCTGAGTGCGGCTGTTAAATAATGTACCTTTTTAGACGAAAAGTGTGATCGTTCTCATCTTGATTAAAATTAAAAATAAAAGTTTCAAAAATCTTAGGTATACGGTCCCTTACTGTACCTACTCATTTAAATATGGAATCGTTTCTTATTTATTAAACTAGTTGAGCAATTAACGTTTGCCATCGAATCACAATTAAAATAATCCACTATAATACTGTTCATAAAATCTTGGAACAATGTTCGAGGCAATTAACTGCCGAATGTCATCTCTCTTCCGATCGGGGATTGGTAACTTTTCGGTGTACAGCACATTCAGCTTTAAATCTTTTATATCTTTTTTGTTACCGGTGCGGCTTATTTTCACATTAGCTTCTGTCCAGATATCTGATTGATAGCCATATCTGAATTGGTACGTCTCTGAACTTTTAGCGAACTTAATGACTTTTAGCTCAGATAGTTTTATATTATTTCGATCAACGTCTTTGTTTAGGTTTAAATTCACTTCAACCGACAACGATTTCAGATCAAAGAATGAATCAAAGTTCATTTCATTGACAATAAAGCCGTTGCCTGTTTTTTTGGCGTTTCTTATTAGGCTTATGTATTCTGCTGGGCAGTAAATTGGTCCAGCTTTCTTTGCCCTTTTAATGTTCTTTTCGATTACAGAATGAACAGAGTCAGCTTTATTTTGCGTATGTCCTCTAATAAGGAACTTATGTGTGATTGATTTGAATGCCAGTGTATTTACAGCGTAAAAGAACATTGCAAACACGAACCTGAATGAAAAAAGAAAGAAGTTAGTAAATTGTGACCACCAAAGAATTAAACAACTTCTGATTAAAAACAACTACAATCTACATACTTGTTTTTTTGCTGCCCGCAGCAATTGTCGGAATAGAACATTATGTCTTTATCGGGTTGGTTGGTAGAAAGTTCCTCCAAAAACTTATAAACGCACATTCCTATTTCATTGGCACCACGCTTTGCCAGACCTTCGTGCCAAAAAAAGCAAAATGTTTTATTTTCATTCAAATTTGAAACCTGAAACAATGATTAAAATTAAAAAATATAATAGAATTCAACCTGTAAGCTTACCATCAATCAGTACTTTATTTAATGCGTATAAGCTACTAGCTTCTGCCCGTGGTTTCGCTCATGTGGTACCTGGATAAAACATAGCCTATAGCACTCCAGGAGTCAGTGAAATAATCTTTGGATGTTTGTCGTGGCTAATCTCCGCCTAATCTCGCCGCCCGCAGATTAGCCACGACAAACATACAAATATTTATAATATTAGTGTAGATTTAAGAAAGTAAGTACCTAAGCTATCTTTACCTACCGTAAAATTGTAGCAGTTTAGCTTCGACTTGTAAAAAAAGGCTGACGACTGGCCAATTGGACATGGAAGGACAGCTTGTAGATCGAATATGGCTACTATGGTATTTGAATCTGGTTGTTTACTCTGTTGTATCCTTTTCAAGTTCTGATCGGGCCAAACTTTTTTCCTCCATGTGTAAATTATGCTTATCCAATAGTGGTTCTTTGTCTATAGCGTTTTTGAATGCCTCACACTCATCGCATTGATCTTTACGAGGTGCGTATGAGCCAATGTTGAAATCGCTGTTAAAAATTCGGTGGTAAGCGTCATAATTGACGGCTTGTCTGCCAGCTGCTTGTCTAAGGGCTTGGTAGTTGCGATGGAGCTCCGCTACAATCAGGCTTCCATCTATATATTCTCTGGTGGTATTCGCTCTCAAATAATGGCTTTCTGTTCGTGGAATTGAATTAATATGGTCATACACTGATTGTCGAACCTCGTCACTTAATTTACAATGTGAACTGTGCTTTCCACGTTTATCGGTAGCACTCAAACTCAAAACATTATCGAATGTATTGTTTATAACATTGCGTAGCATTTTTTCACCGACAACCAAAGTATTTAGCAAAAATGTCTTGCATACTCTAACTTCTTTTCCATCTACAACAAAATAGTAGCTCGAGTTCGGTTTTCTAATAGGCTTATTCCTGGGGATGTTAACTGGAACTATGATTTTTCGAGTTGCTGGCTGAATTTGTTTCACACAAGATGCAAGAAAATGTCTTTGTCTTTGATGATCTCCCAGTTCCCAGTAGGATTTGAAAATGTTTTTCCTATTTTCAAAAGAAACTTTAGTCGAACACGAAAGTCTGCATTTGTCATTGCATGGAGGAAGTATGGATTTCGCTGGCACAACTTTTCCTCTCTTCGATGTGTATTCTTGCCCACTGTTCTTCAAACGCTTCGATACAGCTTGTTTCCACGCATGCGTATTTCTTTGACGTTTCCTAGACTGCCTATTAGATTCTGGTGGAACACTTTCATCATTCATGGGCAAAGCAGGTACTTGTTCAATATTACCTGCATCATTTCCCAAACCTGCCGTATTATTTAGGGGCACAGGAGCGCTGCTACTGGAACTAGAGCTGCTACTTGAACTAGAGCTGCTACTGGTACTGCTGCTGCTGCAACTAGTCCTACTTGACGGACTAGGCACAATCTTGCGTCTTGTTTGGCGTGGGGGCTCATAATCAGATCCTTCCGACGGTGAAAAATCTTCGTTCTGGTTATCTTAAAAAATAAATTATAATATAAAACTTTATTATTATAAACTTGCTATACCCGCGCGCGAATCCATTGGCGATTGCCATAGCTGCAGACTAATTATTCACACTATTTGACCGTAGTTTCTCTCGTTTATTATGTATATCAGTAATCTAGTTAATATCCATAACACAAGGTTTTCTTAACTTGGGGTAGATAATTATGTGTGAATTGTACATTGCTTATTTATTCATACCTGAGATTGCATTTATATTATGCTTTGAGGGTGCGTTTACTGTTTCCGAAATGTTATCATCCACACTTGTAGGGTTTTGATTTTCAATGACATTGCTTTCAGTCAAAGGCTCAGCAATTGTATCCTTGCCCGAGCTTGCATTCATCATTGGTGGGTTTCCTGCTTCCGGAATCGTACTATCCAAAGACATAGTACGCTGATTTTCAAAATCATTACTGTCTATCCATTTTTGAACTATTGTTGAAGGACTAGGCGTGTAATCTGAAAACAAAATATTACTTATACAGGTTAATTTTGTCATTTTAGTTACATTATAATATTACTATCTATAAAAATATATAATGTAATTGACTTATAATTACCTGTTGATGAATCAATGTTTAAAGTATGAATTGGCTTATCTATCTGAAGGTCAACTGTCTGCCTATTAGTTTGGTCATCATTAAGCATCATCAATATTTTTCTGCTACGTGTGTCCCGGGTTCCCATTTTTATCTTAAATAATAAAATAACAAATCAGTAAGTCATAAAACTTAAACAATTTTGCTCAGTATCGTTAATTAATTGGAATGATAATGTCATAACAGTAGTAATATCTATGTAATTATGGAAGCAGTTGGAATGACAAAGGCATACCAGTATTTATGTTCACAAACTAAATTTTTGTTCGGAATTACAAAGTGCCATTTGTTTTTAAGACTACGAGATTGTTTACATTTTGGAATAACATGGTCATAATTGATTTTACGACTGCGAGATTGTTTACATTTTGGAATAACATGGTCATATTTGATTTTACGACTGCGAGATTATTTACATTTTGGACATACAAAAGCACAACTGATCGAACGACTTTGTACCTCCAAATTATCTTCTAAGAAATGGGCATAAGTAAAGAAAGTGAGACTTTGTTCCTCCAAAACTCTGAAATTAAAAGGGCATATTTACCTTAACGACTTGTACGCTCCAGCTGACAACCACTCTGCGCGCCGGCAGCGCCGCAACTGACCAATAGGATTTTGTCGCGCCAATACGTTTGAAAAAACGCTTCAATGTGACAAAGGCACTGTCGCCCTCTGGCGAAATTAGATGGAATTGAACGAGTGTCTTTGTTCCTCCGGGTAAAAATACGTTTTAAAAGCACTTTGGCATACTTAAGTCATTTTTCGAAAATTTGTTAGTTCGGCCCTTGTTCTACCGAAGGTGCGAACTGATCTCCAGGTGCATTGCCTACGTTCTAAATTTACTGAACTCTTGAAAACATTTAACCTGATCCTTTAAATTATATGACTTAAAACTTATCACACGGAAAATTCAAGTATTTGACCTACTCACACTTTTTCCCTGTAAGAAAAATGGAGAAATTATAATTGGTATTAGTACTTTTACAAAAGTAAACAACTGAACTGATTGTGATGAAGATATCGAATCTTGAGGTCATAAATACATTACATTTTACCATCATAACTCTATAGTTACTCTATGGTTTCCTACATGGCATCCATGTGGGTGGGGAAACCATGTAATGCAGCTAGTAGTACAGGTAAAGTAAACATCTTTCTTTTTATAACAGTAGGTATCTACTTACCACAACTTTCTTTGTGTTCTTCATTTACAATTTCCATGGAAGTGTGGGTCATGCAATGCATTGGATTAGGATCTAAAAAATATTGTTCACTTTTAAGTTCCAGTTTTGGCTTAGTACGTTTCAACGCACTCAATTTAAAATTGTATTAATCGAAGTAAATTCCATTCCTAAAATATAAATCTAATAAACTTCAATGGATCTAAGATTTGCACTAACATTCCACATGAGGTGTACTGCAATGTCCGAGTTTCACTAAGTATTGCTTTTTGAAACAGTTAGCTCATAAAATTAGTAACCAGATGAATTCCAAGCCGTTTTCTATTTAGAGAAAAATATGCAACACCAACAATATAATTTATTGGAGTGAGAGCAACCAACAATACAATGAGTCTTGTATACTGATCTATTAAATTGGCTTTTATGAGAATTACTTGTTTTCTAAATACACAAATCTGGTGTAGGTTTTTCCGAAGCTATGAGGTTATTTTTCTCCGTGAAAGATAAAGATTTCACCTTTTCCTTGCCTAGTAAAACTTTCACACATTTCGAATCCTTACAAGGAACAATATGTTATGTATCTGCACTCATCTCAAAAAAAATTAAAATCACGAAAATAGGACGAAAATGCAAAATGTACCACCTCACTCAATAAAGTTAGAAGGAAAGTTAAGTATAAAGTTCATCAGATTTTCCGGAGCTACTCCTACTAATCATGTGTTGCTGCTTCTGGATGGGCATGTAAGTCACACTCAAAATTTGGAAGTAATTGATCGAGTAATTGATTGAGTTATTATTATACTTTACTTTCCTCCTCACTGCACACATAAAATGCAGCCAGCAGAATTCAGCAGATGTAGCATTTATGAGGCCACTCAGTACATATTATGACCATGCTGTTTCGGCCTGGTTGAGATCACACCCAGGGCGTGAGGTAACTGTATTTCAGATAAGTGAAATATTTGGAAATGCATACGTTCAGGCAGCTATAATGTCGACAGCAATCAACGCATTCAGAAAGTGTGGGAGTTCCATCTGTGCCTTCAACCACAGTAGTCACGACTGTATCTTCAACGGCCACAACATTCCATCCTGGAGCAGTTACAACGAGACCTGAAGTTACAACAGAATCATGCACTCCCAGCTTTGTGGACGTTGGGCTCACAATGGTTGTGCTGGTGTGGATGATGAAAACACCAAAGAAATTCATATTTGTATTTATTGTGATAATAATTAGCATCTTGCCCCATTTTCATTACCCCATCTTCCCATGGTAAGGGGCAAGATGGTTGTTCGAAAGTTCCTATTAAATCATTTATTTAAAAAAAATGCTATCAGTTCATCTCCCAAGACTATGCCAAATTGTATTGAGATTAATAAGATATTGTGCCATTAATAAATAAGCATAATAAACGTAATGATTATACTGGATTTTTGGTATTTTCCTTAGATACCCCATCATGCCCCCCTGAGGTGCGCGGAGGGAGGAAGGGCTGAGGTTTTATGGAAACGACTGCATTGTCTGGACGTTGCTTTATTACTACTCAAGTACCCTAATACATTGGTTATACATATGCCTTATACTACACCACCTCATCTCTCCCTTTAAAAATAAAGAATTTTCACATATTCTTTGTTAAAATTCTCATGAAACTACAAAGGATAAAAAATATTTTTAACAAAATATAATCTTTTTTGTTAAATCGGAAATTAAATAAAAATTTAATTTCTTACTTCTCTAAAATCTACTTAAATAATAACTATGTACTTATTCTCTAAACATAGAATTTTATTTGCTTTTAATTATAGCTATTACCTATATTAAAATATTTCTTAACAGTTATACAGTTTTGTCCTATTTTTATGTATTAAATATTCCTTATCATTTTTCATAATAATTACATTTGGAGATTCATCTTTTAATACCTTAAATGGACCGGAGTTAACACAGTCAAGTTTTTTATTATCTTCGTTTTTGATTAATATCAAATCGCCTGGAGAATATTTAATAGGATTTATAGATTTGTCATAATTTAACTTTCTTTCTGTTTTCGAATTTACCAAATTATTTTTAGCATCATTTTGTGCTCGTTGTAATCTAAATTTTGTTCGTTAGGATAATCATCAAAATTATATAACGGTTCAACACGAGATATTAAATTATTAGGCAATGAACAAATTCTACCAAAAACTAATTCAAATGGTGTATACTTAGTTTCACTGTGAACTGTAGTATTGTACGAAAATGTCCAATATTTCACCCATGAACTCCATGCACTTTGATAATTGTTTGTTTGGATTCTTAAAAAGTTTCCTAATACTTTATGTGAGTTTTCTAAAGCTCCTATCGATTCATGGTGATAAGCGGTTGAAAAAATTTGCTTAATACCTAAAATATTACAAGTTTCTTTCATTACATTGGAAATAAATTCTGAACCTCTGTCTGTTGCAATAATTTTAGGAATACCATAAGTTAAAATAAAATTTTCTACAAATGCTTTAGCTACTGTATTTGCTGATTTTGATTTAAGTGGATAAGCTTCTACGTATTTAGTTAATTCACATTGAAGTGTTAAAATGTAGATAAATCCTTCATCATCTCTATCTATCGGACCAACAATATCTAGAAATACTTTTTCGAAAGACGTTGAAGATGTAGTTGTTATGCTCATCGGCTCTTTTATATATTTATGATGTTTATTTTTTTGACAATTTATACATTTATTAATAAATTTTCTTACATCACTTTCTATACTTGGCCAATAATAATATTTTTTAATATTGTTCACTGTTCTTTTTATTCCTGCATGTCCACTTGTCGGTAAAAGATGAAAATCATTTATAATTAGTTTTTTCATGTCATCATCAAATATTCTTTTTACATTATTAATTATGCAAAATCTTGGACCTTTCCAGTTAACATCATCTTTTATATCTTTTATTAACTTTCTTATTAATTCAATATTTTCTTCTTTTTTTATTATAATGAGCTCATTTATTTTTAATTCAGAACAAAACATTTCCAATTCTTTCAGCAAATCGACTCGCGTTTTTACTGATAAAGATTTTGGATTATCATTCTTGAAATAAATTGATTCTTGAGGACCTCCTACATAAATATAATTACCTGTTTTTGATACGAGTGTATCAATATTTATGTTCTTTTTAATTTTTTGTAACTTTTTACTATCTATCATAGTAAATTCAATTTCATTAATATTTTTCTTAAGAACTTCAACAACGTTAGGTTGGCCTTTCCTTTCGCTGTCTTCATTCATCGTCACATTCTTGGATTCAAGTGGTTTCTCTCTTTCTCTCGCTTTCTTACATTGTGCACGCGTCATCACATACATACATTCATCACTCATTCTCTTCAACTCATCACTAGTTATAATTATACGAGATAATGCATCAGCTGCTGCATTGTCTTTTCCACGCACATACACCACTTTAAAGTCATATTCTTCTAGGCATAGTCGAAACTTTGTCAAACGACTAGAAGGGTCTTTCATAGAAAAAAGATAAACTAACGGTTTATGATCGCTTTTAACTGCAAATTTTCTTCCAAATAGATATGGTCTAAAATACTTTACGGACCACACTATTGCCAATAATTCCTTTTCAATTATAGGATAATTTAGCTCAGCTTTATTTAAATTTCTACTAGCATAAGCTATCGGCTTTCCATTTTTATTTGACAATACACTACCAATTGCAAGTCCCGAACTGTCTGTTTGAAGAATAAATTCATTTTCTTTACTAAAATCTGGATAATCAAGTATTGGAGGGTTAACTAAACATTCTTTAAGCATTTTAAATGATTTTTCACATTCTTCAGTCCAATCAAACTTTTCATTCTTCCTACACATTTTATTCAACGGTAGTACTATTAAAGCAAAATTTTTCACAAATTTCCTGTAATAGTTTGCAAAAGCAACGAATCTCTTAACTTCATCAATCGATTTTGGTTTAGGATAATTTTTAACTACTTCTATCTTTTGTGGATCTGGGAAGACTCCTTTATCTGATACTACGTGACCCAGATATAGTAATTCTTTTTTCAAAAATTCACATTTTGCTGGATTTAGTTTTAAATTTACTTTACGAAGTCTATCTAATACTAAAATTAAATTTTTGTTATGGTCAACCAGATTTCTACCTAAAACAACAAGATCATCTAAATATATGAGACAATTTTCATAATTTAAGCCCGCCATAGCAACAGTCATGGCTCTTGAAAAAGCACTTGGGCTTATTTTTAGTCCCATAGGAAGTCTTTTCATTTGATATTGACCTTGATCTGTAGTGAAAGATGTATATTTTCTACTATTTGGTTCTAATTGTATTTGATAATAACTTTGAGAAAGATCTAAATGTGAGTAATAAACGTAACCTGAAAGTGAATCTAGTATATCAGTAATATTGGGTAAAGGGAATTTGTCATCCTTGATGTTGTCGTTTAAACGTCTATAATCTATAACAACTCTCCATTTACGTTCTGCTGTTCTATCTAGTTTCTTTGGAACGATTAATAATGGACTGGACCATTCGCTTGTTGTTTCTTCTATAATGTCATTCTCAAGTAACTCTTTTATTTGTTTTTCTATTTCTTTCTTTTGAGAAAATGGTAGCCTATATGGCTTAGTATAAACTGATGTCGCATTTTCTTTTAATTTAATTTCCTGTTTATAAATATTAGTTACTGTTAATTTATCATTTGGCAAATGAAAAACATCATTATACTTTGCACAAATATTTTCAATAGCAATTTGTTCATCTTTATGTAGATATGTATTTAATTTTAATAATGAAAATAACTCTTTTACTCGTTCAGTGTTTAAATCGGTCTTACAAAATTTTGTTACTACATAATCATCCAAATCATGTACATGTGGCTTAAAAATATTTATTTGTAACTCTTTTTCACTTGTATTCAATAGTTTAACTGGCAATTTTCCATTAATAGGTTTACATATTGAATTTGCTAAAAACACATGATCAGTTAATTGTTTTGCTAACACCAAACAATCTTTTTTACAATCCGTTGGTAAATATGTTATTGTTTCACACCTTGGTTCTAAATTAATTACCTGGTCTACAAATAAAGATATTAAAACAGTTTCGTTTGACTGATTAGTTAATGTTAATGTACAATTTTGATAATCAATAATTCCGTTATGTTTAAAAATAAAATCTTGTCCTAAAATTCCAGATGCATAACAAGGTAAATCTTTAAAAACATAAAATTTATGATTAAATTCTGCACCATTGAAATTTAAATTTAAAATAACGTATCCTTTTGCTGTGAGAATTCCACCAATTCCTTCTATATCAAATTTTTCATTATATACTTTGCAATTTAAATTTCTCAAAAACTTTTCTTTTATTGCACTGATAGAAGCTCCTGTATCAACTAATAAATCAAAATTTTTATTATTTACTGTCGAGTTTACTCGGTTAATACTTTCTCCTGTAAATATACTTTTAGTCACGAAAAAAATCTGACAGAGTTGGAGTACTGTCTTCTGTCTGCTTTTGTCTATCGTTTGTAGTTGTATTATTCTGTCCACTTACCTCGTCATTCACGTAGTGAATTTTTTCACGTCCACGAGATGATCCCCTTTGCCATCTACTATTACCTGGACTACGATAGCTATAGGTTCCACGCATACCATTGTTACCTCGTCCATAACCTCTTCCACGGTGGTTTCCTCGCTGATTGTTGTTGTTGCCACGATAGTAACCTCGATTTTGAATATAACCATACCTGTTCTGATTATATCCATCATGACCATTGTACCTTGATCCTCGATGGTTTCCTTTTCCTCTTAACGTCATAAGTTGCTGAGATGAGCTACTTACCTCTTCATCTTCAGCTGCTCTAATAGCTTCACTCAAGCTCGCAAAATTTCTAGCACATATTATAGTACTAAGTCTCTGGCTCTTTAGACCATCTGCAAACCTTTTAATAGCGTTCCTCTCGTTAATTGGTCGTAGTACGTCGAATTTGTTGTTGTCACCATCAGCCTGAGAAATCGTAAGTTCGACGAACAAATTTTCAATTTCAGTTCCGTATTGCTGAATTGTCTTGTTACCTTGAAAAGAACTTTGTAGCTTAGACTGTAATGCTGTATCGGATTTTTTAGTCAGTAAATATTTCCTAATGTCCGCTAACAAAAGATTTATGTCTGTATAAGACGTACCTAAACGCAATTTAGCTTTTCTTGAAAGTCTCGTCTTTAATATAAATGCAATTAATAATGGCTTAGTCTCATCTGTAATCATAGCACTATATAATTCTATAGCATCAATCAAGTTATAAGTGTCAATTTCTTTATCTGTCATAATCGGAAGTAAACTCACTGCAGTTTTTAAATCAAAATTTACCTTATTTGCCATTGTTGTAGTTGACTGATCTTTATCCGTGTTATGCGTCTGTGGTTTACAAAAATCTAAAATAGCTGAGTACAGTTCATTAACCTTTGCTCTATATTTCAATAAATAACTACCAAACTCTGGAGGTAATTGTTTTGTACTAACTTGATCCTCTAAAACATTTAATAACTCTTTTATTCGTCCTAATAATTCTCTTGCTTCACTTCCCTTTTTCTCTAAAATTTGTCCTTGACGTCTACTAGGTCCTATTTTAATTAAGTATGTTCGTATATCCTCTAAACCATCAACTAATTCTTTTAATCTATCCATTAAGTTAAATTACAAGCATAAAAATTAAGTAAATAGGTTTCACTTCACAAGAATAAAAATTTTACCAAGTCCATACTTTACGTAGTTCTTTAAAAATTTTTATAGAGTTCATCGAATAAATTTCATCATGTTAGAAACGTTCACGAAGTAGGTAAGTACCTACTTAAGTTCTCGGTAGTTACCAATTGAATATAACACAACACAATTACACAATTATCACACAAAGCTCATTTCCACGAACTTAAATTGCAGTAAACACAATACGTTGTACGATGCGATGGACTCCGGAATTCGGCATGTCAGCGTTACTCATCCGTAACTCGTCGCAAGTAGTTACCAAGCACCAACATCGAATCACATTGCAATATGCGCCTTGCTATTCTCAGAATTCGTGCCCCTTCTAGAACTTATTTCGCAATGAATCTCATTTTATCGAAATGTTTAGATTTTCTTTGCGCTCTATTTCTTTATTTATCTTCCTTAGGTTCTAATTATTTATCATAATCTGTAGGTATGTAAATCTATTTATTAAGTTCTTTCTTCAGAATTATTCTCTTCGAATGCGGCCAAAAAAAATATTAAAGATCTGTGTTTGCCATTTCTTGTTTAAATCTTTGTAGGTATTATCGCACCAAAAAATAATTGAATGCCCTCATTTATTTATTTTTCTTTCAGGAAGCAGAAATAGGTAGGCAATTTTCAAAAAAAAAATAGGTAGTAAATTTATCTGACCTTTTTTATCTGCTCAGTGTTACCGGTTGTGTTCAGGAACTCTGTTTTCTTCCTTCTCTATTCTTCTGTTGTACATCGTAGGGCTGGCTGGATATTAGGCAGGTAGGTGGCACTCGTAAAATTCAAAGAATCATTATGTAATAATGATCAGCCGGTAAAGTTCTTAGATATGACTACACTTTGTCACATAGTTTTCACGTCACATAATTTTAAATTAAATGTTCTTGAATTAATTATTATTTATTTATTACGCGAACGCGGTTCGGCCCGCTCGCCGCGCTCCGCCGCGCGCGGGCGCATTGCAGGGTCGCCATGAGGTGCGCGGAGGGAGGAAGGGCTGAGGTTTTATGGAAACGACTGCATTGTCTGGACGTTGCTTTATTACTACTCAAGTACCCTAATACATTGGTTATACATATGCCTTATACTACACCACCTCACCCCCTTCCCTACTATGATAGGGCGGATATTGTCTCCTCTCCTTCCTATTCTTCTCACTGTTTCTGTCTCATTTATTGAGCATTTTACATTCATATTGATATTTAGGGAAGAGATGATGATTTGTAAAACTTCTTATTTATATATCTTATTTATATACGATTTAATCAGGAAACTCTTTTAATTCTAAGTGAGAATAGGTACCTATAAGATACACTATACTACAATAACACTTCTTAAAACATTATAAAACATATTACAGTTCAAGTTCAAAATAAAAATAACCAATATTAAATCTGAATTAGTTTTTGTCGTCTTAATCAAAAAATACATGATCTTCTATATTCATTGAGACTAGGGACCTCCGTTGCCGCAACGCAGACCGATAGCAGGAATGTTAAAGAAAAGCACAAACGCATTGCGAGAAGTTTGAAAAGTTCATTGTTTAAGTACCTAGCTTAGTAATTAGCATCATACCAAAATAATAAAATTAGTAGTAACTACGCATAAAGCTTATAATTAAGTTAGTTTCCATTCCATGTAGTTATAATTCAATTCCAAGTATATTCTGTCATTATACCTACATAAATCTGGTACCAGCTTTCATAGTGAAGGTAAACGCTGCGCGTGTTTGTCGTCAACAACCTATAAAAAACTAAGTAGGTATGCTAAAACGTCTAATATCAGTTAGATTTTGATAACCATATTTAAAGTCGAAAAGTAAAGTAGGTAAGTACTTACAATCCAAATGAAATTTCATCTTTTTTTCTTGTGCTCCAGACAAGCAGGCATTGCAGAACACTTGCTCATTATTAATTTTCGTCTTCTTATTTTCCTTCTCAACCACAAGGTCACCAAAATAGCGCCAACAAAAACTAGGTTTTGATTTTGTATCAAATAACGTCGTTATTGACACTTGTTTAATTTTAAGGGAATTTATATTTACGGCCGCCATGATCAAACTTCGAAATTGAACTAAAATAAAATATGCCGGGTCGTGGCGAGCGGGATTACCTCTCTCCCCTCGCCGCTCCCCGGCTGACGCCCGCTCGCGCCTAGTCGGCGCGCCGACTTGTAACCCCGGCGGCGGCGGCGCGTGAAAACAGCGGCGCGGCGTGGCGGCGCCGGCGCGGCGCGCACGTCTATGCCATAACCACTGCACTGGGGCATCCCCGTTGATCTCTGAATTTAAATCAGGCGTTTTGTTGACACAAATAGGGCATTTAGAATACATGCAATCAAAACATTCCCTGCAGGTAATTGTTCGTATCAAATCATTCATATTTGATGTTTGGAGCACATTCAGTGTTTTGAGCTTTAATGCTTTGAAACCAATGTTAGCATGCTTAATACATGCACAGGTATTCCTATCTTTAATTTTAGGTGAAATCACATAGAATGGTCGATAGCTAGCAAATGTCGCGTAGGATGCCCTACCTCCTTCAGTTCTGTATTTGGTATGTAGTCTTTGCATTGTATCCACCAGGTATCTTAGTTGTTTCTTTTCTTTATTTTTTGTTTTACATTCTTGTTTTCCTGCTGTTGGTCGACTTATATCATCCCTGTAAAAAATCTTTAAATCTCCCTCATGTATTTGTCCCTGATAATTTTAGTTGATTCTGTCATCCTTAATTTGCTGTAAGTCCAAGACTGTATGAGATTTTTCCTTTAACTTTATATTTTTTTACTGTCGTTCCAAGAGCTACTTGTTTAAGGGCTCTTTTCTTTTCTCTTGTGTCAGCTTTTTTGTATTGTTCTGTCAGTGAGTCTGTCAATGTGTTCAGTACTAGGAGTTTCTTTTTGACTTTCTCTTTTTCTTCTTTAGAGATTGATGGTATTTCATCTAAAAACTTATTAGTTTTCGTCATTGGAGTATCTTTGGCAGGAGTGACAAAATCAGGTTCGTCAACTGTTGCAGTTATCTGTACTAGATGCGGCTGGGATACTATTTGCTTTTTCAGATCTGCTATTTCGGCTTTGTAACGGTAAAGCTGTCTCTTCAAATTTTTCTTTTTTCTTTTTAACTCTTCATTTTCGGCTTTTAGTTCTTGTATTATCTTAGTATCTTTTATCTTTGGATCTTCTAGCTTTTGTGTGACGTTTTTGTGTTCTTGTATTTCATTTAATGTCTGACTTTTTTCTTTTCTATTAATTTTCTTTGCTCTTCTTTCGTTTGCCTCTTTCCATTTCTTGCGTCGAAGGTTTCGCTCTTCTTCTGTTAATTCTGCAATTTTTTTTGTATTCTTTTTCACTTTTTCAAGATGTTTAATCCTAAGTCCTTCATGTTTCTCCGGATTTTGGGTTTTCAAGCGTTCTCTGTAACGCTTTTGCCTTTCGGAGTTGGTAAGTGGCATGTCTGCAACAAAGGTAAACTTTAAATGACGTCCAGACTTGGGCCTGAATCTCGGAATCTCGCAATATCGTAATATCGAAATCTCGGAGATTGTTGTACCTATTATGATTGGTTTTGATTGTATTTTATTGTACTCCACAGAACTATACTCAATATCGGAATTCCGATATTGAGATCTAATATCGAATATCAATATCGGAATTGAAAACCGTCCGATATTACATGCCCTAGTCCAGATAATAAATTATTGTATAATATATTATAATGTGAAGTTATAAGGCACCGTGGGTGATAATGATAAATTAGGCAAACACATTCTTTTTTTTTTTCATTTTAATCTGGGTGTGTGTACAACAATTTATACACCTATACAGTTAGTGACGAAATTCGTGACAAACACAAGCCATAACCCTCTTTGTTATTGTCGTTATTCTAATGTGCATGTAGCTTTATACAGAACAATTTCGTTACGTAACGAAATGTAACTAAGTTGTACGAAAAAAATAACCTCAAAACTGTTTTTCATGACAACAACATAATCTGAAGCACGAAAACATAAATAAATCACTAGATAAATGTAAGAACTACACAAATTTAAATTAGATTTTCTTGCCAGAATAACAAAATTGTTAGTGAAGTTTGAAGCTGCGACATCACACAACAAGGCGGTCCCTCACGTCTAAATACGCCATAACAGTTTCGTTATTCACCAATCAGAATCGAGTCAATGCTGCCAACTGAATGGCAAAAGTTGCGTTCAATAATCTTGTGAAATCATTGTAAAATAACGTTACAAAGTTGTTTGTTACTAAATTGTAAGAAACTTGCGACAAGCAAATAACTATTAATTTGTATTAGAAATTTAGGAGACATAGTCCCTATTAGTAAAGATAATAAAATAGAACTTTATTCCGTTGAGTTAAAGATATATAAATAAATCCATATCTACAAAAAAAACTTTTAATTTAGTCGGAACCTGTAAAGGCATAGAGCGACATGATGATTTTTGTATTGATAACGAAATCAAGGTTTTATTAAACATAACACTGGGCGTTTATTCTATAGAATTTAGCTAATGCACTAGGTTACGAAATAATAAGAATGTCTTCTGATAGATGAAATATAGCATTTCAAAAATAAATAAGAAAATATATTTATTTTTTAAATATAAAAATTGCGACAAACTTTTTTTCTGGAAAGTACAATTTATTTGAGAATTACTCATATACTAGATTTAATTTATTCAATCTTAATGAATAGATGACTGACTTCAACAGCGCAGTTTGATAGCCTGCAAAGAAACGAGAGATTTGGGTTCGATTCCCATTTTCCTGAGTCGTTTTCTGTTGATGTAGATTTGTTACCCCCGTTTCGATTCGCTGCGTTTCGACTTCCCGCTGTATCGACATTTCAAAAATGAAATTTCCTCGCTTTTATTCCCCCGGTTTCGACTTAGCAAATCGGTACAGTAAGCAAGAAAACGTTGTATTTTATTTTAAATGTTTATGGTTTTAAACTGATTTTTAAAATCATAAAAACGAGAAGACCTTTTTGCCATAGTCTTTTGTTTCTTAAAATTTCCAGGTAAAGAGTGTTTCGCAGTCGCCTTATACTATCTCTTTCTTTCATATTTATCTCACTCTTAAAGAACTGACTTTGAATTATACAGCTATTCAGTCAGCGTTGGGTGTTTTGTCTAGTAAGGTGTGTTGTTAAAATGTCTTGTGAACTGTGTTGGTTAAAAGTGCCGCCTTAGTTATTTAAGTACTTTTAAGTCATGTTCTAAACCGTTTAAACAAATTTATTCCCTACACGCAGATATTTCTGAATCTGATGAATGCCCAAATGTAGCACCAGTCATATTTGCTTTGCTTCCCAATAAAACGGAAACAACTTACACTCGATTGTTTACTCTTATTAAACAACATGCTCACGATTTTAATCCAACAATTTTCATAATCGATTGCGAAATAGCTGCCATCAATGCAATCAAAAACGTCTTCCCTTCGTCAGAAATTAAACTTTGCTACTTTCATTTTTGCAAAAACATCTGGGACAAAGCCAAAGATTTATCGGTAAACAGCACTCGTCAAAATGTCAATTATATTGGAATGTGTACATCCCTCGCTCTTCTACCTTACGAGCATATACACTACGCTTGGCAACAATTAATAAATAATCCCGATTTCACAAGCACAGCAGTTACTGATTTTAATATGTACATGTCGAAGCAGTGGTTAGGAGAATATTCTAAATATATCAGTTGTTATGCACAAAAAATACGAACAACAAATCATGTAATTCTGTGATTTTTTAAAATGCATCTGTGACTAAATATGATGTACCTGTGACATATAGCTATAGGGTCTTTATATTTATTTGTTTCGTATTTTATTTGTAATTACATATTCTATACTATTTGAAAATGTTTACCAAGATATTTGTAAAAAAACTGTGATTTATGAATAAGTACCTGAAGACTGATTAAAACTGTATAATAATGCAAAAATTTATAAACGTTAAATATTGTATAATAAATGTTGATTATTTTAAACTAAAACACTTGTTTTACTAACAGTACTTTTGGTACCTATTCATGGTCAAACCTGAGGAAAGTCGATAGGGCGGGAGTCGATACCGAGGTAAGTCGAAACGATGGGAAGTCGAAACGCAGGGAATCGAAACCGGGGTAACAAATCTGATGTATACCTAAACTTACTATTTTTTTAACCTCCTATTTTGATGAAAACCTATCACATATTCAGGATGTCTTAGAATATGTATAAGTATTAACCTGAAGGTTAACTACACTAGCTTATGCCACATATCACTGTTAAACAAAGCATTGCAACCATGGTAGGTAGGTTCTCATGGTTTTAATTTTTAAATAAGTTTTATTTAACACGTCAAACAACCTTCTTTTGAAATAGCAGAAATGTTCCGAGATACCTTGTAGTATCTAAATCAATTTGTGAGGAGTCATGAGGACAAATGGAAAATATATACAGTTTAATCTGAACATAGGTAAAGTTCATCTTACTATTATAATAAATGGGAAAGTCTGTGTGAATGTTTGTTATAAGTACTTGAAATCTGATTTAGACTATTCGCTGACGATGCGACGTGCGAACGTTGAATGCGTTCGCTCGTCGCTAGCAGCTGGTTACTTTTGATGCATACCTACCTGTTTTTTTTTTATGTAGTTGAAGTTAAATGGCTAGCAAGGATCTTCACAAATAATTCTGTAAAGTAGGTACCTAGCTACCTACTCACCAAGTATCAAATAGAGACTAAGGTCAGTGTTCTTCACAGTTCAGTCGGACTCAAATTATTTCTAAAGTAAATAATATTTATTAATAGCTAAATCAATGAAGCTTATAAGTGATAACTGTCCGACTGTCCTTTGGTGAACACTGGTCTAAGAGGCTTTCAGACAAACCGAATCACGGTTTTAGTTAAGCTTTTTAAATAAAATAAGTGCTTATGTGTATAACATAAAATAATAATAAAAAAAAGTAATCTTTGTAACGATATTAGGATAACATAATTAGATCACATAGCTCACTAGTATCAATTGTACAAAATCTCTATAACTAATTATAAATAATAAAAAATCATTTTATTTCTTACAGAAACTGCTGGTTTACAAGTTACTTAGTTTTGTTAGTAAATATAATTTTAAGTTTTAAAGTTGTTAGTAGGTAAACAATTTTAGTTTAAATAGTTAGTTACAGTTTTACAGTTCTATTATAAAAAAATTCAATATATTCGTTTAGACATACATTTTACTTATTACATGTATTTTAATATAATTATTCCGTACGAACCCCTCTGCAGGTAAAAGCCTCCTCCAAATTGAGTCAGTTTTCTCTGCTGTTTGTGTCCAATTTGGACCCGCTATGCGTTTGATTTCGACCTGTCATCTTATGCAAGGTCTTCCTTTCTTTCTATTGCCCACCGGCACATGGACAAAAAATGACAGAATGGAGGGGTCCATTTCCTGTCATTTTTTGTCCATCTTTGATCTTGGATGAAAGTTTTTTAACATTATATGTCATAATGTATACAGTTTTTTGTGTGGTTTTTTTAATTATTTGGAGGGTTTCGGTCATGCATGATCTTCCGCGGTGACCATCCGGTTTGGAAGATGAGTTTGGTGTTCTGCGTGGCTAGCACGCCGTTTCTTGTCTTCTCTACCTAGACTAGAATAGCGTGGACTTTCTTGTCTTCGAAATTTGTCTCTTGCCCGAGCACGCCGTTTCACGGAACGAACCCTAGAAAACAGTTTCTTCGTAGACAAGCTCTTTCTATAGCAACAAGAACGCACGCTGTGGAATCGACCATTCAAAATCGTTGGATATTATCTATCTACCATAGACAAAGCATCTACACCAATTTTAGACTTTATTTCATTGTGATAAGCTTCAACTAGATTGTACATAGTTTAATGGAATCAACGTAGAGGCGCTGCTGTAGCAGGCATAGAATTATAAAAATCTATGGTTGTAGTCCATTTGACAAGTTAAAAATGGCTAAAGATTTTTTTTATCTGTCAATAGCGAGTAACATTTTTACTTTTTTGAGTGATTTTCTTTTATAACACATTTTAAGAATCTGTATTTATTGCGTGTAACTAAATCTTGTGCCCCTAGTTGTGAATCAAAAATCGGTAGTGGCATCTATTCATAAGTACACTGTTTTCTGCGAACACGCCGCGGCCACCATACCGATACAGTTTGTAGATTGGACAAATAACTGTAAATCTTTGAATTCCCTCAATGATAATCAATTATTGAGTAAACGTGTTGGTGCCAAACATTTTGAGCGTAAATTTTACGAAAATAATACGCCTGGATTGCCTCATTGCTCGGCCAACTCTGTTATGCGGCAGAAATTTGCAGTGGGATTCCGAAAAAATTAAGTAGATTGTTGATTCTTCTGTGCACCTAATGATTAAAATATGTGTCTAAATTTATCAATGGATGTCTTAAAATAAAGATTTTACACGATAAAAAAATAAACATGCTGTGAAAAAAGGGATGTGCATTGAGAACCGGCCATATTCTAAGAACCGGTTCTTTTGATTTCGATTTCATCACAGGACCGGGTACCCGGTTCTTTCGGGTATTTCCAGTTCTTTTGTTAATTTACTGTAATTTGAATTTTGTCTTACAATATAATGGTATTACAATATGGTCAAAAACCAAACAGTGAATTTATAATCACAGGTATCACGCAAATCACAGGTATATTTTATTTAAACATTCAGTTTTGTAACAAACCAGTAAACTATGTCATACGGTAAATGGTATTAAGAAAACCGGTTATTTTTGGAGCTGTAAGATATGATATGATATCTGAAGACGGATGTCCGGTCGAACGATTTTTAAAATTAATTCCAAATTGTGGACATAAAGCAGAAGACCTAGCTAAAACCGTCCTAGAGACTTTAAAAAACTACGACTTGGATATCGCTGACTACAGAGGACAGTCATATGATAATGCCAGCAATATTTCGGGTGCATATTCTGGTCTCCAAGCAAGATTGAGACAAGTGAATCCGCTAATAGATTACGTCCCTTGTTCAGCTCACTCCTTGAATCTAGTTGGGTCATGTGCGGCCGAGTCTTGCCCAGCTGCTATATCTTTATTCGGCGTCCTGCAGTCGTTGTACAATTTCTTTGCGGCATCAACACACAGACGGGAAATTTTACTGTCGAACCTTAAAAGCACATTCATCCGTCGTGAAGAGTCTTTCACAGACAAGATCGACGCCTGCCAAAGTTTATGTAGCTCTTGGGATGAGATCTTAGCAGCTCTTCAGATAATTGCCAATGACGCAAATGAAAAACCACCAACGCGCTCTGAAGCTTCAGGTCTTATGAAATCATTAGACTCACTGGAAACTTGTTTTTTAGCCCTCTTCTGGAACGATATCTTAGAAAGATTCAACAAAGTAAGCAAATCTCTTCAATGCGTTAACATCGACCTAGCTGAACTGTACGAGTCTTTGGCAAAATACCTAGTTGAATTAAGGGAACCCAACATCTTTGACCTTTACGAGTCAAAAGCCATAGAAAAATCCGGCGTAAATAGTTATGCACACGACATGCAGAGGAAACGTAAGCGTGCAGTTAAATTTGACGATAACAGAGAAAATGATACTGAATTTTCTAGCCGCGAAAGATTCAAAGTAACGACTTTTTACGTCATAATAGATAGATTGGTTGCAGAACTACGGAGGCGCGGGACTGCGTATCACAACCTAATTAGAAAGTTTGACTTCCTTTCATAACTACATCGTTTGGATTTCAAAGATATAAGTGAAAAAGCCAAAAACCTTGTAGCTTTTTACCCAGGGGATTTGGATAGGACTTTGGAAAACGAGTGCCTACACCTAAGAGCTAATTTGCTGTCGAATGATGAAGTAAAAGAGTTATCGTCGCTGAAACTTTACAAATATTTATTTCAAAAAGGCTTTTTGGACATTTATCCAAACGTAGGAATTGCGCTACGAATCCTTTTATGTACACCAGCATCAAATTGCTCAGCAGAAAGATCATTTTCAGCGCTCAAGAGAGTAAAAAACTACATGAGATCTACCATAGAAGAGGATAGACTTAACTCACTATCTATTATGTACATAGAGTCAGAAATAATGCAGTCTATTGACTACGATGAAGTAATTCGTTCTTTTGCAGAAAAGAAAGTTCGCCGTATCTGTCTGTAAGTAGGTACCTATTTAACTAGTTTTCGATAGTATTTTTTGTGTTGTATTCTTATTGTAATTTTATATTTTATTGTATTGTGCAATAATTTGATATTTATGTCTACTACTTATGTAATAAATAATGCCATGACTGCATGTTAATAAAGAAAAGCGCAAGCAAAGCTGCTTTTTCTATCTCTATTTTTTTTATTTTTGCTGGTTTTTTCTGTTTTTTTGATTATTCAATATTCTGATGTTTATGCCTATCGATCTATAAAGGTGAAAATGATATAGATATATGTATTAATAAAGGCAAGCTGCTCATAATCACTATCACTACATAGTATAAAACAAAGTCGCTTTCTCTGTCTCTATATCCCTATGTCCCTTTGTATGCTTAAATCGTATAATAAAACCGTGCGAAGCCTTAGGGTTAGGGTTACTAGTATTTAATAAAATTTGATTAAAAAATATATTCTGTAATTCTCTCATTTTCGGCGCGTCGGGGAGGGGGTGGGGTGCTGGAGAGTAAAAGTAATAACTTTTTAATCTAATAAGATAGAAGAAATATAGAGTTATTTTAAGAAAGAGGGGCCCTCAAACACCAAGGGCCTAGGGGCCCTGGATCCCTTAATCCGGGCCTGAAAATGAAGTGTGTTTTAAACTACCTCTCCTATTGTGGAAGTCATTGTGTCAATCTGACCGAAAGTTATACAAAGTTTAGTTTTCATCATATCAACGTGACTCCACAAAACTGAGTGCACTTGTGCAGCATAACAGTAATGAAACTAAATTTGCTATTTCGATAACTTCGAACCAATGTGGTCACAGAAAATGAAGTGTGTTTTAAACTACCTCTCCTATTGTGGAAGTCATTGTGGCAATCTGACCGAAAGTTATACAAAGTTTAGTTTTCATCATATCAACCTGACTTCACAAAACTGAGTGCACTTGTGCAGCATAACAGTAATGAAACTGAATTTGCTATTTCGATAACTTCGAACCAATCTGGTCACAGAAAACGAAGTGTGTTTTAAACTACCTCTCCTATTGTGGAAGACATTGTGTCAATCTGACGGAAAGTTATACAAAGTTTAGTTTTCATCATATCAACCTGACTTCACAAAACTGAGTGCACTTGTGCAGCATAACAGTAATGAAACTGAATTTGCTATTTCGATAACTTCGAACCAATCTGGTCACAGAAAACGAAGTGTGTTTTAAACTACCTCTCCTATTGTGGAAGACATTGTGTCAATCTGACGGAAAGTTATACAAAGTTTAGTTTTCATCATATCAACCTGACTTCACAAAACTGAGTGCACTTGTGCAGCATAACAGTAATGATGCGTTGTTTTTATTTCTGTGGATAGAACGACTCAGTTACAAATCTGAATCATAAGATAGCGACCTAGACAACAACTTTCGTTATAAATGTGTAGTGTATTTGATTGTCATCTAGCTTCTGTTGTTGAGGTAAGTTCGTAGATAGTTAAATGAGTTTCGATAACCAATTTAATTCAATATTATTGGGCAGCACACCCCACGGAAGGGCCGAAGGCTCTGAAGTGGGGTCGTGTGCCCTATAATATACTACTTATATAAATTTAACTCTTTTAGTTTTCTACTGATGTAATTGTAGCAGAGGATACTCCATCACCAACATCACCACATCATAGACTGAGCTCAATAACAAACCCAGCACCACAGACACAGAGTCCACCATTATCAATAAGCCCACCTTCAGAGTCCCGCAATACCACTTCTCAAGTTTCCTCCCAGACTCCAAACATCAGACGCTAGCAGCAGACGCCAAGCACAATGTTCAAAAATCAATTTCTGGCCTCCGATGAGAGCACCAGAAGTATTTTGAAAGTAAGTTCTATGTAAAATAAGCCTTTGTTAATCTATTCTATTAGGGTTATTCACAGAAGTGGATACTAATTTGCTGCAATAATAATAATAAATAAATAAATAATTCCGGACAGTCCACACAGCATCATCTAGCCAAAAGCTAAGCAGAGCTTGTGTTATGGGTACTAGATGACTGATATACTTAATACAATATATTACATAGATAATATTTTATATTTTTTATACATATACATAGAAAACACCCAGACCAGACCAACGGAACAAATTTCTGCAGATCGTACACAAATTTGTTCCGAGGCGGGAATCAAACCCGCAACCTCCTGCGTCGCAGGCGGACCTTCGCCCACCGCGCCACATCGGTCGTCAAATATATAAAGATAATGATGAAAGTTTGTCTAAATGTTCCTCAGTTTTGCTGTTTTTTAATTTTAACTGTATACCTAATTATTCCTATGCTCTTGTTTTAGGAAATAACAATATGAAAATAAAAAATAACTTGGAAGAAATTCAGATGCGAAGAACCCTCACAGAAAGGTAAGAAATCACTTCATAGTATAAAACTGAAGTCGCTTCCCGCTGTCTGTTTGTACCTAAATCTTAAATCTTTAAAATATGCAATGGATATTGATGTGGTTTTATTAATAGATAGTTATTCTAGAGGAATGTATAAATTAGCCGGGGCAGGTTGCAGTAAAGAATTAAAATATTGAGTTAGAAATAATAATAATTATACTGCTTGCATCATGCGGCATTCCTTATGTTTAGTATCTGAAAAATAGAATAAATGTTAATAATTACTTATTTTTTGTTACAGATTGCGCAAATACAGAGATTTGACAAGAAGACATTTAGGAAACTAGCAAAAATAAAATCAATACCTTACTATTAATTACATGTTTCACAAAAAAAAAATCTTTTAATTTCTATGTACCTAGTCGCTGAAATATGCCCTCACTATACTCTGTCTTTTGCTCCGTCCCAGAATCAAACTGCAATGTGAACCGTGCGTGGGGATCAACTGTCCTTTCAGCTTCAGCCACCTAGTCAGACATGGGCTCCATTGGTACCCTAAAAAAATCTTATATTCAGTATCAAGCAATTCTGAATTAGTATAATAAGTTTAGTCTTACAAAGTTAGTGTGAATTTACCGGTAATGCTTCATAATGTTGTATAGTGTACAACATGCCAACCGGAGATTTCAGCCGAGATAGAGGATTTTTATGGCCGTCTGTACACTGCACATGCCCCTCGTTCCCGAAGAGATGACCTTGATTCTAGAGCCACCCTGACACGCCACTACACCGACGAACTGCCAGACATCAGTCAAGACGAAATCGTGTTAGCTTTGAGGCAGCTTAAAAATGGAAAAGCCCCCGGTGAGGACGGTATAACTTCAGAGCTTCTGAAGGCAGGAGGAGCCTCCGTTATACAGGAGCTACAACACCTCTTCAATACCGTCCTCCACAGTGGGAGAACTCCTAAGGCGTGGAGCGGGAGTTTGGTGGTGCTCTTTTTTAAGAAGGGTGATAAAACTCTCCTTAAAAATTACAGACCCATCACACTCCTGAGCCACATCTATAAGCTGTTCTCACGAGTGATCACGAATCGTCTCGCCAGGAGACTTGACGAGTTCCAGCCACCGGAACAGGCCGGGTTCCGCGGAGGATATGGCACCATAGACCACATACACACAGTGAGGCAGATTATACAGAAGTCCGAAGAGTATAATCAGCCCCTGTGTCTCGCTTTTGTGGACTATGATAAAGCCTTTGACTCCGTCGAAACCTGGGCTGTTCTGGAATCCTTACAGCGATGCCAAGTAGACTATCGTTACATCGAAGTGCTGAGGTGTCTCTATGAAGCTGCCACTATGAGTGTCCAAGTACAGGACCAGCAGTCTAAACCTATCCAATTGCGCAGAGGAGTGAGACAGGGGGATGTTATATCCCCGAAACTGTTCACGAGCGCATTGGAAGATATGTTTAAGACGCTGGACTGGAAAGGTAAGGGCATTAACATAAACGGCGATTACATCTCACACCTGCGATTCGCTGATGACATAGTCGTAATGGCGGAGTCGCTAGAGGAGCTGACCCACATGCTGGACGGCCTAGCTTCAGCCTCGCGATGTATCGGTCTTGGCATGAATTTGGATAAAACCAAAGTCATGATCAATGGCCACATTGTTCCGGGACCGATCGTCGTAGATGGTCACCTTCTTGAAATTGTTTCCGAGTATACTTACCTTGGGCAGACTGTACAGCTAGGTAAAAACAATTTTGAGAAGGAGGCCAAGAGGAGGATCCAGCTAGGCTGGGCAGCATTTGGGAAACTACGTCAAGTCTTCTCTTCATCCATACCGCAATGTTTGAAAACGAAAGTTTTCAATCAGTGCGTCCTACCCGTAATGACCTACGGAGCTGAGACGTGGACACTCACGGTAGGGCTGGTCCACCAGTTCAAAGTCGCCCAGCGAGCTATGGAAAGAGCTATGCTCGGAGTCTCTCTGAAGGATAGAATTCGTAACGAATACATCCGACAGAGAACCAAAGTTATCGACATAGCTCAAAGAATTAGCAAGCTGAAGTGGCAATGGGCCGGCCATATCTCGCGAAGAACCGACAACCGTTGGGGTAAACGTGTTCTTGAGTGGAGACCGCGACTCGGTAAACGTAGCGTAGGACGCCCTCCGGCCAGGTGGGATGACGATCTGCGAAAGACTGCTGGCAGATGCTGGATGCGTCAAGCTGAAGACAGGGCGCTATGGCGCTCATTGGGGGAGGCCTATGTCCAGCAGTGGACTAATATAGGTTGATGATGATGATGATGTACAACATGCATATAGAGGTATTATTGCAGAAGCCTTCTCCGGGTCATAGTGGAGGCTGCGGTCTATGCCGAGAGACCGGAAAGTACCTTTGAGATAGCCATTGGTCCTCTCAATAACATTTCTAGCTTGGCAATGCCACTTAGTGTATTTATCTTCCGGGGTTCCTGCCCGAGCACCTAAAATTTGTGTCATGAGCCATGGCTCAAGGGCATATCCAGAATCTCCTAGAAAATAACAACAATAAGTTATTACACTACATTAGTTTATTGTAAATATTAATTTTAGAAAATGATAAATGGAATTATACCTACCCAGAAGATAATATTCACCAATCCTGGCTGTGTGCAGCCTGCGAAGCTGTGTTTTTATCAACAAATTATTGTAAATGAACTTGGTCGTGAACACGACCTGGGTAGTTCGCATTCACGGTTAAGATCCTGCACTCTGCATCTGCAATCTTTGCAAGACTCATTGAATTAAAGGGAATATTTCTAGCACATCGATACTTCTATTGAGAGGTTATATACCAGCTGAACATTAATGGATGTGAATCCATGGCAGTTTTTAAATTGTATCTGGCCAGGCTTAGGTGGCGGATGCAATTTTATTTGCGTGCAGTCAATGCATCCTAAGATGATGAAGGCAATCTAAATTTTTGACGAAAATTTCTTTGTCGGTCACCTTCCGTGTTAGGAAGACATGCGGTCTATAAAACAGGAGCTGTCCGAGCTAAGGAGTACTTGTGACTTCACGAGCCAGAAGCTGGATGAGCTTGGTGGTAGACTCATGTGGAGACTAGGGTAACGAATCTTGAGAAGTTGCAGGACACCGTTCTCAGCCTGCAGAACGAGGTGAGCAAGGCCAAACTCGATCTGTCAGCGCAGGAACAGAGGTCGAGATCGAACAACATCGAGATCAAGGGAGTACCCATCAAGAAGGATGAAAATTTATTTTCAATTGTGGAAAAGATTGGTAAAAAGGTGAACTACGTCGTGCCAAAAACTCAGATAAATTACATATCTAGGGTTCCTATGCACAATTCGAAGGAGAAACTGATAATCGTCAGTTTTATTAACAGATATATTAAAGAAGACTTCATCGGAGCTGCGCGTGCCGAAAAACTTATAACCTCGGACGTGGGCTTCTCGGGTCCTTCTAATAGAGTCTACATTAATGATCATCTCAATTTACCAGTTCTAGATCTTCTTTGGAGCTACAGCTGAGTATGACTTTGCTGTTTTTACCTTTCCGGATCTTATCGATCCTAGCTCCACTGGTTCTGGTGTCTAGAGCATCCCTGATTCTATCAATCACATTATCTCCGGTGTATTGTGGATTTGTGGATGAGATTATCAAGGTGTGGTTCGGCTTTTTAGGTGGTGATGGTTTTGCGGCGACCTTCGCATAGGTGACTTTTGTTCTAGCGCAACTGCTTTCATCAGCTTTTGCCAGCTCTGCTTCGAGACTGAGCGCAGTTGGTGGCATAAGTATTTTTTCCTGCCGAATGTGCGAAGCTCTGAAGATACCGCTTCAAGCCTCTCGGTGATTGGCTGAATGTGGTCCTCGATGTTGATAAGGACTGGTTGTGGGGATGGTTCCGGAGCCTTTTTCGCTGAAATTCCCTCCAGAATTTTGCAGATCACCTCAATTTCCTTCTTTACTTCTTTTTCTGTTGTTTGAAGTGGATGAGATTTTGCTTCCAGCAGTTTGTTGTTCACTTCCAGGGTCTCTTGAGTTGTGCTGTGGTCTCTTTTGAGGTCTCTCCTGAACTCATCCAGCTGGTTCTGTATCGAAGCCACACCTGCTTTTAAGCTGGTGTGGTTCTTTTGGAGAAGATCGGTCTCGTGGCTCCTTTCCTCGATGGATATTTTTTCTCCGAGAGACTTAAGACATTTCTCTAGGCCCTGGATTGCTTCCGCTGTTTCTTTGACAAGCCTGTGAGGCTCCTGTGTTTCATAACTCAGCCAGTCCCGGATCGCTTTTGCTTCTTTGAGAGAGGAGGTGACGTCATCTCGGACATGGGAGACTTCTTGAGTGAGATATTTTGTTATATCTGCAATTTGTTTACTGTGAGCTCTTTCAATGCGAACTAACTCTTAAGCATGTCGAGCTTTTTCTTTTTCTAGGTTCGAGATGTGCCTGGATCTCGAGTCCTGAAGGGAAAGGGCAATCTCGTAGAGGTTCTACAGGCTCTCAAGTGCGATAGCTTTGCACTCTTTTTTCATATTCCCTGCTGATTCTAGAGGTAGTGCATCCTGTCCCTTAAGCAGCGTCTCGTTAGCTACCTTCGTTGCCCTATCCATCGCAACCCCTGTTCTTTTCCCAGTTTGCTCGACCAGCATACTGAGTCTAACTTTGGGAGCGGTTGTCGGGGTAGGAAGATCAATCGACGATGTAAGTGATTCATCGTCTGACAAGAACGGTTTGGGAGGGGATATGCCACATTGTTGCCAGTTGATCACTTTTTCTAGAACCGAATCCGTGGCTGTTTTTGGCCTTTGAGCTGAAGAGGTAGATGAATTCTCGCTTCGTGCTGGAGGAGATGGAGTCTTATGCTTCCTTCTTGGTGGGGCCAGGGGGACGGTTTTACTGTCAGCCATCCCCTCTGATGAAGCATTTTTGATTGCTACGGGCCCTTGTTCAGGCAAAGGCGGAGCCATCCTTTCTGATCTCACTGATGTTTTGGAAGATGTTTCTTTTTTCATCACTTTTTCGCGCAACGATCGTTGTTTTTGTGCTACAGTGGGGGCAGCTTGTACCTACGAAACAGATTCGGTCAGAGATTTGCTTGACATGATTTGGTTTATTTTTATTTATTTAACAAAAATAGAACTTAAATAAGTAGAATGTTAATATAGATATAAACTTTTTAATATTATATTTTAGTATTATATCTTACTTAAAGCTAGTTGTTTCCTCTTCCCAAGATGTTCTGCGACTTGTGAGTGGTGGTGAACGCGCCAGAACCGGGATGGAAAGGCTCTGCGTGGTGTGTGTTGCTCGTTGTGGAGTGAAGTCGAAAGGTCCTCTGGTTCTTCAGGGTGTCTTGTTTTCTTCTGGAAACCTCGAGGGGAAATGGACAGGAAAAGGGGTTTCCCTGGGGGCCAAGTTGTAGGGCTCCTTCTCCGGAGTACTTTGATACCAAACAGTGGGAGGAGTCTATCCCAATGGGTTCTGGAGATATAAAGGGAGGTGTTTTTTGAATTTGGGGGGGATTCCTTGAGAATGTCAGTGAATAGATCTTCTCCTTCGGAGTTCTAGAGACCCAACAAGGGGGGTCCACCTCTAATGGTTTTGGAGTTACAATGGCTTGAAAATCCTTAGGGGCCAAGTTATGCCTTCTTCTCCTGATAACGTAGACACCCCACACTATGGGCCTGTCTCCGAAGGATAAGGGGAGATATGAAGAGAGAGGTTTTCCTCGGGGGGGGGGGGGTTAAATAAACGACAATGGGTAAGAAAATGGATTGACGATAGAAATGAAACTGGTGGCTCTGCTTTGTTGCTGAAGCAATTGCGATTTGAAGATCCTGCGGAGTACAAACTGGCTATGAGGATGTCACCACAGAATTTTGACTAATTGCTGTCAATGATATCGAGCTCTATTCAACGACATGATACATTCATGAGAGATGCTTTACCAGCCAGAATCCTTCATAGAATATTGTTTTAGGTACCGTTGCAAACTTGATCTAGGGATTTCATATTTATCAGCTGATGTTTTTATTTTTGATCCGTTTGATACCTCTTCTATGGCTCGTTATATTAAATCTTTAGGGATTTCTCGTCGCAAACCTTTCTTTTTGAATTTAAACGGCATCTTTCTGTAATTAACAATAAACCAATAGTTAAAAATCCTACTATACTGAACATAATAGGAGGGAGCGTTGGGCATGCCCAAACCACCCGCACGTCTAGATGCCCATTACTCCCCCTGTATACATTTTCGACATAGGTTACCGGTATTATTTGGATCTAAGTATTTAGGCTTGGATTTCAATTTGGATTTCAGTTTAATTTATAGATTAGTTAATGTACAATAGATTAATAATAGGAAATACACATACCTTTCATTAGTTTTCTCTTTATAACGATCCGAAACCGCAACAAAATATTTACTTTTACGAGCGCATAACCTTCAAACGTGTTTGTGTTTGTATTGAACTACCTACATGTTCGTTGTTGGAAATCTAAGTCCTGACGCACATAGTTCAGTTTTTAATTATTTATAAGTAACAAATTTTCAAAAATAATAGCTCATGATTTAAAGTTACAATTACTAGAAAATTGCAAGGCACATAATTTTAAATGTGTCTTAAACTGTATTTCTTATAAGATATAAGTTATCCATAATAGGTATAAGCTCCCTAGAAAATTGAAAGATTTCGTAATTTTAATTACAGCTGCCGTTATCACGCGGACCACCCAAGTGCCTTCACAGACGTGGTATTTCATGCAAATGCTTGCGACAGTTGAAGGTAGGTATAATGATCCTTGATCTGTATTAATTTAAGACGCACATTACTTTGACTAAAATTCAGAACATTTGTATGAAGTACATGTCTTTTTAACAACAGTTAAATGTGTACAGATAATTATCACACATGCAAAAATAAATGCACATTGATGGTGGAGAGCGAGCGCATCACCATTTAGGGCCCGCGTACTAGGTAGCCTGCCGCAGCCAGGCTGCGGCAGCCAGAATATTTGCGGGAATTCGTGGTTGCCTAGTGCGCGGGCTCATATACAACGTTATATGTTTTACTGGCTGCAGCAGCCAGAATATTTGCGCAGCCAGTTATAGCAGCCAATCAATTCAATTTCCCAAATAAATTTGTCTGTATCGAAAGTCATCTTCAGTTCGGAACGCAAAATACGTCTGACTGCTACAACTAGTGCTAGGAGACTGACCGCAGCCACATACATTCGCCTACACACGTTCAGCCGGCTGCAGCTGAAGTATATTCCACTTTATATAATAATTGAATTGAAAAGTTCTATGTACATATCTAATTCATTAAAATTATAAATAAGTTATTTAGTATTCAATAATAAATATTCATTTCGGTATAAAATGATTCAAACACTCTTAATATTATCATTTGAATTAGAAAAAAATTATATCTTTTCATTATTACTACTTACTATACTTACTACTTATAGGCCTAAATCGCCGATCAAATTTTCCCGTCAGAGGAGGAAGAATCTGAAATTGAAGAGGGAGAAATAGTTGAGATACAAATAAAAAGAGCAAGCCCACGACATCACATCCTGCTATGAGGAAGTCGAAATCTTCATCATCAACACCAACGACAGGTTAGTCCATTTAATTTAGTATTTATGTCCCTATGTAAAATTTTAGTATTTGAGTAGGTTAAATACTTGAATTTACCGTGTGATAAGTTTTAAGTCATATAATTTAAAGGATCAGGTTAAATGTTTTCGACTCGAATGATAACAACTTGGTGCCTGGCAGAACTGACCTGCACAGTAGTGAAAGCTTTTATCTTATCAAAGACCCACAGCAAAACCCAAACACAATCCTTGACAAACTCTGCCTGAAAGATTTTAGGCGACAGATCTACAAGGATATGTTGTCACCAACTTATATCCAGCCGACAAAGTACATCAAGAATGAGCAACCTTTCGTCGTCGTCGTTACCAAGTTTCACAGTCACGAAGAAGCACAAACTCGAGGTCCCACTATACGGCTGGCCGTTGCCAATCATCACCCAATTAGAGGAACCTCCAGGCGCTGCAGCAGGTGCAGCACCAGAACGGCCCCTGTACGGACCGTTTGGTGCTGCAAAATTCGCAGAGTACCCCTTTGTTACCATGTCGGAAAATCATATTTCGAAGATCATCATAAAATTTTGTTTTTATAATAATCTTCGAAACATGATCCTATTTATTTGAGTGAGACTAATAAAAGGTTTTTCCAATATTATTTGTGTATTTATGTCGCAGTGGTTACCTAAGGTACCCCATACCTGACCCCCTAGCCATCCGATCGGGAAAAAAATTGCAAAATCACTTATAAGTAGGCCAAATTAGGTAGGAAAGGAACTTGTAAAAAATATATGATTTCTCTGCAAACTCTTACCTCGCGCCGCAAAGAGTTAAAACCCGCAAAGATAATGAATCACCATCATGGTCTCGTTTGGCCAAATATATAAGAGAGGTGCGATCGATGAGTTCAAAACATGTTCTCCAACATTTACATTCTCCAGCGTTTCCAATATCAGAATTTAGATTCATGTCCAAAAATGAAATTACCTTAATTCTATTAAAATTTCGAATTGTACTGATGACTATGAGTACGGTTAAATTCTAGAAGTTGACCTAAGCTATCCTGACCATGTTCATGACTCTCATACCGACTTACTCTTTGCTCCAGACAAATGGAAATCCCCCTGGTGGAAAAAAAGCAAAACTGATTGCGAATTTATATGATAAATATAACTTATACTGTTGAGGATAGTTGGTAATATTAGATAGTTATAATCTATATTCTTATGGAATAAACAGTTGTTATCCAGACATGCTGTGCGATTACGCTAAAACCACCCATCCAAAATTAACATATGTAAGCCCTTTTAATGGCCTTCGTAGTTTGTAATTGTATGGAAAGGACGCGCGCGATGGCCATTGAAATGGCTCAAAAATATCAATTTGGATGGGCGGTTTTAGCGTAATCGCACAGATGGTCGTTTCATTACATTACATGGTGACAGCGCTGGTTTTTTCTTAAAAATATAGGGTTCAAAGACAGTTAATCGATAAATTTTCGCGAAAACGTTTTGATTTACCTACGTCTAATAATAATTGTTTTGTGATAATGGAGCACGCGCGACCGCCGGCCGAATTGTGTTTGGATGGCAGCCCCGTCAGCCGGGCTGATGTATGGAAGCGGTGGAAGACGCAGTTTAGCCTGTTTTTGAAAGCATCTGGGGTGCATAAGGAAGAAGGCGGCGTTCAGGCTAGTCTACTTATCAATTTGATTGGACCGGAGGGTTTCGATGTCTAATGTCTTGAGACATTTTCATTTGCAGACGAGAAGGAAAAAGATGATGTCGCTGTGTTAATAAAAAAGTTTGACGAGTAGGTACTTTGGTGTAAAAACAGACATAACACTAGCTAGATACAATTTCTTTATGAGAAGTCAAGAGACCGGAGAGTCTCGGAAAAGTCAAGAGTCCAATCAGTACGTCACCGCTTTGAAACTACTGAGTAAAAGTTGCGAGTTCAAAGATTTAGAAGAGGAAATGATTCGCGACCGCATTGTTTGTGGCATAAATACATAATACAATCGTGCGAGATCGCTTGCTGAGAACGGAAGAGGTAAACTTGAGTAAAGCAATAAAAATTGTCCAAGTCGATGAAATATCGTGCGACAGCAACCGGCGACGCACGTGGACGCGGTCGGAGTGCGAGGCGGAGCCGCCGCCGGGGCCTGGGGCCGCCGGCGAGCGTGGTGCGGAGGCCGAGGAGGCCTGAGCGGGCGGGGCCGGCGCCAGCGGGGCTGGCCGTCTACGTCTCACAAACAATAAATCAGGGCCGCCGGGAAACATTTAGGGAAGAGGTGGGTCACAAAATTGATGCGGTAGATCCTGTAGTGATATTTACTCAATTTTGGGACCAACCTCTTTGAATAAAATAGTTGATGAAACTAACAAGTACGCCCAGCCATCCATCCATGTGGCCGTGGAGCGACGCCTTACCCTCAGGAGGCAGAATCCACGACAATCGTGGATTCCGTGAATCGCCGATACATCTGTATCGGCTCATCGGGATAATGGTTTTGATGGGAATGTGCGTCCGCGGCTGCATCGAAGACTACTGGACCACAGGCGCAATGGGAATGCCAGCTTTTAGAAAGCTGATTCCCATAAAAAGATTTTGGCTGCATATTCATCGATTATTTAGGGAAAGGATACACACTTTTCATGGACAATTTCTATAATTCCGCTTGTCTAACGAGATTTTAAAATGCAAAAAGAAGTTACAACGACTAACTGCACTCAGACTGCAATCCAACTGCACGCCAACTACCCGTCGACGTGCAGTTTGATTGCAGTCGAGCCAACTGCATTCCAACTGCATCTGAACTGCCATTTGGCAGTCGGATTGCAGTTGAATTGCAGTCCGTCTGTCTAGACCCATAGACATACATAGAGTACAAGTAAACAAACCCCGCGAACAAGTGTTTTCAAATAAGAATGTCTTCCTACGTTATTTTACTTTCTTTTGAGTAAAAATATAATTTTCTTTATTCTGGATGGTAAATTTACACTGTTTATGACTTGTTCAGTATATTATCTATCAATAAAAAAAAATTTGATTGCTCTTCCATGCACGACGTGTACGGTAGAGCGATCGTTTAGCAGCCTCAGGAGACTAAAAACCTGGCTAAGAAGAACTATGAGTAAACATCGCCTCAATGGTTTGGCCATGATGAGTGTGCACCGAAAACTTATACATACACAAAACTTAGATTTTTATAATAAAGTGGTCGAGAAGTTTACAATGAATCCCCGAAAATTATGTTTTAATTAACCTAATATAAACAAACAACGACCACTTTTTTTTTCAAATTACCAGATTTTTAATATTATATTAAAAATCTGGTAATTTCAAAAAAATACCATGTACGCTGTACACTTATTAAAATTCAAAGTCCTTTTTATTCTATTTTTCGAAAAATTTTATTATAACTTATTTACAAGTTTATCAAATAAAGATGGATGCGCTTGCTAGTCAACATAACGCCAAAGAATTTAAGCACTTCTGGAAGGGCACAAATAAAATGAATGCTAAGCCTGGCCTCCCTGTGACAGTAAATGAAGCAGTAAATCCCTACTCTATCGCCGACCTCTTCAGGGAGCACTTTAAGACAGTACCCAAGCCGGACGCATCTGTGTATGAGCAGGCCAATGCTGAGGCCGTCGTGCAAAGGAGATCGGTAAGTTTTACTTCGCGACAAGTTAGAAAAGTCATTAAGACCATGCAAAGGGGCAAGTCTCCTGGACATGACGGCCTCAGTATTGAACACTTGAGGTTTGCGGGTGTTCACCTTCCCAATGTGCTCTCCATGTTCTTCAACTTATGCCTATGTCATGGCTACTTACCTGACGCGTTGACCAAAACCATTGTTGTGCGCTGTCTATCTCTTTTCATCCTTAATTACGCTTTTGTCTCGCAATTCCCTCGGACATGGTGAACTAAAAGGGTTATTACACTACACGTTATTCAGGGTCCGGTAGTTAGGGAGGGCGTGGCCCCTTGCATGGGCGTCGATTATTACACTGCGCTGAATACCGGCTCCCTCACTGTCTGTGTTCATTCTGAATTTGATTTTGAATGCGCGCGAACAGAGACATCATGGCACCTGTTGTATCCAAACCATTAAAAAAAGCCGATTGCCGTGGCTTTGATAGTTGGATCCATGAATATCAAGGAAGAAAAAAAGAGGAAAAGTGTCTGGGTCAAGCAATACTTAAAATTAAAAGAAAAGCATTATAATATGAGAATACTCAGTGCTCTGGAACCAGCTGATTTTAAAAATTATTTACGAATGCTCCCATTCTTAAATAATTTTTAAAATCCGCTGGAGGAATTTGAACACTTATTAAATTTAGTAGCTCCGTATATAAAAAAAGAAGACACAATTTTAAGACTGAGTGTCAAAGTGCTAGGCAAAGACTGGTTGTCACATTAAGATTTCTAGCTACAGGAAACACTAAGAAAAACAAAATCATTTATCTTCTATATTTAATATAATATTTAATCAACCTCAAATTGTACTTGTTGTGAGGGTTTTGATTGATGATGATGTGTGAAGTGCGACTGATCTTGTGAATTTGATGTAGGATTATGATAAAAAGGTTTATATAAATAAAAAAATAATAGTAGGGAAAACACTAATACAGGAAGCTAAAAAACAACTTACGCTTGAAGAATCTCTTCAAAAAACCAAACACTTGGACAAAAAAGACCCAAAAAGCGTAATGGTCGCAAACTGATAGGAGAAACGCTTGCAATCCAAGACTTGCCTTTCCACTTCCAGCGACGATCATCGAACGAAGCGTTTACGCTCACTCACACGCGATAGTGAGAATTTCAACGTAGGTATTTGATTGGTTGTCTGAAAAGTCTCCTCCCAAGTGCGAGTTACAAAATTTGACATTCGAAAAGTAAACGAGTTCGTGAAGTTGTCATCTAGCATTCACTTAAATTTTTTTACAGTAAATATTATGTTGAGATCCGACTGCAGAATTAGCTCGCTTATTTGTAAGAAGGAGAATATGTATCTACCAGGTTGCCTATCAAAATTTGGCCGCAAGTATTTTAAATTAATATTTATATCACCGTTAAATTGTAAATAACGTTAGATTACAATCTATCTCGCGATATTGTAAACTATCGATAGATTGTAAACCGTAACATTTGCTTATAATTTAACGCTTTATATTTCGGTAGATTATAATCTATCGAAGTGAAATGATTTTCATTTTTATATTTAAGGAGACTCTGGATACCCTCAACGTCCATGGCTAATGACTCCGATTTCAGATACAAATCCTGGTACAGCTGAAGCCAACTATATTGAATATTATATTTTTAAAAAACCTATTCATTTAACAACCAATTGTCTTTGGTCAGATGTCAAAGTCAAAACCAAAAGTTATTATTTGCTACAAAATGTAAACAAACAGGGCATTACCGCGATCAATGTACCTACGTTTGGAACAAAAATTCGTCTAATATAAATAAAAATGAACGAACAAGCAGTAATTTAGCACAGTGTTCCTGAATGGTGAATTTTGCAAAAAAAAAAACGATTGGTATATTGACTCCGGGGCGAGTGTGCATCTTACCGCGAACGAAGAATGGTTGTCAAATGTGTCGCGGTATCTTGTTATAAAGGAAATTGTCGTGGCAAACAAAGATAAAGTACCTGTATTATGTACTGGGGATGTGCAGATTACGACAAAGACGCGCGACTGTGAGTACGATATTACAGTAGAAGGTGTATTATGCGTGCCGAAGTTGACGACAAATCTGTTGTCTGTTAGTCAACTTATATCAAAAGGAAACAAAGTTTCATTTAACAGTTATGGTTGTCAGATTTTCAACCAAGCAGGAGTACAAGTTCACTTATAATGGAATAAAATGTAACAGTAAATATGTACTTAATCTAAATTAAAGTACGTAAATAGCTCCTGGGCTCTGAGGCTTAATATAAATTCTTAAGTATAACTAATTATTTTATCTAGTGTATAGTATAGTGGTGGTAAATTACATTATCTTAAAAAATCTAAAACTCTTATTCCTATGGCTTGCCACTCTCTTTGGGTCTGCACTTCCATCTCCCTAATTTTATTTTGCTCTCTCTGAAGCTGATATTATCTCTGTGTTGCTCTATTTTAAACTTTCTCCAAAACTCTACAGCTTGAAGAAAATTTTGAGCTGCTAGCTCTGAGTGTGCTGGCCTCAGAATTCTTCAAGGTGTTCTTCGAAGTCTTGCGTGGCGAGGTGATGTTTGCCTGAGCGAGTAGGCTCAGGCCCAATAACATTGCGTTGAGAAGAGAGCCTGATAGGAGTGACTGCATGTACATCTGTAAAAAGTCAATGACATCGTTATACTATACGACATACGACATAGTTATTATAATGTTAATGACATCATTATTATGAATTCTGAGAGAAGTTTTGTCTGACCCACTTGTGCTACCACAATATTGTATGCATTCACAGGACTTGCTACAGTCCTTGCTTGACTAGGGCTTGATACTGGGGCAACATATGATGTTTATGGCCCAGGTTCATCCCAATGTTGTGGCCCTAAAATATTAAGTTAAATAAGCTGAATTTAAAAATTACAGGATTGTGGACAAAAAGAACTTTGGGAACTGTATAAAGGGGACCACGTATAAATTTTTATGTCTTTTTTGAATAAGTCCATATTTCGGCTCTATGCGACAAGAACGGGTTATCTCGAAAACACCTACTTACTGTAGGGTGTTTCGTAAAAAAATTGCAGATTATAGGTTCGTTAATTATTACTGTTTCTAGATAAATTATTTACAAAGATCTGACATTTTTAGTTTAAAAGTTATTAAAAAAATTTAAGAAAGGGCAAAATATATTACGTTATTCTTGAACGAATGACACATTCAGCAGTCGACGGAACACCTTCTTGTAACACATCTGGTTTCGCACTCTTTACAAGGGAAACGCCGTCAACATCTGGTCTTTCTTGTCGACGCCCCCCATGGACATGTTATAATCCAGCACAACCTGAGGTTTGTACTTGAAAGTACCGTACTTTTCTTTTCCGCCGACTGCTGCTTGGTGATATGTCGATATCATCCAAACTAGGTTTGAGTCGTGCCGTACTGAGATGGTGATGTCCTCGGTCTGGCTGTATACATTATAACTTCGACCGAGCGAGTGTTGGACTTAGTCAATTTTTTGAAGGTTTCTGGCAGAAATTCACTATTTAACCTAATTGTTAGCCATGGTGTCAGTCTTTTTCATTTTGAGCGTTCTGGACATCAACGGCGAGTTATAAAAATTGTCCATAACCAATGTATGGCCTTTGTTAAGCAAAGGCCGTACAAGGTGACGTATAAATCTTCTATATAGTTGCTTATGGTTATCTATCATCTTGACACATGTCTAATATTAAAATATATCCTAATTTCTTATTTAATAAAAGCCAAGTTTTCTATTGGTAATTCTTTATTCATTATGTATCAATTTTATTAAATAAGAGTAATGTCGGAAACACACTCTTTATCAAGATATCTTCGACCGGACAGGTTTGATGTTCAGCCTACCGATCCCGCAGCAGGAGAAAAGTGGTCACATTGGCACCACACTTTTTCAAACTTCCTTTCAGAAGAAATTCCAAAGGAAACTAAGGATACTACGAAACTCAAACTATTGGCTAACCATTTGACTACAGACATTTATATTTTTATCAAGGAATGTGAAACCTATGACGGCGCTGTCACATTATTGAACAAAATTTATCGGAAACCCGTAAATGAAACATTATCCAGGTACGTGCTCGGAACACGAAAGCAGAGACACGATGAGACTATTTCTGACTATTGTCGCGCTTTGCATCTTCTTGCACAAAATTGTAATTTTAAGCCTGTCTCAGCTGACGAGCATAGGAACCAAGCTATACGAAGCGCGTTTATTTCCGGAATCCAATCACTAAAGATACGGGAGCGTCTACTGGAAAATTCTTGTCTTTCCCTAGACGAAGCTATGAACCAAGCCATCACCCTGGAAACCGCCGAAAAGGACTCTACAACAATGAATATTACCGTCCCTAATACTTTGAATGCCTTACCAATGCTGAGTCACCAACAAGAAGCGACAAGAAGACACTTCGTACCAAACCTTCGTAATGTTGAGGTCGCCTCACCACAACAACCAATTAAGCGTTGTTTCTTTTGCGGAGGTAAAATACACCAAAGAATTAAATGTCCTGCCTTCCACGAATACTGTCAACTTTGTTCCAAAAAAGGCCACTTCGCTTCAGTATGCCGTTCTCGTGATAACCCTTCTACTAGTAACGCTATCCCAAGTCTCGGAACTCCTGCCGAATTATCACCATGCTCAAATTCACACGAAACAGTCAGTACTGCTTATTCAGCTGCATCACCATCAAGTTTAGAAAAAGCTACCATTGCCATCACTGTAAACAATATTCAAGTCGATGCCCTGATTGACACGGGGAGCTCTGTCAGCTTCATTGATAGAAATATCGCACAAACAATGAAACTACGACAACGACCCTGTAAACAAACAATAAATCTTGCTTCACTAAACCATACGTCCAATGTCAATGGGGTTTGTTTTGCTACGCTCGAAATGAATAATCACATATATAAACAACGCCCATTGCTCGTAATCAACAACTTGTGCGCGGATGTTATCATCGGCCACGATATACTCAAGGACCATTCTAAGATTGAACTGCAATTCGGAGGGACTAGGAAGCCCCTGCAAGTATGTTTAATGGAAGCTTCAGTACCGCCAGCGTCACTCTTCACTCACTTATCTGACGATATAACTCCTATCGCTGTCAAATCCAGACGTCACAACTACGACGAAGACGAATTTATTCGAACTGAAATATCGAAACTTATAAATGAAGGGATAATTGAACCAAGCGTATCTCCCTGGCGTGCTCAGGTACTTGTCGCTGGTGGCGGAAATCATCGTAAGAGATTAGTTGTCGATTACTCTAGAACTATCAATAAATTTACTTATCTAGATGCGTATCCATAGCCTAATATTGACTCGATAGTTTCAAAAGTGGCTAAATTCAATCATTTTAGCCAGATCGACTTAAAAAGTGCCTACCACCAAGTACCTATTCTAGAAAGAGAAAGACTATACACCGCTTTCGAAGCATGTGGCAAATTGTGGCAATTCAAAAGAATCCCGTTTGGCGTCACTAACGGAGTTGCTGCCTTTCAACGTACTCTCGAGTTCATAATTGACAAGGAACAATTACAAGGAACATATGCTTATCTCGACGATGTCACAGTGTGCGGTATAGATAAAGGAGATCACGATGAAAACCTACAGAAATTTATGGCCGCTGTAAAGAAGTATAAACTTACTTTAAACGAAAAAAAGTGTAACTTTAGTAAAAACACTATCAACCTCCTTGGTTACACAGTCAAAAACAACACAATTCAACCAGACAAAAACCGACTCGAGCCGCTTATAAATCTACCGCTACCACGTAATGCATCTGAATTGAAACGGACTCTTGGTCTTTTTGCTCATTACGCCAAATGGGTCCCCAGCTTTTCTGGAAAAATTCAACCACTCATCAATAACAACAATTTTCCATTGAATGAAAAAGCGCAGCGTAGTTTTCAGCTTTTAAAATCAGACATAGAAAAGGCAGCATTGGTTGCTATTGACGACCTAGAGACATTGACGGTGGAGACCGACGCTTCAGAGTTTGCTTTAGCCGCTACTTTATCTCAAAATGGTCGCCCCGTTGCTTTCTTTTCAAGAACTTTGTCAGATAGTGAACGTAGACACGCCTCTGTCGAAAAAGAAGCCTGCGCTATCGTTGAAAGTCTCAGAAAATAGCGCCATTTTCTTATTCACAGACATTTCCTCCTCATCACTGATCAGAAAGCCGTTAGTTTTATCTTTGATCAAAATCACTCAAGCAAAATAAAAAACGATAAAATCGAAAGATGGAGGTTGGACCTTTCATGTTATAAGTACGACATAATATACAGGCCAGGAAAACAAAATGTTGCCGCGGACGCACTCTCACGAGTTTGTGCACTCATGAATAGCAGCAAATTATATGAGTTGCACGACGCGCTTTCTCACCCTGGAATAACCAGAATGTATCACTGGATTAGATTAAAGAATCTTCCTTATTCTTTGAATGACGTCAAACAGATGACTGCTTCATGCCGCGTTTGTGCGGAAATCAAACCGCGTTTTGGGAAAACAAAAGGGACGTTAATCAAGGCTGTGTCACCTTTCGAGAGATTGAATATAGACTTCAAAGGGCCCCTGCCTTCTTGCACGAACAACAAGTATATTCTAACAATTATAGATGAATTTTCACGTTACCCTTTTGCGTATCCGTGCCCAGATACGACTTCTGCAACTGTTATCAAGTGCTTAAAAGATCTTTTTTACGAATACAGTCAGCCTTTGTACATACATAGCGACAGAGGATCCTCTTTCATGTCGGAAGAAATGCAAACCTTTCTGAAAAACTGCAACATCGCCAGTTCACGCACGACGCCTTACAATCCACAAGGTAACGGACAGGTAGAGAAACTAAATGGCACACTCTGGCGGACTATACAGCTGTCTTTGCGATCTAAGAATTTGCCCATTGAAAACTGGGAGCATGTCTTAAAGCTTTCGCTTCACTGTGTACGCTCACTGCTTTGCACTTCTATAAACGCGACTCCTCATGAGAAGCTATTCAACTTTCCACGCAGGACTCCTATCGGAGAATCAATACCATCATGGCTGGTCCCAGGCCCAATACTATTGAAAAAGTTCATTCGGTCAAAAACAGACCCTTACGTTGAAGAAGTAGAATTACTACAAAGTAATCCGAACTACTCATACGTTCGAAGACATAATGGTCAAGAGTCAACTGTATCTAACAGACATCTTGCACCACTTCCTTCTATCTCTAATGATGATGAAGACTCACATGTCAGCATAGATGACGACAACAATCCAGAATTAGAAGAACGTATCATCGAGGATATGCATGGAGAAGAGGTTTACGGAACTCCACCGCAAGACGTTGGACCTTCACGAGTTCTTCGAAGATCTACGAGGACTAGGAAAATACCACAACGCCTCAATGACTACCTCCTCGATGAAGAAACTATAGAGGGGGAGAATGACGTATAAATCTTCTATATAGTTGCTTATGGTTATCTATCATCTTGACACATGTCTAATATTAAAATATATCCTAATTTCTTATTTAATAAAAGCCAAGTTTTCTATTGGTAATTCTTTATTCATTATGTATCACAAGGTTATAGACAATTTTTGATGTTGCCCCTTCAGGCTCATCCGAACCGTCAGCTTCAGTATCTGGTTGGGTCGATTTGTCACCTTTGCCCGTGTACATTATCATCTTCCAAAGATAGCCAGTACGAGATTCGCATAACTCATAACTCTTTATACCTACACTTGCAGCTTTCGTTGCTATTAGCTGTACGAATGACAGTCTTCCCTTCCATAGAAGAAGGGATTCGTCGGAGATGTGCTGCTCAGGTAGGTATAAAGAGCTAAATTTGTTATTTAAGTACTCGATCACTGGCCAAATCTTTAAAAAGATTTTATTTTAAGACAACCATTGATAAATTTAGACACATATTTTAATCATTAGGTACGCATAAGAAGAATCAACAATCTACTTACATTTTCGGAATACCACTGCAAATTTCTGCCGCCAGACAGAGTTGGCCGAGCAATGAGGCAATCCAGGCGTATTATTTTCGTAAAATTTACGCTCAAAATGTTTGGCACCAACACGTTTACTCAAAAATTGCTTATCATTGAGGGAATTCAAAGATTTACAGTTATTTGTCCAATCCACAAACTGTATCGGCTCGGCATGGTGGCCATTTTGAAAACTTGTCAAATAGACTACAACCATAGATTTTTATAATTCTATGCCTGCAACAGCAGCGCCTCTACGTCATCTCCTCCCCTATTTCAAGCCCTTACAAACCTTTTGCCACATTAAAAAGTAGCTTATGGCCTTTCTCAGGCTCTACACTATCTCTGTACTAAATTTCAATTAAATTGGTTCAGTTTTTTAGGCGTGAAAGCGTAACAGACTGTTACTTTCGCATTTATAATATTGTTATGGATGTTTCGTACTTCTTCCTGTTCTTGCCTTAAAACATAATTGAACTGTAATGGCATACAATAATAATAATACACCATTATAACAAATATAAGATTCATTAGCATTACAAAGCTGAAATTAGGTAGGTTCTAGAAACATTTTGCGTGGCGAGTTAAAAAATTATTTTAGATCGCAACTCCATCTGAAAGAATAGAGCAATATTAGACTAAAGTCTTAACACTTATAATGCAACATGAGATAAACAAAGTAGGTATAAGTTTTCAGTTATAACGCAACAAATTAAAGAAACCCATAAATAAGAATGCAATAAACAAACTATTTTTTAGATCTATAACGGTACATGTCATTTTGTGTCTAATGGCTAAATCCACACATGCCGCCGGCTTTCAGACCGCCTTGCCGTTGAATTTGCCGCCGGCTTTAACGGCGGCAAATATTATATGAATACGACAACACTACCACTCCGTATCGAAGCCGCAAGCAAACTGCCGCCGGCACCAAAAGCCGCGCGTGCCGCAGGTAAAAGATGCATGTGCCGGCGGCATGTCGGCGGCCTGGCCGCCGGCCGTGCCGCCGGCATGTGTGGATGCGCCATTAAAAATCAATCATAGACATTTAATGCTAACGTGACACAGCCAGCACCCCATATCTAAACCCGAATACAAAAAATGAGAGTCAAACTTGCAGCACAAGTATTAAGCCATTCAGTGGCTGGATGAATGTTGGCTAAAGTATCAAATGGTATGTTTTTCATTTTAATGAGTATTCAGCTAAAATTATATCATATTTTTTAATTAATAACTTGCTTGTCACCCTGATGTCAAGCATCATTTTTTACGTGTAGGCCCACTTCCCTACCAAACAATCAGACCGACTGGATTAGTGGCTGCTGTGATTGTCCTGATTTTTATCGCAAATAAATCTGCAAGCATCTGATAGGCCTAGCAATCAGACTGAAATTCGTAATGCCACCATTAGAGGCAAAAGCACAGCCGCTTGGACTGAAAAGAAAGCGTGGAAGGCCAACTAAAGCGCGAGCGGCATTAATAATCCAGTAATGTTTTCTTTTTCTTTCAATAAGGTACGTAAATATACGTGCTTAATTACTATAAATGATTGTATTTCAGTACACGAATTGATTTTTATAAATAACTAGCGACCCGCCCCGGCTTCGCACGGTTTTATTATAAGTACCGAACGGGATAAAAAGTATCCTATGTCCTTCTCCTGGCTCTAAACTACCTCCCTGCCAATTTTCAGCTAAATCGGTTCAGCCGTCCTTTAGTTATAAGTGAAGTAACTAACACGACTTTCTTTTATATATATAGAAGTGTTTTATTTAGTCTGTCCTCAATAGTTCATATGTAACTTTAGGCTTTAATATACTAATTGATGACAATTTTAGGTAAATTTATCGATCGATAAATGTAGGATGAATTAAATTTTAAACATACTAAATTATATAATTAGAAGCTAATAGAATTACTATCTATGTGTCATATAAATTAATATTTGAGAAGTTTGCTATTTGAATGCATGCCACAAATTTAGATGCTAAAAAATAACCACCATGCTGAGTTATATTTACAGTACATAGAAGATCACTAGTGGCTGAGATACTATTATTCAGACGCGCGTTGGTTGTGGCCGACTTAGTAATTTAAACCTTACAAAATTAATTAGAACATATGCTAGACTCAAGTGATGAAGAGAGCAGCGAAACAGAAAATTCAGACAACGTGTTAAAGACGCTATTAAAAAATATAGCAAAGTAAAGAAGCTGGCCCTTTCACAAAACCCACTAGACTGGTGGAAAATAAATAGTCAACAATATCATGCTCTCACAATTAGCAAGAAAATATCTTTCAGTACCTCCTGGTAGCGTGCCGACCGAGAAGCTATTCAGCACTGCTGGGTGGGATAATCTATAAACCCTCCAGAAATAGACTACAAGCTGAAAAAGCAGCTCAGCTGTTAGCTGTTATTTCTGAAATACAATCTACCTCTTATTAAATTTCCATAACTTATTATTAACATGATTATTGATTAAAAAGTAAACATCATTTCAGATGTAGAATTTATTGTATCCTGAAAAAAACCTTATTTAGAAGAAAACTATGGTGTCATGTTTTTTTTTCAAGATTTTGAAAAAAATAATTATCCGTTTTTTTTTTCAAATAACTTTTCTAGAGAAGAGGCTTAGTAATAGGATCCTGAAAAACTATGTTTTTTGTTATTCAGGGTTCAAAGAGTGTTCCCTGTGCTACCCTTTGTGTACTAAACCCTCAAAAAAGGCAAGATTTTTCGAGACTCGGTTTCTATTTGAAGAACCACCTACATTAAGTCAGCGTGGAACACTATGTTTGCGAGTCCGACACGCACTTAGCCAAAAAGGGGTCTAAAAGCAAACCCGCCACTGTCCATTTTGAACGAAAACTTAAGTATAAATACCATCTAGTAGAGCTCGTTGAAACTAATTTAGTACATGTAACAATTTAGATGCAATGTTCCCACTGTCCCATAGAAAATGGTGTATAAAAATTGAGGTGAGAAGCAAAAACACCACTGTCCCAAGCAAATCAGGTGCAAACGCGCCATTGTCCATTTTAGCCAATCACAGGCCGTTAAAATCGGCATGTTCAAGATGGCCGCAGATGGTCGTGGTTTTGAATTCGTAGTGAAACTGTGTCTGATGCGTTTTAAAATAGCATTTCGTAATAAAACCATTAAAAAATGGAAGAAAATGTAGTGGAGGTGACTCCAGAACGTGCTCGCAAAAAGAAGAGAGCACCAGAAACGTGGAAACGAGCTAGATCAAAGGTTGTGAAAGGTAAGCATTTTTTCCTTACAATGGCGTGTGTTTGTACAATCAGCGCGCTGCGCGATAAGTGAATCATATTTTGGGATAGTGACTTCTGAATATTGTTTAAGTTTTTGTTGGTTTCTAGCTGAGCCCGATAGTGTTTAGTGTAAATCAGATATAAATAATCCGATATCTTAGTTTCTGTACTAAATAGGAATCCCTAGAAATAATAATTATTATTTCTAGGGACCCAGTGCTAAACGGCAAAAACGAAACGTTTTTTATCTTTGTTCTGCCTGTCTCTATCTGTCTCTGGATCTGTTACCCCATCGTGTGGGTACCGTTTGTTAACTATTTTATTTTTAAATTACTTATTTTATTTATAATTATTTTTACAGGTACTCTGCAAAACACCACCAGGTAAACCACGCTGTAATCATGATGCTGAAAATAAACAGTTTGAATGTTGTACTCTGACGATGCTAAATTTTCAAAATTTCCACGAAGCATATTATAGGACAAAAAATAAAAAGGACCAAGATGCGTTTTTATTGAAGCACTGCAGAGTGTCTAGAGTGAAAAGACGTCGGCCCAGAGTTGGTCAGCGCCAGCCAACACAAAATACAACAAAATTATTTGTTCGAAAGAGAAATACAGTGAAGTTAATACGAGTTTGCCAAAAAACTTTCATAACTATTTTGGGGATTACTGAGCACAGGATAAGAAAAGTATCTCGAACATTTGCCAGCACAGGAACCGTAGTTCAAGAAAAAAGGGGTGGTGATCATACGTCGGCTAAAAATACGCATAAATTGAGGGCTGTAAAAGATTTATAGAATCTTTTAAGTGCCTAGATTCACATTATTGTCGAGCTACCGTTATGAGAAAATATTTGCCATCTACTCTAAACATTCGGAAAATGTGGACTATGTACAATCAGAACAATGAACTACAAGTACGCGAATGTTACTTCAGATCCATTTTTAACACATGCTTCATCATATCATCATCTAGGTTTTGGATATCCTCGCACAGACACTTGTTCCAAGTGCAGTGAACCACTTGAACGCATAAAAAAAGCTACAGATCCAACCGAAAAAGTAAAATTAATGACAGAGAAAAGGGTGCAAATGCTGAAGGCTAGAGCATTTTATCAACTGCTAAAAGAAAAAGGGACGATTAAATCACTTGACCGTTACTGGAAGCTTTAATAAGCTTTTAACGAGAAAGCACATCCGTTTCCGTCGAATTTGACTACTTTTCACTGTGTTAGAGCTATTTCTTTGGCTTGATTTCTTGTTAATGGCAACATGTGTCGAGACATAGAGTCAATTTCATTCGAATAGATCTGTCAAAATTTTGTGTATGTAAAATAAAGAAGTTGCAATAAATCAGCTCAGCAAGAAGGACATGTTTTTATTCAGCTCCCTTATAGGCAAATACAAAATAAGGAAAATATCCCAACATAGTGGTCCAATCGAGCCATATTGTGCCTCACGGCGTTTGTGCCTGCGATTATCGAAGAAAATCACGCATAGTGAAAAGACTTTCAAAAATCTGAGTGAGCAATACATTTTGTGAAAGTGAACAATAGAACAATTTGCCTATATTTTCAAAGTTCCGGCTGAAAAAACAACCTACGTATTACTCTCGAACTGCAGTGACAATCTTACAAAACTTTACAAAGTTGTGTGAAATAGTTCACACAACTTTGTAAAGTTTTGTAAGATTGTGAATTGTGAAACTATTGCGTCGCACGTAACCAAACCTAACCAAATTAGCAATGGCGGAAAAATACATTTGTGAACTCGAGGACTTAGCCGAACTAATAGAAAAGGCTCAAACAAACTACAAAAAATGTCCTCCAGCGCGTAAAACAAAAGGTTATTTACAAGCACGTGTGCAGAGTGTGGAAGAAATCTGGACAAAGTTTCGCGAAACGCATCTATTGTTACTGAAAACCACTCCGCGCGCAAACAGACGTGATTTGCCATATTTTACAAATGATATGTATAGTAACATTGAGGAAGTTTACTCCAGTTTGAAGGCAGACATCATCGACCATCTACAAGGATTGCAACCCACACAATCGACTGAATCTGGTCCGAGTACAAAGTCCTACACTAGTTCAGCGAGCCAACCTGAAGTAAAGTTACCAAGAATAAACCTACCATCCTTTGGAGGCGCATATGAAGAATGGCAATCATTTGAAGACACATTTCTATCATTAATCCACAACAACAAGATACTAAACAATGTACAGAAACTCCATTATTTGAAGTCATGTGTTATTGGTGAGGCGAAGAACACAATCAAACACTTTCAAATCACAGAATGCAATTATGAGCCTGCATGGAACAATTTGAAACACCGGTATAGTCAGAAACGACTCATAGTAAATGCAATTTTGAGAAAATTGTTCACACAAAAACGAGTAACAACGCCATCACCAGTCCACTTGAAAACTCTAATTGATGACACAAAGGAATGCTTAAACAGCCTAAACAGTTCCAACATTAACACAGAAAGTTGGGATCCTTTAATTATCTTCTTGGTGATTCAAAAACTGGACAGTGAAACACATAGAGCTTGGGAATCACATGTAAGTGGAGAACACAGTAGAGACTTACCTTCTTTTGAAAACCTCTCAAACTTTCTGGATAACCGCATATGTACCTTGGAGTTAACATCATCATCATCAACAAGTAAGGATAAGTTAAAGTCATTTCATGTAAACACAACTTCAGAACAGACATGCATTCTGTGTAATGAGAAACATTTACTATGTCACTGCAAAGAATTTGCAAAGCTGGACCCGGAGAAAAGAAGTGAATATGTAAAACAGAAGAGATTATGCTACAACTGCCTAGCTCCTGGGCATTTCACAATGAGCTGCAGACACAAGACTTCCTGCAGAGTATGCCAACGACGTCATCACTCCCTACTTCATTCAGTCACAAGGAGGGACACCGATGAGAAGAAAGTAACATCTCCAGCTTCATCAATGCATGCCAGTGTTGAGGAGGAGACCACGGAGGAGCTGCAGCACGACATCACTGACATAGCATCACACTTCACCAATCGTAAGAGTTCATTACTAGCTACGGCTGTAGTACCCGTCAGAAGGAGTTCAGGTCAAACTGCAATTTGCTATACATTACCGCGTTAGTTTTATGTCCGATCCAATACGAACTTTAGGATCAGCAATGTATAAAGCCAACATGTGGCTCTGACGGAAGACCAGCGTTGGTTGCTAGCTTGCTAGAGACCAACTCATGCTGAGACAGAGCCATTCTGTTACAGATTTACTCTTCCCATTTTAGTATAAGTTTAGTCTAATTTTATAAAGTGTTTCTGTGTAATTCTGGTAACAAATAAAACATATTCTATTCTATAACGATTTCTCGTCTTCCGTCCCGTCCCTCCCGTCTCGTTGTCAATAACCTTACCTCTCCCCCCGCCGTAAATCGGTGAGTTATGATCATTACAAATATTAACCTACGCGCTCTCCACTGGCTATATTCTCCTTGGAATTACCATACAAAATAAAGTTACGCAAACTTTGTAGTAAACAGTAAAGCCGTTCACACTCAGCGCACTGGCTTACGCTATACTTTGTTCTTTAATTGTTCCAGATGTCACCGAAGAAGTAAGTTCAACGGCCATACCTCCTGCAAGGACCCCCCCGCCTCGAAAGAAGTAAGATATCGTCGCCTAGCAAACAACACCGCGCGAGTCGAAATTTGGCGGTATCGACATTTTAATGCCATTGGATGCAGTTTATACGCACGGTTCGATCTACCTATCAGATTCAAGCATGTCGACCAATCAGAAGCCGTTATTCAAAAAATTGTAACACGGCGTTAGTCAGTTTTCTATGAAACACCGCACAAGTCGTCATTCCGTCATACTTTTTTACGCGGTTTGAAAGCTGTCAATTTAAAAGTTTATTTTTACTTATAACATCAGTGAAGATGTGATACTAAATATCAGAAGACGCAGATAAAAGGGTAAGTTATTGATTATGCTTACAATTGTATCAATTTATATAGGAATAAATACCCTAGTTCATCTTAAACCTGTGTCTCTGTCTTGAGCGGTGTTTTAATGTTTCTGTTTACGATTTGAGCGGTGTTTTACCTTGCCTAATACCCTTATTACATTACAGAGTTCCTTTTAACAATGTATGACGAAGAAGATACATCAGGTGAAGACGATTTGGTTAAACAACTAACGAATGCAAGTCTTAAAATAACTACTAAGCGAAAATGCAAAAGTACAAAAATGTAGAATGCTGGAAAAAATATAAAACTTGATAAGAATAATTACTTAAATTTAACTTTTTTAATTTTACAGGCAAATTTAATTTTCCATTCTCTGTATGATAATGCTCATTGCCAGTCTTGAATAATTGATTGTTTAAAATGAGTATGGTTTCATTTGTCGTCGATTGTTTGAATTTTAATCAGATGAAACTAACCATACGAAGATAATAGAAATAGTCCCTGTTCCACCTTTGTGTGCGTCACATGCACCTGCTGATAACCAGCTTAGGCTCCAGCCAGTCACTGAAGTTAAACTTAATATGAATTTCATGAGTAGGTACCTAATTAAGGACCTACTTGTGTCTTTGCTATATTTTTAATTACTTTTTTATATTCCCCTGTTATTATGTTTTCTTTTTCAGAACCCTATAAGATTTTGGATTTAACTAATATAAATATAGAGAATCTACTATTCATAGAAGTTGGTGATCAGTATATTGAATTAAAATCCGATATGAGTCTCCAGTCAGTTACCAGAACATCACAGGATATCAATGTCCAGTTTAACGCAAGTCCAAGTAGTTTTGATGAAGAGCTAAAGCCTTTACCATTAAGGCATATACCTCTTCATCGTATAAAACCTATAAATGAGCTCCCAAAACTTTACTCCGCAAGGTTGCCAATAGCGAATCGTAAGTACCAAGACTTACAGGATTTAAAACCTGATAGGTGCCATACTTTCTATGACCAACTACCTCATAGCTAAACCACCGATGTTTAAATTAACTGGTTAAGCCAGACTACTTTTATGTACCTATTAAATACTTATTTTCAATACTTACAATAAATAAATATAATAAAGCCAGAAAATTTTATGTTTTTTTCCCTTCTCCCCTTTCTCATCAAAATTTTATTAACAACAACAAGTAAACACAGGATTAGGCTGTGTCTAATTGTTATTGTAAACTTGTGCGGTGTTTTCCAAAGCAAAAATGACATTACAATGTATTTTTTTTTGAAAACACCGCACAATTAATATGGTAACACAGCCTAATTAATCTGTAACACCGCACAAATCAAATACAAGTAATAGGGAAAACATTTCGTAAGATTTTGATGATCGAGACGATTTATAGGACTTAGCTAATGATATAAAATAATATTCAGCTTATTTACTTTTAAATTGATGAAATAAAACAGTTTTTTGGCTCTTCTGTAATGTAGTAGAATTTTACTTGCGCGGTGTTGTTTGCTAGCCGACGATATTCTGTTTTACCGACTGCTGAATGCGTTTATGAGGTCTATTCTAAAAATATAAACAAAATTTATTGTTTCCAGGAACCGCGATATCCGGTTCTCGCCATCGACGGGTATCGTACAAAGTACGGTATTACCGGAAAACATCGTGTTGGCCGACATAGAGTTTGTGTGGTTTACATCATGTGAGTATTAAATAATATTAAATATTTTTACAGTTTTTTTTGGACACGACTAATTTTACTAAAATTTATAAATTTTTCAGCTTCTACGACTTCGAGCACGGCGGCGGCTCCTGGCTCTGGAAGAAGCGCTTACGAGTTTGGTAAGTTAGACTATTATTTGCATTGAATGTGTCGCCTCCATAAGACGATTTTATTAATACTAGTTGTGCCCCCCGCTTCTCCCGCATGGACGCATGGACATTTAAATACGTGTCTAATTATGAGTTTTAAAATGAACCAAAGAAAAATAAAACCCGCGTCACAGCACCCCCTTGGAACTCTGACGCCCTGCGAACTCCGCTGGCGTCATCGAGAACTCGGGGCGCGCGACTCGCGTATTGTGTTGTTGTGATAACGTTGATAGTGCAGTGTTGAGAAAGTGACTCTAGTGCAGTGTACAAAGTGAGCCCCGCATAGACGCGTAGGCAACTCGGACCGCAGTGATTGGCCACACCCTTCGCTAGCGTAAGTACCTGCTGCGTCTTCGCACCCGCGGGACCGTAAATCTTCTACACTCACGCAATCCCGTCCGGTGTGAGTTACTGACTGGTGTTTTATTATAAAACATCCAGCGCAGTAACGAACAATTCCCCCCCCCCCAACCCGCTCGCCGCCGAAAGTGTCTAGCTGAGTGAGTGTCGCTGGATTACCAAAGCTAGGCCTTCCTTCGGGATCTCACCTGGCTTGGTTTTCCGCCCTGCTGGACACCGTAAGCACCCCTTGAGTGTTCCCATCCGATCCCCCCCACCCCCGGTCCTACCCAGTATGTCCGACGGGGACAATCCCCCGCCGCGTAAGCCGCTGGAAACGCGAGTTCCGGTCCTGGATAGGGCTATCGTGGCGCGTAACCTTCTCGAGCCCGAGAAGTCCGTGGTCCTCAGACCCGGAGCGCTGCGGTACCGCCCTATCCGGATGACCGCGTCCGGCGATGCCCCCCGCCCCCCGCAGGCCCGTCCGCTGTGGCCGCGCGCGGAACTGGGTTACTGCCCCGCGCCCCCGATGTAGTGGCCAATGAGGCCACCAATCGGGACCACCCCATCCCGGCCCGAAGGAGGAGGCCACGAGGAGGTAGGAAGAGAAGGAAGCCCGTGGCTTCCTCAACACCGCACCAGCCCGCAGGCAGCGCCCAAAGTGCCGCGGCCCCCGACCCCCGCAGGGAGGCCCCGCCCAACACCGAACGACGCCTAGCACCAGCCCCGGCATACACCTTGCCGGGCCCCGCGCCGCCGTCGACACTTCAAGCAGCCTCAGCAGACAGCATCGTTAACCCAGCGCCCTCGCCCCGCCAGAGCCACCTACGACTCTGCTCCAGGCGACGGTGCGCCCGCCGCACCCGCGGCCGGGAGTCCCACGGACATCCTACTGGGGGTCCTGATGGAGTTCCTGGCCGCCATCGCAGCCGGAGTCGACCCCCGGAGCGCAGCGGAACGTGGACTGACCGTACTCGGGATCACCCGATCCGGTCAGGTCCCCCAAACTGCGGCTCCCGCACCGGTCCCCCGGAGGAACACAGAGCCAGCCTCAGCCGTGCCGCCTGCTCCATAAGAAACGCCCCTGCCGCGGAGCCTCACCCCGGCGGTACCACCCAGAGTCCTTGGACTTAAAAAAAAATAAAGAATTTAAATCCAAAAAAAAATCAAAACAAAAAAAAAATACCTAATCAATGCAGCCTTAAAAAAATGAGTGAACGCGAAAAAGAGCACTTCGCAATAACCCAAGGACTGAGGGGTCGTCACCCCTCGAGATGACGCCGGGGTAATGAGGCTCAGCCTCGAGGAGCCCCGAAAAATTTGGGATGCTGATTTTATCGACCTCATAGTTCTTGAGACCAACAGATATGGCTTAGAAATTTCGAGTCAATTACATTGATATCAAATGATATTTATTATGATATTCGAATGTATTTAAAAATAGACTCAAGAATGTACTCATAGATAAGTGTTATTATAGCATTAATGATTTTCTTTGTGACAAATTCTGATTATACAATGTGATTCTTCGAACCTTGATCAAAAGAAATGTGCGGATACACGACACATATTTATCGGTAAAAAACAAGATAAAAAAAATTATATGTTATTTATCTCAAAAACAAAGCAGTTTTAATAATTTTTTAAATGAAGACTACTTCATCTGGTTTTTTCTTCGTTTCTTTTTGAGTAAATGGTGTATTTTATTCGAAGTAGTCTCATTTGAAAGCTACATAGTTTACCTAGCTAATAAAATAAATAAAAAATACAAATACGATACATAAGCGTAGTAAAAACAGTATTTTTTTAGAAATAAGACAAAAAAAAACGATTTTTATTTTTTTTTTCTCTGTAACTTTAAAACTGGGTAATTAAGGTGTACTTTTTTGCATGTTGTATTAAACTTCATAATTTATTCTACAAATCCTTCAAAAACTGGGGGGTCTATCTCTTTCCGTTGTCATGTTATTCACCATTTAAATTAGGTACTTTCTGCCATTTAGATTAAATCAGTTGAGATTCCTGTTGATATCTGTACTTGACTTGTGTTTAAAAAAATAACATTAAATTTTTTTTATCTCGGTTTTTATCGATAAATGTGTCGTGTATCCGCACATTTCGTTTGATCAAGGTTCGAAAAATCACATTGTATGAATGTTACCTACCCATCAGATTATATAATTATTATTGGGAGTAAATTTATTGGTAGTTATTTTAAATATTGGGGTAAGCGGTGAAAATCAGCTTAATAAATATTTGGGCAGCTGAATAAATTTTGGTCGGATGTAAAATAAAAACGACCTGCAATACTTGGCTGACAAATATAAAATTTTTGGTAAGTGAATAAATAGCGGTATGGTCTATGAAATTAATACTTTTGGGCAACTGAATAAAAAAATAATGGGCAGTAATAAACCATTATTATGTTACAGTAAGTAATTAAATTTTTGAGGTGCATAATAAATGTTATGGGCAAAAGAATTGTAAAAAAGTAAAGCAGAAAAAAGCGAAAATAAGCCGTAATCACTGGTACTGCGTTTGAAATCTTACTATTTTAGGTAGATACTATTATTGAAAGTCTGTGTGCATGTTTGCTTTAAATAATCTCAGTAGATACTTAAGTTATTGAGAACAAATTTGGTGGTGGTATGTAGATACTTAGTTATTTAGATGAAATTTGGTATGTACCTAAGTAGATACTTTAAGACCGAGAATAACTTAGTAAATACTAAGCAAAGTTTAAAATCTTTGGGGCTTTCCTACAGATGATCTCTATCTCTCAATCTTGGGAATAAAGAAATAAAGTTATATCCCAAAATGTGTGAATGTTTGTTATAAGTAATCTCCGTAATTACTTACGTCACTTAAGTTATTTAGGTGAAATTTGGTAAGTAGATAGTTAAGTTTAGAATAGGACATAGGCTAATAAAATTTTCAAAAATTAACTTCTGATGGGGTTAAAGTTTGTATGGAAACTTATTTTTCCTTGATTCAATTTACTCAAAACTTAGTATAAATAAACTCTAAAATAAATAATTTGACATGTATTTTTTATTTTAACAAAATAACGCCTAGGGATTGTGTTATAAATTTCTGAAATTTGTATAGAAAATCTGGTTTGCGGGCGAAGCCGCGGGGCGCATCTAGTAATGAAATAAAAAAGAATAAAAAAGTAAAAAAATAAAAGTTACCTATGCGATGTAGGGCGTCACTGGGGTACTGTGGGGAGTCAGAGTAGTCAATGCTTGAAATCGTCTGCGTGAGTGTTTATACTAGGTAGGTACTCGTTCATGATAACATTTATAATATATGAAATTTTCGTTAAATACCTACCTGTGCCCTGTGCGACGACGCCGGGACGGGCTGCATAGGTATATATATATATTACTAGCAATGCCTCGCGGTTTCACCCGCGCTAATTCCCGTTCTCGTTGGAATTCCGAGATAAAATATAGTGTTATTCCAGACTATAATCTATCTCTGTGCCAAATTTCATCCATATCCGTTCAGTAGTTTTTGCGTAAAAGAGTAACAAACATCCATACATCCATCCATACTTCCAAACTTTCGCGTTTATAATATTAATAGGAAAACGCAGTTCATGACACGGGCTTTTTAATTTCGGTTCATTCCTGCTTTTCCCTGGTAGTCAAATTAAAAAAACATGGATGTAGGTTGTATGCCAAATTAATTGTAGATTATATAAATATTTAACCTTAGGTGGGAATCAAACCCGCAACCCGCTGCCCCGCCATGCCACGCGCGCCGCCACATTGATCGTCAAATTAGCAAACAAAAATTAATTAGTGAGCTTCCAAACACTGAATTAAATTCGATCCACGGTCTGCTGATAATTTTTGATAGTTGGTTGCTCCATTTTTAGTTTTACAGCAGGCCAAAATTTCAATAAATGCTAATCATGATTTGCTAATGCATGAAAAATAATTTACTGCACAAATAAATTTTATATATTTCCCTTGTTATATTTCTTGTTGCCCAATTTTTATTTTTTTGCAGGCCTTTTGTCGCAGCCCAGTTTTATTTATTCAGCTTACCGAATTAATTTTTTTGTTCACCAAAATCTGTTTAATTCACTGACCGATTAAATGATACCCATTATTATTAATCTTAATTTTAACTGATAATTTTTTAATGATTGTATTATTATGTATACCTTGACTAGAAAAGACATATCACATAAGTGACAAATCATGCAGAGTGCCCTCTCCTATTTGCACGCCAGCAGTGGCAAAACATGTAGATCATAATATATTGTTTAATACCTACCATAATGGCATGCTCAACCATGTTAATACTCATGTTTTATGCAAATAAATGATTCTTATTCTTATCAGCGTTGTAATTTGGCTCCCCTCTTATATAAACATCATTGCTTCGGTTTCTTTTTAAAAAAACATATCTTACATTGGTTAAACTGGAAATGCCAGTTTCCCGGTGGACGAATTATATTTCCGAAAGCAGTTTTCCAATCTTTCATATTGTTTAATAACACAGCTGCAGTCCCATATTTTTTGGAGACGTCTATGTATTCCACCGGTTTTAGAATGGTCTCCATTCGTTTTAACTAAGACCGAAAACCCGATCAGGTGGGATAAATGAGTGACCTGGAATGGGAAAAACTAGCTCGACTGTTTTAATATGGTGCGGTGCCTGAGTCAACCATTTAGCGCACATACCGACCATAATGCTATTTTACTTTTATGCCTAGTAGCTATAGTTTCAGCCCCTAATTAATAATATTCTTCACAGATGTTCACGGCTCTGTTCTTTTTTGTTACTGGATCCTATCAAAAGCCAATTGGAGTAGCAAAACATATTTCACAAAAAATGTGCAGTGTGTACATAGAACAAGTGACCCAAGCTTTAACCCATAAAAACTGGTTAACAAATATATTAAGTTTCCTGACACTCCAGCTGCGCGACAGGCAGTCAGTCAACGGTAAGGAATTACCTACAAACAACCTTGATCACTTTTCATACATACTTAAATAGGGACCTACTAGTAAGTATACTTTAATAAATAGGTAAGTTCCTACCTAACTTAGAATATATTGATACTAATTTTAAAATGTAGGTTTTACAGAAACTATGGAATGCCTGGAGTGGTGGGGTGTATTGAGGGCAGTCATTTTAAAATAGTTGTGCCATCAAAAGAATTGGAACATTGGTATTATAGCCGCAAGCACTGTCATTCTCTTAATGTTCAAATGGTAAAATAAAGATATTATAATATTAATATATCATATTATTGATGACAAAAATACAAAGCAAAATAAAGCATCTGATTTTTTTTCATGTATGTGATGATCAATACAAAATTTTAAATGTTAACCCTAAGTTTGGAGGTGCAAATCATGATTCCTTCATATGGGAAAACAGTTCTTTGAATACTTATATTCAACCTCTGCATGAAAATGGAGAAATGGTTTGGCTTTTAGGTAAAAAGTATTACTTTAAGTAGTACTTTAATACCTGCCATAGAAGCAGGTATTATATAGGTAGGTAGTAGGTACTATAAAGTAGGTACTATAACTAGTAGTAGGTACTATAACTATTATAAGCTGCTTAGGTAGAATTTAAACACCTGCGTGTGATGACCCAAAATGTTTTTTCATTGTTTCTCTTGTGTAGGTTTATTACGAATGGTTGTATTTTTTTATTAATAAACATATTATTTTTCAACAGGTAAAGGAAAACGGCTCATTATTACACACATAGGAAGTGAAAACGGTTTCGTTGAAGGAGGATTATTGGTTTTTGAATCAAAAAAAGATGGCGACTACTATAAAGACATGAACGCAGCTGTGTTCGAAGAATGGTTTTCTAATATACTAGATAAAATACCTGAAAATTCAATAATTGTGCTAGACAACGCCCTATATCATTCAAGAAAAATCGAAAGGGTTCCGACAACAAATTCAAGAAAAGAAGATATAATACAATGGTTGAAAGCGAAAAATATCACATTTCATGATGATATGGTGAAACGGGAGTTATTGAAAATTTTAAAAGACAATAAACACCGATACGAGGCTTATGTGGTAGACGAATAAGCTAAACAAAAAAATAAAAAAGTTCTGCGTTTACCTCCCTATCACTGCGAACTTAACCCGATAGAGTTAATATGGGCTCAAGTTAAAGGATATGTGGCTCAGAACAACAAAACTTTTAAATTAAATGAAATAAAAACATTAAACGAAGGAATTACAAAAATAGATAGCGACAAATGGCAAAAATGTATTAAGCATGTAGTTGATGTAGTAGAGCCTATGTATGGATGTTATGGATAGGAACGTAGAAAATATGGCAGAACGTTTTATTATAAACTTGGAATATGACTCAGATTCAAGTGAATCAGAAAATGAAAATTTGTAAGAAAATTTCTGATGTTTTATTTTTTGTACACTACCCAAATTAAACAAAGTGTATAATTTTAGGTTCTCAGTATCATAATAAGTAGTTCAATTTCTATAAAATTAAATTTAATAAAATATAACCCACTCATCCACAAAACCCCGGGCGAAAAGCTAGTGAATAATGTAAGTAATAGTTTGAAGTGAACAATCTCAACATAGCTTTACATTTTAAAAGAATGGCCAATCCTACTGACCAATCTTAGTCTTTTACCCTAGTAGTTCCGTCCTTTTCACTTTCGTACAATTGTGCAAGAGAGCGCGCGCTATATTAGCTTGTCTCCGCGAACAGACTCTAAAGTAATGTTCTTTGATTTCCATTTTTATATTTTAGGAGACTCTGGATACCCTCAACGTCCATGGCTAATAATGACTCCGATTTTAGATACAAATCCTGGTACACCTAAAGCCAACTATAATGAAAAACATATGAAAGCTAGAGTAGTAATAGAACATACATTTTCAAGGTTGAAAAACTGATGGCGTTGCCTGCACAAGGATAGAGTTCTTCATTACAAGCCACTCAAATGTGCTCGTATTTTTTAGCATGCTCTGTATTGCATAACTTAGTTATCAATCTTGGTATTGATAATGCCCACTGCCCAGTTAGGTATAGTTGGGTGTTGTAATTTTTGTAATGGTACCTATATGTATATTATATTTTAAAAAACCTATTCATTTAACAATCAATTGTCTTTGGTCCCCAGATGTCAAAGTCAAAACCAAAAGGTATTACCAAAAAAAAACTGACTGGACGGAGATTTCAAAAAAATGAAAAAGTAATGGCATTGGCGTTGTATAAACAAGGCCCTAGAGCTATAGGTGGTTGAGAAAATTTTTTGTCTTACCGTCACCCTTGACACTGAGCAGGATGATATCAAGAGCATCATTAAAACCAGGGGTAAACAAAAATTTATTTGCACAATTAAAGAAAAAAGCTCAAATAATGACACCTATGGAAAGATTGTGTATATTGCTGTTTGACGAAATTTCAATAAAACCGCATTTTGATTACAATCGGAGAAAAGATAACTTCACTGGTTTTATGAACAACGGACAAAGTATTAAAAAACAAATCGCAGATCACGCTCTTGCATTTATGATACGAGGAATTCAAAAAAAAATACAAACAGTCAATTGCCTACACTTTTTGTGCAGGAAGCACTCAAAAAATTGACCTTGCCATGCAAATAAAAGAAATGGTCAAAAATTTAAATGCAATCGGGTTTAAAGTAATAGCAACAGTTTGCGACCAAGGCGCAACAAATGTAAGTGCTATAAATCATCTAATTAATCTAATTAAATCGTGAAGAATATGTGAAAGAAAATAGAGAATTAAAAAATAAAGTGTTTGTAATAGATGGGCATGAAGTGATTCCACTTTATGATCCTCCTCACCTGATAAAAGGAATTCGAAATAACTTGTTAACGAAAAATTTGGAAGCTATTATAAATGGACAGAAAAAAACCACCTCATTAAATTGGGACCACATCATTAAATTGTTCAATGAAAACGCAGCCTACAAAGGATTACGATTAATGCCTAAATTGATAGATAATCATGTAATTCCAAACAAAATTTTTAAGATGAAAGTTAAATGCGCGACACAAATCTTCAGCCAATCTGTCGCCGCCCATATGGGATATTTAGCAAGTAAGTTTTTTAAGTACCTACCTACTAGTTTATTTAAAGCGAAGCTTACGAAAAAGGGGTTTACTGTGCAGGTGTAACTCGCGTGCCGAGGGTACTTTTGTCAATTTTATTATCCAAATATGTCTGCGGTACTGGTTAGACTTTGCTTTTTTCAAAATATTTCGAAACATATGAAACCTAGAAAAATTGCAAAACTATTTTGAAATGTATAAACTGATACCATTCATTTGATACCCCATTTGACCTTATGACCTATAAGGTCAAATGGGGTATCAAATGTTTCAAAATTTCCACAACACAATCTGTACCGAAAATTATCATTTTAGATTCAAACAACTAGTTATAATATTACTGTTTTATTTTCAGGCATAGGAAGACTTCCAAAAGAGTGTGAAGAAACAGCCGAATTAATAGTTTTCTTTGACAAACTATGTGATTCCCAAAATGGAAGTTATGAAAATTATAAAAAAAGAAGTGGTAAGCCTCTTTTTGGTGCAGTCACCCCAAGTTCGAGTCACAGGAAGTTGTGGCAAGAGGCAAAAAAAGTGCTAAAGTCAATGAAGTTTTGTGGTACAAAGTCGGGCACTGTTCCATCGCTTACTAATTGGTTGCAGACAATTGAAAATACTGAATATATGTTGAATACCTTGTCCAAAATGTATGATCTGACATCTGTTTGGATGAGACATTTCAATCAAGACCCTTTGGAAAACTTTTTTGGATGCATTCGGAGTCATGGATACCGTAATGTTTCTCCTACATGTGCTGGCTTCGAAGCATCCTTTGCATCGCTACTCATTAATAATATGAGTAGCATCCATTCCAAAGGGTCCAACTGTGAAGTGGATACATGCACAATTTTTAAATCAATGAATAAATTATTTTTTAGAATTCCTGAGATGTCAGATCATTTATCTGAAATAGATTTTAAAGATATAGATTGTGACCATATCTTTGAAGACGTAGACAAAAAAAGAAGTAACCCAAAAATAAGAGCACAATTAGATTATGTTACAGGGTATGTCTTAAGGAAATTAAATGTAAAAAAATGTAACATGTGCAAGGAATGCCTATTCAGCACCAATAAAGATGAAAGCGTAATAACACATAAAGAATATTTCAAAAATAAAAAATTACTGACATATCCCTCAATGTCCTTAATAGAATGTTTTTCGCAGATGCAAGATGAGGTCATAAATATAATAAGAAATTATTGTACAAGACAAAATATCCGCCAGTATATTAAAACAATATTTTCAATTGTCTTTAATTATAGTTTCATAAAATGCACAACACACAAAAGTGAAATTATAAACAATTTAGAGAACAGAACGATCAAGTTATTTCTGTATAGCTGGTGCAAAGACACAAATAAAATTTTATGCGGGAACAGGTCTGACTATGATAGCAGTGATGTAATACAAAAACTAGCATACGATTATTGTAAAAAGCGAAGTAAATTTGTAAATAAATAAATTAATAATTATTACAATGTGTATTTGTATTTCTTTCATTTTTCCTACCAGAAATGTAGGATTAGTAAAATAACAAATATAGGTAGGTACCTACATGTGCAAGCAGTTATATAGATGAAGTTTGCGTAACAGAACACGAGATGTCGCTGTATGCTCAAATTTTGAATGATGACTCTATCTCCAATATAAAAGTTACTCTATGGGTATTACTTGCTACAAATGTAAACAAACAGGGCATTACCGCGATCAATGTACGTTTGGAACAAAAATTCGTCGAATATAAATAAAAATGAACGAACAAGCAGTAATGCGTTTAGCACAGTGTTCCTGAATGGTGAATATTGCAAAAACGATTGGTATATTGACTCCGGGGCGAGTGTGCATCTTACCGCGAACGAAGAATGGTTGTCAAATCGCACCCTTAGTAATATAGGGGCACAATTCAATTTTTTTGTAATTTGACTTTTCAAACTAAAAAGGCACAAAATGAAGTGATCTACCGGTTGGCGCTGACAGAAAGAGAAAAAACACAATAATAACGCTTTTACAATATTTGTGTCCCTCTCATACTCGGCCCGCCCGTCCCTCGTTCTTACTGTGAGAAGGACGGAATCGTCTTTGTGCTCTTCTATGACGTAAAATACAGGTGAGTTTTTGTAAAATATTTTTTTAAATATGGAACTGTTTGTAGTTGGGCCTTTGTATTACGTTAGGTGTAGTAAATTGTTGGATCTAATTTATGATAGTTCTCTATATTGTAAAATAATAATATATTTTTATGAAGTAAATTGAAATGTTCCATTATAATACTAAAAATAACTTAAGTACTCCGTTTACATATTTGAATTAGGCCCAATGGATGAAATTAAAAGTAATAATTAATCGATAATTTAGATTGTATTTTGTTTGTTTAGATAATTAATGTTTATTCAAATGTTATAATAAGACTTAGTAGGTGCAAAAAGGGTAGCACGCATTGTAAAAAGATCTCTAATTTGAATAAATAGAATATAAGATTTAATCATAAGAGGACGCGAAGTTAAAAATTGGGTAGTAAACCTAATAGCAATTTAATGTTATTCAAAATACTTACCCTAGCCAATAATACCCACAGTGTTTTTAACAGATAGTATCGTTAATTTTTTGAGTTTTTAACTAAACTATAACCAATATCTGAGTAAGAATACAATAATTGTTTTTCTTAGTTATTAATTTAATTTTTTTATTTTATAATAAAATCGCATCTCAGTCACGTAGTATACTGGACCTATAATATCCACAAATACAGCGTCGATTGTGATAATAATAGTGAAAATTTATCTATTCTAACGTAAAATAAGTTACCTATCTATTTCGTTTTTGATCTTATACTGTAATGTATCATAACTTTACTTGCATTTTAATACATTTTAGATGATTTGTATCGAACAAAAAGAGAATATACTTTAAAATCATCTAGTCCAAAAACAAACACATCTGATGTTACCCAGCTAGCATTTTGCCGTGCGATGCTTATCGTCTACCTACGAGGAAAGGACAATACAAGATAGGAATTCATCTGCAGTAAGTCACAACGTAATAGAAGAGAGAAATCTCCTACCCTGTCATCTGAAAGACAGTCTACGCCATCGCTCATCTAGCTCAAGGTCTTCTCTAACTCCTATAGCTCCAGTAGTTCGAGCTCTAGCAGCAACTCAAGCAAATCTTCGTCCGGTACTAACTCTTTGAAAAATCATAATACGGGAGCTCTTTTCCTTGAACATTTTGAGCCGCAGCGAGGTAAGTACTTCTACAGCTCATGTTTCTTCGCACTCCATATTGGCACCGAATTCCGAGGAGTCACCAGTTACAGTTACAATAAAGCCAAGAAAACGTTAAGCTGATCCAACGAAATGAAAGCAAAACACAAAAAATTAAACTAACGGAAATTTGAAAAATCTAGACTGGACATGCAATGAAATCGATCCCTGCTCGTAATATCAAATCATCTGTGCCTACACAAAAATGCAGAATAAAGTGCTGTGATTGTATTGATGATTATAAGAGGTTGGAGATCTTTAATTCATTTTGGACATTGAGAAATAACATTTGCAAAGAATGTTTATTTTATCTTATTGATTGTTTATTTTTGAGACTGAATGCTGTTTTTATTAAGATAATTTAGAGTTAAGTATTTAATGTTTATTCTCGTAGATGCACATTGAGTGTGATACTGGCTAATTAAAAGTGCGAAGAAGGCACTTTTCAAAATTCATAAAGTTCCCTTCCTTATTTACAATATTATTTCATGTTGATTTAAATGTTTTAAATATTTGGCTGTCCATCTTTCATAATAAATATAAAAGTTTATACATAGTTTTATCTGATCTTTTATTTACAAAATGAAACAATACGCTCTGACTTACGGTTTTTTTCGTGATATAGGGTACCAATTTTGATTATGAACTAGAAAATGACAATTATATTAATAAAACACGGAATCAAACTTAAATAGGCCCATTTTTTTTCTTTGTTTTTGTACTATAAGGGCTTAACTCGAAAACTTTTTTTAATTACTTGTATCTTGAAAAATATATGGTTTTTCCTTATTTATATCACAAAATATAATAGTGCATTTATCAGATCACAAATTTGCCAAATTTCATAATTAAAGAACAAATAATAGGCAAATTATTCCCGAATTGATCTGGAATGGTAGAATTCAGAATTTTTAAATGCGATTTCCCAAAAAACTTCTATTTGGAGTTGTGCCTTTATATTACTGAAGGTGCGAAATGTGTCGCGGGATCTTGTTATAAGGAAATTGTCGTGGCAAACAAAGATAACCCTTAATAAAATGAGGGGAAATTATTTCCCACTTCGTCCGGCTTAGCAAATTCGTTTTTTTTTAAATGACTAGACTTAGCCGTGCCAACCATAGTGAAAAATAATCTTGGATATATTTTTTACTGATTAATGGAAATTTTTGGCGTGGGAGATGATTATAATGATGTGAATATACAAGATGAACCCGTTATACAGACTACAGAATCATTATTGTCAGTTTTAAATCATCAATTTGACAACACAAATAACACCGCTGGCATTACCACATCAGATGATTTAAATTTCGACCAAGATACTTATAATAGCGAATTCGAAGTACAAGAAAATGAAAATCAAGGCAGTCCTCAGGCAGTATATCTTGAAATTCCGCAAGAAAATGTTGTATCTCCTATTAGTGCACCAATTGAACAAGAAGCTACAATTGCCAGATTAGACAACTATTTTCTAGATAACAATCCAATAGACGACTTTTTGGAAGATGATCAACAAGATCACAATGTGGTACTTAGGGATCGCTCTCAACCAAGAGAATGGAAAACAGTAGACTTAGCCCATGATGTTCCTATCTTTGAAAAGCTATTTCAACCCATGGTAAGTGACACTCACAAAACTACACCACTGACTGTTTTCGAGAGGTTTTTTCCTGATAAAGTAATTCTGATAATAGTGGAACAAACAAATAGATACGGTCGTCAAAAAATCGTCACTATTATCAGAATTACTTTATCAGGAAAAAACCTCTCGAAAACAGTCAGTGGTGTAGTTTTGTGAGTGTCACTTACCATGGGTTGAAATGACCTGTTACTGAACAAGATATTAAGGCGTATTTAGGAGTTCTTGTGCTGATGGGCTTAAATCCTCTCCCAGACATGGAGTTATATAATATTGGTCAACAGACCCATTTTACTTTAACAATGAAATCGCCCATGCTTTTCCGCTCGTAAGATTAAAAAAAATTACGGAAAACTTACATTTGAATGATAATTCAATGGAACCACCAAGAGGGTCTTCGGAGTACGATAAATTGTACAAAGTGAGACCTCTGATTACAGAACTGAATAACGTATATCAGAATGAAGCCCACAACTCAGCTGTGCAATCGATTGACGAAAGTATGGTGAAATTTAAGGGCCGTAGTTCATTAAAGCAATATATGCCCAAAAAGCCTATTAAGAGAGGTTTTAAAATTTGGGCCAGGTGCGATGCAAAAACCGGATATTTATATCAATTTGATATATATACTGGAAAAGGCGACAATATTGAGAATGAAGGACTTGGCTATAATGTGGTGATGAAGCTCTGCAATAATGTACCTAGTAATACCCTAATAGCCTTTGATAATTTCTTTACCAGCTGCAACCTTTTGGAAGACCTGTATGAAAAGAAAATTTATAGCGTAGGAACAGTTAGAAGTAACAGAAAAGATCTCCCTGATATGATAAAGAAAAAACAACCGAAAGCATTGAGACTAAAAAAACACAACTTTGCAGCTGTCACAGCAGAGCCAATCACAGCCGTCAAGTGGTTTGATACCAAAGAAGTAGCAGTACTCTCCACAGCACATCAGCCACGAGATGTTATGTTCGTGAAAAGAACGCAAAAGGATGGCTCTAGAAGAGAAATTCTTTGTCCAAAAGCAATTGCTACTTATACTCTTAGTATGGGTGGCATTGATTTGTTCGACCATTTCAGGTCTTCGTACCCAATTAGCCGCAAATCAAGAAAATTTTGGATGAGACTTCTGTTCTTCTTGTTTGATGCGTCAATCATAAACGCATTTATTACCTACAACTAGACACATGTTGCAACGTTGCATGGACATCGTGATTTCAGGTTGCGCTTAGCACGTGCACTTATAGACAATTACACTACTCGGAAAATACAAGCAAGACAACAAGGAACAGTTTTTAAAAACAAGAAAGGCGGAATTTCACACGAGTTCATCTCAATAATTGAAATAGGTACCTTCACTCGCTATGTCATAGAGATCGTCTAATTTTCGTCATAGAGATTTTCATAATTAAGTTTTTTATTATTAGGTATTTGTATTTTTGTATTTTTCTCATTAAACTCATTGTAACCCTAACATTATTGTTTAATTTTGCAATTTCATGTTGGAATTTTTAATTTTATATTTTTGTATTCATAAAATATAAAACAAAGCAGGGTGAGGTGCTAGTATAAAAACAGTACTAAAATTCTTGAAAAACTCGTAACCTATGCCGGATAATGGGAAATAATTTCCCTTGGTGATATTTTGCAATGCCGTTATGAACAAGGGGAAACTATTTCCCACCGCAAAACCCCCCTTTCCCCCCACTTTTCCAAGTTTTTATCATAAGATTTGAAATCTACTCGCAAAATTCACCTAAGAACCGATCTCAGTTTTTATTTATCTCACAAAAAGTATTCCATTTGATTAAGGGATAAAGTACCTGTATTATGTACTGGGGATGTGCAGATTACGACAAAGACGCGCGACTGTGAATACGATATTACAGTAGAAGGTGTATTATGCGTGCCGAAGTTGACGACAAATCTGTTGTCTGTTAGTCAACTTATATCAAAAGGAAACAAAGTTTCATTTAACAGTTATGGTTTTCAACCAAGCAGGAGTACTGGTGGCTACCGCGAATCTGTTGGATGAAGTGTTTAAAAAATAAAAAAATTAAAGTTCACTTATAATGGGATAAATCTAACAGTAAATATGTACTTAATCCCTTAATAAAATCAAAGTCATATATGTACCACTTAGTTTGAGAACAAAAAAATACATTTTCTTTTGGTTGGACGTACTTTAATCACAAAGTGTTAGTATTTTAGGATATTTTTGCTATCTATAAGCTGGCAAAATTTCACTTGTCATTTTCACCTATCAGTGAAAGTCAATGTCAAGTTTCTGTTAGCAGTTTGCAGTTTTGAGTGTCACTTTCAAACTTTTGTGATTTTTGTGTGGCGAAAATTATGGTAAGTGCTCCAGGAGTAAAAAAAAGTACACTTCATTCTGTTTTATTGGTCTTACACATTGAATAAGGGGATAAATATCGAAATTTGTATAGTTTTTGATCGCTCAAAGTAGACACTATAAGTGGTATCTATTTGACCATTGTCCATTCACGTCAGTTCATAATCGAATTATATTATACATAAAAATGTCTGTTAGTCTTTTGTAAGTATAATGTGATTTTTGAATTAGTAATTGAAATTGAAAAAAAAATAAAAAAAAGTTAAAAATTTTTTGAATTAGTAATAGTAATTGAAAAAATTGTTATTTGACATGTCAAATAAGCCTAAAAAAAAAGTTTCTCGAGGAAACAAGGCTTTGAGAGACAAAACATAGTGAACAACATTATTGATATATCCGATTTGTGATAAAAAAAATTAAGAAGAAGCCTATGTATTTTTTAAAATAAAAAATGTGATTATATGTAAATGTTTTATTTATCTACCTTAAAAACTTATTTCATAAGTATATCTATTATATAATAAAAAATTAAGTAAGATAAAAAATTAAGTAAGACTAGAACGAACGGTAAATTACAAACATAAATATGGAGGACCTTTTAGGTAGATAACGCCCATTTTGTAGGTAATGAAAGTATTTATTTTTATAATCTCAAACTCATCATAGCTCCCAACCGCCGTCAGGCAGGGGAAACAACTAGTTTAAAATTATTAACAGACCGTAACGGACAATGATAATATACATACCACCACCGACAATATTTTACAAGTCCTCGGACAATGGTAATATACATACCACCGAAAAATCACCCCCTTTTTTTGTTTTTTTCCAAAAAAAATATAATCAGAGACCCCAAATTACCAAGAAACCACATCGCCGGCGGGGAAATTTATTTTTCTGCAGATATCATATTTTTATACATAATATGCTATTCCCGACGAAGACAAATCCAAAAACACAAAAATCATAAAAATCGGTCCAGCCGTTCTCGAGTTATAAGTTTTGTAACAAACACGACTTTCTTTTATACCTATATAGATGTACATGGGCTCGCGTTTGTTTCAGGGTTTAAAGTAGGTAAATAGCTCCTGGGCTCTGAGGCTTAATTTAAATTCTTAAGTATAACTAATTAATTTATCTAGTGTATAGTATAGAGGTGGTAAATTAGCTTATCTAACAAATCTAAAACTCTTATCTTGCCACTCTTTGGGTCTGTGCACTTCCATCTCCCTAATTTTATTTTGCTCTCTCCTGAAGCTGATATTATCTCTGTCTTGCTCCATTTTAAACTTTCTCCGAAACTCTTCAGCTTGAAGAAAATTTTGAGCTGCTAGCTTCTGTGTGTGCTGGCCTCAGAATTCTTCGAGGTGTTCTTCGAAGTCTTGCGCGGCGAGGTGATGTTTGCCTGAGCGAGCAGGCTCAGGCCCAATAACATTGCGTTGAGAAGAAAGCCTGATAGGAGAGACTGCATGTAGTACATCTGTAAAAAGACAATGATGTTAATGACATCATTATTATGAGTTGTGAGAGAAGTTTTGTCTTACCCACTTATGCTTTCACAGTATTGTATGCATTCACAGGAGTAGCTTGACTAGGGCTTGTTAAATAAGTTGAATGTAAAAATTACAGGATTGTGGACAAAAAGAAAATTGAGAACTGTTTAAAGGGAACCACGTTTAAATTTTTATAGGTCCTTTTTGACTAAGTCCATAGTTCGCCTCTATGCGACAAGAACGGGTTATCTCGAAAACACCTAGTTACTGTAGGGTGTTTCGTAAAAAAAATACAGATTATAGGTTCGTTAGAGTAATATTGTTCTGTGATTTTTACTCTTTCTAAATAAATTATTTACAACGATCTGACATTTTTTGTTTAAAAGTTATAAATTATTTTTAAGAAGGGCAAAATATATCACCTTATTCTTGAACGAATGACACATTCAGCAGTCGACGGAACACCTTTTTGTACCACATCGGGTTTCGCACTCTTTCCAAGGGGAACGCCGTCAACATCTTTCTTGTCGACGCCCCCATGGACATGTTGTAATCCAGCACAACCTGAGGTTTGTACTTTTAAGTACCGTACTTTTCTTTTCCGCCGACTGCTGCTTGGTGATATGTCGATATCATCGAAACTAGGTTTGAGTCGTGCGTGCCGTACTGAGATGGTGATGTCCTCGGTCTGGCTGTATATAACCTCGCCCGAGCGAGTGTCCATAACCAATGTATGGCCTTTGTTAAGCAAAGGCCGTACAAGGTTATAGACAATTTTTGATGTTGCCCCTTCAGGCTCATCCGAACCGTCAGCTTCAGTATCTGGTTGGGTCGATTTATCACCTTTGCCCGTGTACATTATCATGTTCCAAAGATAACCAGTACGAGATTCGCATAACTCATAACTCTTTATACCTACCCTTGCAGCTTTCGTTGCTATTAGCTGTACAAATGTCAGTCTTCCCTTCCATAGAAGAAGGGATTCGACGATGAGACCACATTACGTACCCTCTCTATGGGGTAAGCATGCAGCATCTGGTCTTTGTGGTCTATTCCGCCCATAGAGGTTGTAATCTAGAATGACTTGTAGTTTATATTTAAAGTTACCGTATTTTTCTATTCCGCCGACTTATACTTCATGAAATGTGGAAATCATGGATACCACGTTCTTGTCCATTCACACAACCACACTCAAATCCTTGGTCGAGCTAAATGCTACATCTCCCAACTTCATTGTTTTTTCACTTTTTGTTTTAAGCCTTCAGGGACAAACTCCCTGCTGAGTCGGAGAGTGACCATCGAATCGGTTTTATGTTTAAATTTGAGGAACCGAGACAAAAGTGGCGCGTTGTAGAAGTTGTCCATGAGCGTATGGGCTCTATTAAATAGTGGTATTAAACCAGCAAAAACACCTATAGAAGTTGGTCTGAAATTTGATGACAGCGAGAAAGTTCCTTAAGATTGTCCTTATCAGCATGCCATAGGCTGTCTACTATACTTAGCTCAAGGAACTAGACCAGACATCTCATATGCTGTGAATGCCCTCAGTAGATATAATTAGAAACCTATATCTGAGCACTGGTATGCCGTGAAAAGAGTAATGAGATACTTACAGGGCACTAAAAATTACAAACTTATATACACCAGGAATGGTCAGACGAAGATGAAGTAATCACAGGCTACTGTGATGCACATTGGGCGAGTGACTCCCGTGACCGTAAGTCATGCACGGGAAATATTTTTATTTTGCAGGGTGGCGCAATATCTTGGGGTTCACGCAAGCAACAGACCGTAGCCCTTTCGACAGCAGAGGCCGAGTACATGGCCATGACGGCGGCGGCACAGGAGGCTCTGTGGCTGCAACAACTGGAGAGAGCTCGGAGGACAGAATGATCACACTTTGCTCATTTACAGCGTTAATCAAAGTGCTATCAAACTCTCTGCTAACGATTGTTATCTACCGAGGTCCAAACAAATCGATATAGGATATAATTTTTTAAAGGAGCTTGTAAATAATTTAAAGCTAAAATTTTGTTATGTAAAAGGTACAGAGAATGTTTCTGATATCTTAACTAAGGGAACAACTGTAGATAAGCATCAGTATTGTGTTTTAAAGATGGGATTCCAATTCTCTTCAGAATGCGTTCTGGGGTGGGTGATAGAATTGGAACGCATCCGATATAGTTTTTTGTCTGTGGTGACCACCCTCTGGTGACGTCACTGTCGTTCTTCCCGCTTTACTACAGGTCAAGTAATTTATGTTATTGTTACAACTTTAATAAAACTCAGTTCATAATTAATTACAATCTTTATTTGAAGAAAACCCTTCAGGATGCCAGCCAATACTCACGCTCCACATTGTTAATAACTAGCGACTGCAACATGATGATTGCTACATGATGATTGCGACAAAATTTCTTATGTCGTCATCGGTGACGTCCTTCCAACGATTGAATACCTCTATAATCACAATAAATGTTTTCTAGTGCATATACAATTTCTAGGTATCTTTTAGTTGCCATCAGAGATTTCACATTGTATGTGCATATTTTGGTTCTTCTTACTTATTAGTGGTTTTATTTCTAGGTGGGGAGGGGGTTGGTGGTGTTATTTCTAGGTGGGGTGGGGGTGGTGTTATTTCCCACGAGGACCAGTCGGCTTGGGAAATTTAGTATTTTTATTATTTTGTTCTGGCTTCTCATATGTAGTTTTCCGGTGTCTGATGGCGCTATCCTATTTGCTATGCCATAATATTGATGAAAGAGAGTTGGTTCTCGACCTCAACACATCAAGTGCATTTATCCTGTTTGATTTAGCTGAGGTATTTTGTTTTCGAGGTTGCTCACATGCTGAGGTTTTTGGTGACAGTAATGATAAGTTTCTTTTTCGGTTTTCCTTATTATAGGACCCGTTTTTTGCCAGTTTATCATATTTTATCACAGCATAGTTACCTTTCTTTCTATCTTTAATGAGTTTCGTTTGAAGTTCCTTCCTTTCGTCGAATATATCCTTTGGGAAATCGTCGGTGGCATACACATTTTTCAATCTATTTTTTTTTCATGACATCAATTTTTACTTACTACAAATGAAATGATAATTGGTCGGTGACTTCTGATTTAGCTATCTTTTCTGCCGAGGTGGTAGTAGATATTGTTTATATCTGCGTTTACGAGGGCTATTTCCAAGACGTTATTGATGTTTTTTATTGTCAGTTTTCTTACATACCAAAGGCAATCACGTAATTGAATCTTTTATTTTTCTCGATGTTTATGATTTTATTTTTTAGTTGTATGTTTTCAGACTTCAATTCCGCAATTTCGCGAGTGAAAGGAACGAGTTTTTCGTCCATTGGTGATATAATATTTTTCGCTTTTGCTTGGTCCTTTCCCTTTTTCATCTTATCAAAGAATTCTCCCAATCTTAAGTCGATAAGAGGTGAAAAAAATAGAAAAAAAAAGAAAATTTAGAAGACATGCCGCCAATGTTATGCTGACAACGTAACAGTCATGGGCAGCAAACAGGTGAAAACAAAGCTAAATTTGGTCACTTATTGCCAAAGCTGCCCAAATAAGCCTTACCTTGGTTTGAATTTGAATTTTGAAGCCGCTGTTGAAGCTATGAGATGTGACAGAGAAAATGCCAAGCAATGTAACGAAGTTGCCTTTATTACCATAGATTTACAACAAACAATGCCTCTTCCGAAAATCCCCACGTCAAAAGCTTTCTATTTGCGACAAATATGGTTCTATAATTTTGGAATTCACGTAGTCACCAAATCCAAAGAAGGAGCATTTTTTTGTTCGTGGACAGAAGATATTGCTGATCGTGGAAGTGTCGAGATTGCCAGTTCTCTGTTACGGTTTGTTGAGATAGAATGCAACACTGGCAACCAAAGAAAAGATAACATTGTCATATGGTCAGATTCATGTGCTGGACAAAATAAAAACTTTAACATGATTTGCTTGTACCAATATATGATATTGAAAGGTTACTTCAAGACAATAGACCATAAATTTCCAGAAGTTGGACACTCGTATCTTGATTCAGACCGAGATTTCGGGAGAATCGAAAAAGTACTCCGCAAACACGAAACGGTGCTTGTACCCGATCAATATCGTGAAATAATTTGTAAGGCGTCAAGATTAAATCAAGTTATTAATATGACTGGACATTTCAGGAAAATCAGCTGCTTGCAAGAAAAACTGAATCTGGTAAATAGAAAAAAAGATGTTAATAAGGACAAAGTCAATTTCAGAGATGGTATTCGTTGGATACGTGTGGAAGAATTTGGTTCGTATCTATTTAAAGAGACTTATGATGTGATGACACCCTTTAAAAAAGTGGATATACTAAAGAGAAACTCCAGACCAGATGATTTTATTATAGAACGGGTAACAAAGAACTATGGCACTATAAAAACGGAGAAAAAAGATAATATTAAGGAACAGCTGAAATTTGTGAAGGCGGAATATCGTTATTTCTACGAAGATATACTAAAAAAATGATTGTATTTTAATTTTAAGTGAACTTTTACTGTATTAAACTTGTTCATACACTATTCGTGTTTTATTTACACGACTAACATGTTTGTGAATGAAGGTGTTATGTACGTTTGTTTGTCTATATAACCCACTTATATATGTCACCGTTAAATTGTCAATAACGTTAGATTACAATCTATCTAGCGAGATTGTAATCTGTCGATAGATTGTAAACCGTAACATTTGCTTATAATTTAACGCTTTATTTTTCGGTAGATTATAATCTATCGAAGTGAAACCGTCAAATTGTAAAACAGAACGCACCTAGCGCGCTGATTTAATCAGGATGAATTTACCACAGAGTTACAAAGCTATTACAGCGGGCATAATGAAAATAGTAAAAAAATACAATGGAGAAATCAAAGAATACAAAGTGCTTTAAAGTTGTCATACGAGTTGGTAACTACAACACAATAAAATTATGTTTTCAAAAACATTACTACACAGGGTGTTAGTGTGAACACCGTTGTCCTTGAAACCAGAGGTTCAGCATCATGAGTAGAATCCAAAACGGATGAAAAAATGATTCTATTTTTTACTCATTTTTTAAAGAAAATTTTTATAAACACTAAACGTTTGCTCACAAACACGTGACACAAGTAATTTGACCAGGCGACACGTGACACGTGAGACGACCGCCGCCCCCGTCGCGCCCGCGCACCTTCTGTGCGAATATTCCGTCTTTTGAAGGGCACAAGTTATAAAGTTACGATCCAAGTAAGGCGCGGGTATAAGTACTTACGTAGGTAGGTACTTAAAGTATGTAGAGTGACTATGGCATCGTATACGATACCGAAGACATGAAATATCAAAATCTTGCAAAACTAAAATAGGTGATAAGTTTTTCTCATCGGTTTTGTATTCTACTCATGATGCTGAACCTCTGGTTTCAAGGAGAACGCTGTTCACACTAACACCCTGTATTATTTTCGACTTGTTTTTTTTTTATATTTTGATTTAATTTTGTGATAGTTTTTTCTATGAGAAATTTTCATTATTTTTTCAATTTACGTTGTGTTTGAGGAGAAAATATTTTTACATTTCTGATTTTCTTATTTTGAGACCATGTGATATCAGAACTATTGTAAATAAGTACCTACTTAATAATAAATAAATAAACAATTCCGGACAGTCAACACAGCATCATCTAGCTCCAAGCTAAGCAGAGCTTGTGTTATGGGTACTAGATGACTGATATAATTAATTTCTGGAGATCGTTCACAAATTTGTTCCGAGGCGGGAATCGAACCCGCAACCTCCTGTGTCGTAGGCGGACCTTTGCCCACCGCGCCACATCGGAAGTCAAAAATAAAAACAAGAACTCAATTATTCTTGAAGTGCATTTATTTTATTTGACTGACACCTATGTTTCATTCCTAACTCTATGGACACAGAGCAGTCTACTGTAAGGCTGACCAATCAGGGATCAGGTCTTCGTATAGAACACAGTTTGAAAATTGTTAGATTGTGATTTGACGGTTTCACTTCGATAGATTATAATCTACCGAAAAATAATGCGTTAAATTGTAATGAAATGTTACGGTTGACAATCTATCGACAGTTTATAATCTCGCGAGATAGATTATAATCTAACGTTATTTGCAATTTAACGGTGACATATACATATATTTTTTTAAATAGCATTATTATATGATTTTAGTTTTTGTAGAACTCTACAAAAACTAAATTAATGACCAACAGCATTGAAAGACCTATTACTGTCCAAAACACCCTACTAGAATATGTCTCAAAATATGTTTATCTCGGTAAACAAATATCTTTTGGAAAAATGCGACACCGTGAAGAGATTGAAAGAAGAGTCAAAATTACATGGAACAAGTTCTGGGCTTATAAAGAAATTCTCAAATCAGACATGCCCATCATTTATAAGAAAAAGATTTTGGACTCTTGCTTACTACCATGCCTATCTTACGCTAGCCAAACATGGATCTTTAATAGATTCACATCAGACAAGATCCAAACAACACAAAGAGCTATGGAAAGAAGCATTTTAAAAATCAAAAGAAAGGACAGACACAGAAATACCAACATTCGAAAGAAGACAAAAGTTATTGATGCTCTTCACCACTGCCGAAGATTGAAGTGGAAATGGGCAGGTCATGTGGCAAGAATGAATGGTAAAAAATGGACCAAAATAGTAACTACTTGGCAAGGACCATCCGGTAAGAGAAAGAGAGGAAGACCACTTGAAAGGTGGTTAGATGAAATTCAGGAAGCGGCTGGAAAAGAGTGGCAAACTATAGCGACCAACAGAAAGGAATGGCACAGTCTGGAGGAGGGCTTTACTCGAATAGAGATCACAGAATAATAAATAATAAATGTAACGGTACCTAATCTAATTAAATATAATGTAATAAATGTTAAATAATTTAATTTAAATGTATTCCATAATTTGTAAAATGCTTGTAATTTATTCTTTGATAATAAATGGCTTTATTATTATTATTATTATTATTATATGATTAAATACATAATTACCTATAATTTTTGTGAATCTAAGCATCATAACTCAAACACTGTCATTTCTACAACTAAAAAACCTTTAATGCTGTTTTTCTCCATTTTTTGTTTTTGTTGCATAACACCTTCATCCACTCATGTCTTCAGTTATCTAGTACCCATAACACAAGCTTTGAGTAGCTTACTTTGGGGCTAGATGATGCTGTGTGGATTGTCCAGCATTATTATTATTATTTGTATTTTATAGAGAGTTGGCTTTAGCTCGGCTAACATGTAGTGGGGCTTCAGACACTAACAATATATTGTATAGTTGGATATCTAAATGGATAGGTAAGCCTATCCATTTAAATTTCTACCTTTTGTGTAATGGCTGTGTTTGTATGGATTTACTAATCTTGTATACTTTTATGGGGGCTTCCGCTTTGTTTAGATGCAAGAATTGGTATAACTACACTACAACTAATTGGTGATAGCGATATAAATTCACTTATTGGTCCAATTGGAGATCGATTACGATTAAAATCAAACCTTGAAATTTGGAAGAAGGAACTGACAACAAGTGCTAGTTCAGAGTTACCTTCCAGTCCGGTAAGGCCATTAGCTAAGTGATGTGCATTTAATTCGTTTATTAGTTACCATAAATATTGAGCGTGTGTTAACATAAATATTGGGTCTCCGATCGGCCTCATGTTTTACGCCCCGAAAATTTTTAAAAGGGAAAGGAGAACTGGGATCAAAAAGCAAAATTCTCTCAGAGATATTCTTTTTTCCTCAGATCCTTAGGCCCAAAAAAGCTTTCAAGGATGGAAAATTTGGATGCCACCCGGTTCAGAGCCCTTTCGGAATGAACTCAGGCCCGAAAGGACATCGCTAGAATAGAAGAAGATCTAAAGAAGAAAAGGGACAAAGTGCGGGAATTGGAGAGAAACCACGCATTTCTGGGGAACATAAAGGGAATGGTTTCCAAGAAAGCAAAAAAGAAACCTGTGGAAAAGAAGTCCACCGGAGAGGGGGTTCCCAGCACCTCCAAATAGGGCGGAAGCGCCTCCAAGAAAAGAAAGGCAGATGAGGCCCCTACGTAGAGAAGGGCCTTGGCGCCCCCTCTCACAATGTGAGAGGGCGCCAAGGCCCGCCAAGGCGCCAAGGCCCACACACACGGTGAGTCGTCTGAAGTTTTCCTAAAATGTATGTCAAATGTATGGACTTATTATCGGGAGAGTGAAGAAGACCACAGCAAAGTGAAATGTACAATTTGCGATAAAATATGGATCCGGCGTGAAGATATTGATTGAAGTTATTATTAGATCATAAAAACAGCTCCGAAAACGTCCCAATAAATACAGTTTTAAGGGATTCAAGATATGTATCGATATTTCGTATAGAATTGGAAATTTTTCTCAGCAACTTTTAACATAGAGTATGTTTGTTTTAGGCTCAGAGGGTGCATCAGGAGTAAGGATCGTGACCCGTCAACACTTGTTTGACCGCAAATTTGCCTAATTTACATAACAAATTAAAATTTCTAAAAGATCAAATTTTTTCATGTGAAGTTTACAATTAAGATCAAATTTTAAATTTGAAACGTAGTTTTGCTCTTTTCAAATCGGAATTGAAACAAAGATGGACCAAAGCTCATTAAAAAGTAGTTGACTTTATAAAATACAACCAGTCTTGGCTGCAAGGTACCTTTGAAATACCCGTTGTTGAAACATCACAAAAACGACCAGGTCAACCATCCAAGTCGTTCGAAGACTCAAGTGAGAGGAGCAAAAGGCGAAAGACTGAAGAATTTCTTTCTAATTTTGAAAAGGAATTCATAACGCATGCTCCAACACGAGCAACTAAATATAAAAAGGCATTTTGTCTGACGAAATCAAGTAAAGAGCAATCCTTGACACCAATGTAAGCTTTGCAAATGTTTGTAGATGCTGATTTGTCACAAGGACAGTATGAAATTATAAGAAAGACCAATAAAAAGTTTTTTCCTTGCTATAGTGCCTTTCAAAAAGCCAAAAAGAAATGTTTAACGACCCCAAGAATCGATTACGGTTACCAGTACCAGTGCCGAAGCTCAGTTACAGCCTCTAATGGATGTTACCGTTAGGCTTTTATCGGAATACCTATAGAAGAGGTATTGATGACTTTAAAGGAGCAAGAGCGTAAATGCCTAACTATAATTAATAAATGGGGTTGCGATGGGTCCCAGCAATCTTAAACTGTTTAAGCAAAAACTTGAAATTGATACCTGACACCTGCTGGTTGCTCTCTTGTTACAGATTAACACACGAGGACGTGTGTCAGCGCAAGGATGGCCGTGTCGCATCGAACACGAACGGAGGCGTTGCAAAAGCTTACTTCACAGCGCGCGCGCCTGACAGAGTCGTGGTAACGTCACTAGCCCGGTCGACGAGGGGAGGGACCGACAACGAGAGCGCACCGCCATTCCATTCCCGGCGCTCGGCAGAGACACACGAAACTGTCACCCCGTCCGTGTTACACTTTGGCCTACCTTGTTAAAAATTATCAAGAATACACTCTCAATCTGAACAACATCTTTTATTTTGTGCAACTACCCTGGATACGCACACGGAGCTCGAAAAAAAATGGACCAGAATCCTGACCCCGCGACATATATAAAAAAAACAAATCCCGATAATGTTCGTGTTCGCGGAGAAGTTTCATTTAGAAACGACCTATGTCAAGATAAATCGTTGATAAAACGAGGAAAGAAACTAAAAGACACGGTACTGGTTTCAATTCCAGCCGGAGTTCCGGTAAAAACATCAAAATTGGCTGACGTAAATAATCTACTCAACAAACATTTTGGTAATGAATGCAGAACTATGAGAATTAAGAAGGCTTCACCAACGCAACATCAAAAGTTGTTTTAAAACTGTCTGAGGATTATCTTGGAAAAGGTCATTGCATATAATACATATATGGACAACTTTTATAACTCCGTTGGGTTGGCACGTTTTTTAAAACAGAAACGAACGGATGTGGTAGGGTAGGGACTTTAAATCGTCGAGTGGAAACCCCTTCCATCATTAAAAATATCAACGACCGACGAATGCAACGTAGGGACATCGTTGCTGCACACTGTGGGGATGTTACAGTGTTGTCCTGGAAGGGTGTGCAATTAGTATCAATGATTTCAATTTTTCACAAGAATGACACAGCTCCAGGCACCAGAGCAGGCGTCCGTTGCGATAAACCACTTGTAGTATTGTAGTGTTGTATTGTAATCGTGTACAATAAATACATGGGGGTGTGGACCTAAAGGACCAAAAACTCTCCATGTATTTATTGGAACGTAAAAGAGGACTGAAGTGGTATATTAAAGTTTTTAGGCGCCTGCTCAACTGTAGCCTCCTCAACAGCTACATCATATACAGGGTATCCCATAATGAGTGGATAACCTGAAAGGTGCTTATGCACCAAGTCAAGGCCAATCAGAATCATTTTTTATTTTTTTTATAACTTGACCAAATATTAAATATTTAGTAAATTTGGAAAAATTTGTACCTTTGTTCACATTTTTGGACTTTGTGCCTACAATTTAAATAATTTTTAAAATTTTATTTTTGGAATATAGTAAAGAAAAACAGCTTTTTTGAACACCGTAAGTGTAGGTGACCCTACCATTTTATATTTATATATTTACGTCTATAAAATCACTCCACACTACATCTACACATCATATTTATTTACGTATATAAAACACTTAAACATTCATTACTCACATTCATGCATTCACACATTCATAACACTAAACAATTAAGTATTACACCACAAGCCAAGCCGCGCGATATTAGGAGTAACAGAAATGTGCTGATCCTAGGATTCTTTTGTTCGCGCTCGGCAAGGCAAAAATAATATTGAACCAACACATCAAAAAAATATCTTTTGAGTTTTTTAATCTCGGTTTTTATCGATAAATATGTGTCGTGTATCTACAAATTTCGTTTGATCAAGGTTCGAAAAATCACATTGTATAATAATAAAAAATAAGATCAAAAATTGAGTCTCTTTTAATTACTTTTTTTTTGACGTTCACTCTTATGTGATATGGGAATTAGATTACGTTTAGCATACTTACCTATACACTTTTTTTTGTAAATACATACTTATGATATATACAATACAATACCCAGACACAGAACAAACATCTATGTTATTGCACAAATGTTTGCCCTGGGTGGAAATCGTACCTAATGGTGGCACTTCACATGGATATTTTAAGTACCATGTGTGCACAGTTTATTTGACAAAGTGTTCTCCATATTTGCCTATTTAACAAATAAGGCCAATACCAAATACGCGTTACCGTGCGCTTGTCGGTTTTTCGAGGCACATCAAAGCAGTCAAATAGGCAAATACGCACTGTGCCGTCCACACAGAAAGGCCATTTCAGAAGCGCATGCGCCCGCCGTGGCCAGCAAGCCGAAAACAAAAGAAATTGAAGTGGATCCTGTACGGACGTGCAGTAACTCTAGCAGTGTTGGCAATTTAGCCCTTTCGGGGCTAGATCTAGCCCTTTTTTGGCTTATTCAGCCCTTAAAATATTGATTTAGCCCCTAGCCTTATTTCTAGCCCCGAAACCGTGTAAGAAAACTTTATGGAACAGTACTAATATTTAAAAGTTCTTTATTACAAATACGATTTGGTTATAATTATAAAATTCGGTCAAACTTGCTACACACAAGATATCCCAATAGATGCCATAAAAGAGATTGGATCTAAAGAAAATTATAAGTTTACTAGCGACCCGCCCCGGCTTCGCACGGTTTTTTTATACGTATAAACCTTCCTGTTGAATCACTCTATCTATATAAAAAACCGCATCCAAATCCGTTGCGTAGTTTTAAAGATTTAAGCGTTCAAAGGGACATAATGACATAGGGACAGAGAAAGCGACTTTATTTTATACTATGTAGTGATTCTGAACAAGGCCCCTGCTAGAACTAATAAATAATCTCTTCAACCATCAACTTCGCAAAGTACAAGTGAATTGTACGGCGAAAAATCCTCTTCCGATGAGGCGATTGAGTTTTAAGGTGTATTTTTAATATTAAAAAAGTTGATTTTTTAAGTTTTTTGGTCAATATTAAGTAAACAATTGTTAAAAAAATCACTTATTTTATTTTAACAAAATCTAACTTTTCCTATTTAAATTTATTTGGCTAAATCTAGCCCCCATCTAGCCCTTTTTAGAACTCCATTTAGCCCCAAAACCTGACACCGGGTTGGCAACACTGAACTCTAGTAGTCTTCTTGTGGTGTGGTCTGTGTTTTGAGCGAGGACGGAACAACAGCTTTTGAAAATGAACTGGGACAATGAAACAGTGCTAAAATTTCTGGAATTATACCAAATGAATCCTTGCATATGGGACCCCCAGAATGACTCCCATAAAAATAGGCAGCGTGTCAATGACGCGTGGAATAATATTAAAGAAAATCCATCAAAAACTACCCTATGGAGAGGCCCGCAATGTAAAAGAAGTAGAGGAAGACCACTAACACGCTGGGAAGATGCGACTAAAAATCGCTGGTCCAGACTGGCACAAAACAGCACAAGACCGAGAGCAATGGGCATTTTTGGAGGAGGCCTTTACCCAACTTGGGGTTCTTGCAGAAATTTAAATAGAACAAATTTTACTAACATATAATAAAACATATTATTTTAAGAAAACTAACACACTAGAAATAGGAACTTATTAGGTAATCGTTTTTTGCAGGAAATAAATGGCTTTTTAATATTTTTTTTTTTTATTATCACCACCAGCTCACAGGATAACCAAGCTTGATACAGTATTCAGCAAACATGTACACCGCCGCCGCAATCTAACTCACAGGCTACATACAATGTTCCGCTAATATCGCCGCCGCCGGCGCCGCCGCAATCCAATCCAGCAGCGCCGTGGAAGAGGAAGTGTCAAAAAATATTCGCAATTTACTATGGGTTGAGAACTGAAGAAGATATTTTTTTGATTATTTTAGAATGAGCATATCTTCATTTGAAGAGCTTTTGAGTTTATTATCACCATGCCTAAAAAAACGATCGTACAAGGGAAGAATCCCAATAAAGATATGAAAAAATCTACATCATATTCCGCCATTCTATAAACAAAAAAGGCGGCGCAGGCGCCGCGTGTCTTTCTCAGAGTTATCTCAGAGCGGACTAAAAGGGGGCGTCACCAAGTATGACGTAATGGCTGGTTTACACAGTGCGAGCTAGCGTACGAGTAAGCCTTCCGAGTAGCTGCACTGCAGTTACTCGCACTGTTTGGACGTAACTTACGAGTAACTCGTACGTGCGAGTTGGTCAGTAGCTCGCATCCGAGCTACTTCAACATTTTTTGTTTTCACTCGCCTGCTCGCCCGGCAGCAACTCGCACATGACAGCGGCTCGTGCGTCGCTCGCATCGTTTGGACGCGTTCGGCAGTAGCTCGCCAGTGCCAGCCGGACAGTTGTGAGTGGAAGCCGTGTTTTTTGTGTGCTACGCCTATGTACTAAATCGAGTTCGAAATGAGTACGGATAGATGGTCTTCTGACAATAATATTTCATTCATGAAACTCTACAGAGAACAAGAAAACCTATGGAATTGTTTCGATAAAAACTATCGAATAGTGGTGTAACTAATATAATCGTAATAGGTATACGGAACATAATACGAGGACCCAGATAATCATAATAGGTACGTGAAACTACAGTATTATATTATCCAATAATAGTCAAACATCAGGGACATTCACTTCACGCGTAGGCGCAGTGGCGACTATGGCGAGCGAGCGACTGAATAATATTATATTAGCTAATACCATACATAATACGATTACGTGAGATACCTATTACGCGCTGTGCAATGAGCGAACGACTAATACCATCTACCTAATATTTTCTACGTACCTATTACGCGCGCGGCCCGTTCCGTTACCATGTTATTTCGTATTCGTATTATCTGTGAGTAACAGATTATAAACTATTAAATACACGCTCATAGATTAGGATCGCCGCTGTGTTGCCATTCCGTTGCAGAGTTTGTTGTTTGTTTATGTTTTGTTTGGAATGGTGTTTTGTTTGTTTTATTTATAATAAGTGCTTTAGTTTGTTTCTAAGTGTAAAGTTAAGTGAAAAGCGAGTATAAGACTGAAAGAAAAGCTAGTGTAGAAGCTATTCTTTCGCTAGAATAGCTAGTGTAGTATTCTTAGTGCAGTAGCACAAATCAACTTCTTTTTCAACTTCTTATCGAGTGGCGCCGCTTGCTTTTCATCAAGTGGTCTTCAACATTTCGACTCTGTGCGAAATGCTAGTAGAATCGAAATAAGGTTCATTTTCTGGCGTCAACGTCGAGAGAAGTTTCTCTCGAGTCATGTGATATCGCTTCGTGAGCCATGCAGGCTATTCGGAAGCTGTTCTTTAGCCGGTTGGCTACGATGGTCTGGGGAAAGATCTTCCGAAAGTCCGCGGCGCTGCTGCACCGCGCCTTTACGCTGCAGCGCCGCGCCAGCACCAGTGCGTTTCGATTTTTGTTTTGGATGTACCTACCTACCTATCTACGATACGATTAGTGGAAATACCAATGGTGGGCGGGTTACGTACCTATTGAACCTACCTAAGCCTGTTTAAGTATGAGGGAAGGGTATTTATCACTTCTTACTATTATGTAGGTATAATAATTAATAATAAATGCGAAAGTCTGTGTGAATTTTTCATATAAGTAAGTAATCTTTTAATTACTTAAGTTACTTAAATGAAATTTGGTATAAAGACAGTTTAGGACCTAGAATAGGACATAGGCTATTCAAATTTGGAAATTTTAACCTCTGAGGGGGTGGTAAAGTTTGTATGGAAAATATTTTTTCCTTGGTTCGATTCACTCAAAAATCGGTATAAATAAATTATAAAGTAAATAATTAAACACGTTTTTTTTTAAGAAACTACCCCTAGGAGGCGTGCAATAAATTTCTGAAATTTGACAAATAAATTTGCATGCGGGCGAATCCGCGGGGCGCAACTAGTTATTTTTCTAAACAAACAAAAAGATTTTATCTCGGTATAAACTTGAACTGGTACAGTATAATATTGTATTTGGTATCGAAAATAATGAATAGGTTCACTATTATTAAACTAATATCAAACTAATATTTTGTAATAGGTATGATATCCTAATATCATCAAAGCGATATATTCAATAACATGAATATGGAAAATTGACCCTAATATAACATCACTACTATCGAAATAGAGATATGAGAAAAGAATCTTTGGAACATATCGCAAAAGAAATGCACCTATGTAACACCGGTGAGGTAACCAAGAAAATAAAAAAATTACGGTCCACCTACAATCAAGAAGTGAATAAAATCGAAAAAAGCAAGAAGAGTGGCGCTAGCGCAGACGATGTGTACAAACCATCCATAAAATGGTTTGATATAATGGTTTTATAATCTCAACACAATTTTAATTTTTTAAAAAGACAAAATCATTAACCTAAATAACAAATTAATTACTTTACTGCATACAAAATTATGAGGTACACTTATTGTTCCTTAGCACAACCGTCACGACCGAACGCCACGCGTAGAATCAAAACGAGTCCCAGCCTGTGATGCTATTTATAGCAAGCCGCTCGGCTCCGCCTTACTGATAAGAAGGTTTGGTAAGACGGCCCTTCCTGACTGTGAGTTGTCCTCAACGACCTCTTTGCCTCTGCCCATGGTATGGTTTAGTTATCTTCATCATTGTTCCGGTCATTGTTATCGTTTTGGTCATCATTATCTTTGTTCCGATCAACTTCATCAGTTCGATCATCGTCATCATAATTTTCCTCATCTGCAATCATAAAACATACATGAACAATTTAATTCAATATCAGTCTGGAAGCAACTGAGGTTAGGTACTTCAAATTAATGAAGATAAGTTTATGAAGGCAAGCGTGCACTCCGGCCCTCACAAACAATCACCAGTAAGAAACAAAAATAGTGAAAATTTAAATCAAATGAATACGTAACCTCAGTTGTTAAACTAAAGCGTAAGTAAATAAAATGGAAGGAAGTATATTATGGGTGACTGAAGTCCGGAATTCAATCACTCAAAATACACCCATAGTGGTAAATTAAATATATCACATTAGCCATTTACGTCCATGTGCAAATCACACATGGCTCATGTAACATAGCCAACAGATCCGCTCACAAAGGTGACATAGCTTTCGCCACTCACAAGGGGTAACATAGCCTAAGCTACTTACAAAAGGTGACATGGCAGAAGCCATTCACAAAAGGGTGACATAGCCGAGGCCATTCACAATAGGTGACATGTTATAGACCATTCACAAAAGTGACATAGAGCTCGCTGAATATTCGTACGAGTTCTATTCACAAACACTCGCTTACCGTTCCCAAAGAAGGCTCTGCAAGTGTCCGGCGTCCATTCACCACGCCATAGCACCATGTGTTCTGCAGCTGACTCTGTCTGTTTGCCATAAGACCCTGCCATCAGCTCAAGTTTGTAGCGGTGATGAGGCAAAACACACACCTTATATGGACCACGCATGCCGGAGTCAAGCTTCCCTGTGCTTTGAGACACCTTGCTGACAAAGACAAGATCACCAACATTAAAAACTCGTGGTTGACTTCGTCCCTTGTTTACATATTCATCTTGTCGTTGTTGATTAGCATGAAGTAAATCAGAAGCACGCTGTCTTCTAAGTGTTAAAAGAGCCTCTCTGTTTGGATGGGAATTATCTAATGCTACGTCGCGCACCAAAGACCTGATGACCGGGGTTACAGCATCCAAACCAACCAGTAGTTGTAGAGGTGAAGTTTGAACAGTAGCTTGTCTAGTTATATTCAGAGTAAGTTGAACCTTCCAAAGTACACTCGACCACTCTGACCCCTTGTTGCCGACCTCAATGCGCAACATATTAAGGACCGTTCTACAGTATCTTTCCACCTGACCATTCTCACGATGCATACCTGGGGTGATGAAATGTAAAGAGCAACCAAGATCGTCCACCCACCCCTTAAATGCAGTACTATCGTACATTCTACCACGGTCGCATACAATTGTCGCTGGAGTTCCAAATAAGGACACAGCGTTCGAAAATACTCTCTTAAGTTCGTCTGCATCCTGTCTATATAAAGAGTACAAAAGACTATATTTGGAAAAAGCATCGATTATAATGAGAATGTACTTAAACCCATTAGACTCAGGAAGTGGTCCGAGGACATCAGTATGTATGACGTTAAACGGGATCTCAGGCTTCGTCCAAGATTGTATCGGTTGTTGAGACAAACAAGGCAATGATTGACATATTTTCTTACAAATTGACGTAAGCCAGGAAACCAGAAATGGCGTAAAATTAAATCTATAGTTCTATCAATACCAATGTGTTCATGGTCATCATGAAATACTCTCAACAAGCTGAGTCTGTGACCTTTTGGAATAAAACACAGGTTTCGTGTTTCCTCACCAGTTGACAAATACTTATAGTACAGCAAATCATTTTTTATTGTATACCTAGTAGTATCTAGCTGTCCTTCTCTTAACTTAGTCATTAGATCTTGCGTTTCTTCGTCTGCAGTTTGAGCTATCTTAGCCCAGTTATTAGGGTTTCGAATGTGTAACTCGTCTGTTGTCAGGAGGATTGCGACTCAGAAAGTCAGCGTGTTGCATTAAACACCCTTTTCTGTATTCTAAAGTAAATTGAAAATCCTGTAGATATACCCACCAGCGCGCAACCCGAGGTAAGAGATCTTTTTTTCGTTCTGTTAATTTTAAAGAATTGCAATCGGTCACTATCGTAAAGTTGATACCTATTAAATAATGACGGAAATGCTGGAGGGCTCTAACAACTGCTAACGTCTCAAGCTCGTAGCTGTGATATCTAGATTCAGCCCCTTGAGTAGATTTACTAAAATAAGCAACGACTCTCTTTTTTTTGCCTGGATGCTCCTGAAGCAATACGGCGCCTAATCCTATTGCACTAGCGTCAGTATGGAGTTCCGTAGGCAAACTGGGATCAAAGATCGCTAAAACTGGTTCGTTTGTTAAACAGTGTAAAATATTTTCCCTTGCCGTATCTTGCTCTGAACCCCAATCAAAAGGTTCTCCCTTTCTAAGTAGTCTAGCTATACAAGAAGTCTTAGAAGCATAACCCGAAATATAACGACGGAAATAACCAGCCAGACCCAAGAACTGTCTAACTTCTTTTACATTAGTAGGTTTAGGTGATTTTAATAGACACTCCACCTTACACGGGCTCGGCCGCACCTGACCATGACCTATAAGCCTTCCTAAGTATTCTATCTCAGGGTCCAAAAATCTACATTTTTAATTAATGGAGAAACCTGCCTCTGTTAAAACTTGCAGTACTTCGCGTAATGTGCTCAAACCTTCCTCAACCGTATTGGACATAATCAAGACGTCATCAATATAAGTAAGTACCGCGCCAGCGTCAATGAATCGCTTTAATGTCTTAGTTATGACTCTCTGATAGACGACAGGCGCATTAGTAAGTCCGTAAGGCATTTTAACAAATTCTAGATGAGCCTCCGGGGTAACAAAAGCGGTCTTACTGATAGAATCATCATCTTTAAGTGGCAGTTGATGAAACCCTGTGGCCATGTCAAGGCTTGTAAACAGCTTGAACCCACCTAACTTGTCTATGTGGTCGTCTATTAGAGGTAATGGAAACCTTTCCTTTACAGTTATCGCATTAAGGGCCCTATAGTCGACGCACATCCTGTCACTCCCATCTTTTTTTTTTACGAGAATGACAGGACTTGCGTACTCAGATTGAGATTCGCGGACTATCCCTTTACTTAATAAGTCATTAATTATCATACGAACCCTATTCTTTTCATCTATTGAAAGTTTGTAGGGACGTTGACATATCGGTGCATTTGTTGTTAATTTAATTTCCATACTGCCTGTTTTTACCGTGGAAGTAGCTGTACCAGTTATGAATGAACTAGAAAACTCATTGACTATGTTCAATAACTGTTCTCTATGTTCACCTGTTAACGAAGTTTTAATTAAATCAGTAGCTACTGTAGCCACATGTTGCACTGAAGGAGAACTATCTGACCTAATTAGTTTCTGCTCTGTGTTAGTTCGAATATAAGTTATTCCCTTCCGATTCAAAATATCTGTACCAATCAAAATAGAAGCATTAATACAAGAGGGTGGTACTACATACAAATCTACCTCAAGTGAAACCTCCGGAAATTCTAATATTGTGGTTATGTAAAAGGTTGACTCGACTTCCTGACTACCTATACCTCTCATTAATCTATAGGCCGGGATCTTATTAAAAGAAAATTGTTTTAAAACTGATTCGGAAATCAGTGAAATATCTGACCCGCTATCAATCATAACATCAACGGGTATTTTTTGGATTATAGCCGATATTAAGTTTTTACACTGGGACTCGATTCTGAAGGAAAATTCGAGTCATCAGTTTTCTTATTATTATTCCCATCTGAACGCTGTTTCAGGAAACAAGTTTCAACTAAATGTCCCTTGCGTTTGCAAAAAGTACACTGCCGATTAGACCTGTCTTTATTTCCCGTGGGGGTGGAATTAGCCTTAGGATTAGTAGATTCCTGAGAGGAAGACTTTGCTTCAGTTTTCGGTTTCTTAGGACAAAACCACTGCTTATGACCGACTTGCCCACATTGGTGGCATTTTATGTTCTTGTCCTTATTCGAAATCTCGCGTTTCTGAGGCTGAGCCTGAGTGCGTTGAGTACTACCCGATTTGTTTGTCAATTTTGGTTTCGTATAAATTGAAAGAAATTCAACTAAATCCTTTGATGAAAGTTTAGCATTCGTGGCTGCTGCCTTAACTTGGGGATCACCGATGCCTCTAATAACAATGGCAGTTTTTAGCTCATCAGAAATACCTTTCACTATATTGAGGCGTAACAGAGACTTACGCGCATGCTCAGCGTACGTAGTAAAATCATCAGAACTTTTGCACATTACATCAAATAATACTGATGCTACATCAACTTCACGAGGGCACAATGACCGAAATTCAGCTTTAAAATTACTCCATGACCTATCGTTTGTTACCCATTCGCTTAGCCAGGTTTTGGCATCCCCACGTAAACAACCACCTACCCGCCCAAGGCACTCACGATCGTCCCAGTTATTAATAATCCTACCTCGATCAACCTCCTCACACCACAAATCAAAATCATGAACACTAGGGTCAAAGGGCGAGATATAAAAGTGTTTGGGTTTAGAGTCAATCAGTTTTGCAAGTACCCCCATAAATTTATTTGCCTCGTCCCCAATGCTAGATCTAGTCGGTACGTCGTCATCCGCAACTACAGTTATGTCGATTGGTGCCGACAACCCCGCGGTTTGTTCTCCAATCGGAGTTGACGAAACCGGTGGATGACCCAATGACGCGTGGCGTTCAGTTTCAGGTCGTGACGGCGGCGATGATGTCACCCTATGTTCGATAGCATCTAATCTCAAAAGAATACGATCTAAAATATCGTTGCGCGAGCTATTCCCTCGATCGAGTGACCTATCACGAGACCTACGCGGAGTGACAGACGGTGTTCGTGTAGTTTCACGATGTCTAGTCGACATATTTCGTCGGTCTACGGACTGAATCTCACTAGCCGAGTTACTCTTGCGAGTTTTTGCACTATCATGTTGATCACGGGTCCTACGACTACGTGATTTTGATCTCGAACGTCGTGATCTGCGAGTAGAATCACGTTCTCTCGACCTACTATGCCTACCTGACATGATCACTTATTTTTAAAGAAATAAATTGGACTTACCCAAAATAACAATCAACACGTGTACCCTCAAATTTCATACCTTTAAAATCACACCAGAATCTATTCGGTAAAAGAATTATGAATTTGTACAAATCAAAGCAAATCTAGTGGGCGGGATAGAAATGTGCTTAAAGCCCAAATCGATCCCACTTCTGATTTTATAATCTCAACACAATTTTAATTTTTTAAAAAGACAAAATCATTAACCTAAATAACAAATTAATTACTTTACTGCATACAAAATTATGAGGTACACTTATTGTTCCTTAGCACAACCGTCACGACCGAACGCCACGCGTAGAATCAAAACGAGTCCCCAGCCTGTGATGCTATTTATAGCAAGCCGCTCGGCTCCGCCTTACTGATAAGAAGGTTTGGTAAGAATGGATTATATAATGAAAACAATTAATTTAAAAGAAAAGAAAACAACATCCAATCTGGTGAGTACCTAATTCTTTATTTGACTGATAAATGTAGTTGGTTACATTTCTAGATATTAATCATACGAATTTGCCAGGAGACAGCACCGTCATTACAGAAGTAGTTTTTATATTTTTCTCTCAATTTTTCGGCAACTGCTTTTGATCTGCTATTTGTTCGCGATCGGGCGATATAAAATAAATAAATAAATAAATAATTCCGGACAGTCTACACAGCATCATCTAGCCCCAAGCTAAGCAGAGCTTGTGTTATGGGTACTAGATGACTGATATACTTAATACAATATACTACATAGATAATAGTTTAAAAATAGACAAAGTGACTTTTTAGTGTAAAATAATATCTGATCATTCAGAAAAACCATTGAACTACAAGTGAAAATGTTATCCAAGTGAAACTCTAACTACTTTTTCTAAAAACTGTGATAACAATACGAGTGAACAAAACACTGCATACACGAAAACTAATGTACCAAAAGCCACAAAACATACATAATAGTGAACTGTGAAAAAGTGCTCAAAACTCTGAAAAGTGTACACACTCAAACGCGACAAATGAAAAACAAACATTCAATAACATTCTCAAAACAGTTACAGAATTTGACCTTCAAGTGAACTTGAGTCTTCACTTCACCGTGACTTACAATTCTAAACTATTAAAGTAGCAAGAAACCATAACAATCCGAAGTATAATTTCGAGTGGCCCATTATCTGACTCGGTGGTCGTGACAACGACTGCTCGGTCTGATAATCAGCACGTCGTGGGATCGAATCTTGAACCGCGCCAAGGAATATTTTTGCACATAAATTTGTTTCTAACGCCATCTATCAAGCAGCAAAGAAGTCGAGCAGAGAACTGACACACTAAAACAAAAAGTGGTTCATTGAAAATGGTTTACTGATATACACATGAATAACTGATAATCTTATGAGACAAAATCACAGAGAGGGCGCTGCATAAATAATCTATATATATAAAAATCAATTGCTGTTCGTTAGTCTCGCTAAAACTCGAGAACGGCTGAACGGATTTATCTTATCTTGGTCTTGAATTATTCGTGGAGGTCTAGGGAAGGTTTAAAAGGTGAGAAAAATTCGAATAATTGCAGGGAAAACCCGGGCGAAGCCGCGGGGCGCAACTAGTATCTAATAATGGAAGAAATTCTTAGAGCTATACAAGCCCTCGGCGAGCAATTGAAAGAAACAGAAAAAAAATTAACCTCAAGAATAGAATCGGTAGATGACAAATTGACCAGCTTCAAAAACCAGCTAGAAGAACTGAAAATAAATCAAGAGTCACAAGAAAAACGGTTGGATTATCTAGAAAGAGAAGTAAGAATTAGAAACATAGTTTTCTTTGGCGTAAATGAACAAGAGAAGAGTTATTTTGATCTTGAAGAACGAATATTAAAAATAATAAACGAAAACTTGGAAGTTGGATGCTGTAAAAATGAGATTCAACAGGTAAAAAGATTGGGAAAAAAGTGTGAAAAAGCAAGACCTATAACGGTTAGTTTAACGACATACGGAAAAAAAATACAAATATTAAAAAATAAAAATAAGTTAACTAATTCTGGTACATACATTAAGGAAGACTACCCTCCAAAAATTCTGCAACAAAGAAAAGATTTACAAGATCAACTAAAAGCAGAAGTAGAAGGAGGAAAAAAAGCTTTCATTAAATACAACAAGCTCATAATAATACCTGAAAGCACCACTAATGACGCCGGAAAAAGCTCCACTAACCGAAACTGCAAACGTAAACCAAATGAATCTAGCCCAAATACCAGCAAAGAGGATTATCGCAGAGTAACAAAAAAAACCAAACCAACAACTGAAAACCAAAGCATAACTCAATACATGTCATTTCAACAAAGAGCAAACCACCGAAACAGCAGCCAAGAAAAGGAAACACAGAAATTAACTCTCCCTCCCCCAGAACGGCTAGTCACCGCGGGGGCAGTAGACTCCCACCCTCCAAGGACCATAAAGTAAAGTGAAATGACGACATCACACAAGTAGCTGGAAAAAAAAAAATGGACTTGCAAAGCTAATAGACAGAAAATTGGAGATTCCTGGAGGAGGCATACACCGCCGAAGGCGGTCCATATCACAATAAATAAATAAATATCAAGAAACACGATGAATATTATTGCAAAACCGCTCTCAAGCGGTAGTCGTAGGTGGTTATTGCTCTGACTTTGTATCCATCCCTTCTGGAGTGCCACAAGGTTCCATTTTAGGCCCCCTTTTATATGCTTCATACTTGTACGACATTGGCTCGTGTTTGAGACATTCACGGTTCCTAATGTACGCAGACGATACTAAAATTTTTAAGAAGGTACAGAATCACGCAGACTGTTTGGAGTTACAATCCGATCTTGATAGTTTGGCAATATATTATAGTAGGAATCGACTGGCAATCAATGTTTGTAAATGTTCTTATGTCTCTTTCACAAGAAAAAAGCTTCCTTTACAGTTTGAGTATAGAATAAACGATGTCAAAATAATTAAAGTTGACTTGATTAGGGACCTTGGAGTGATTATGGATGCTAAACTTTCATTCACTGAACATGTTGACTCCATAGTTTGCAAGGCTTATAAAAGCCTGGGCTTCATTTTGAGGGTCAGTCGTCCTTTTTCAGATATAGGTTGCCTAAAAATCTTATACTTCTCCTACGTGCGAAGCATTCTGGAATACTGCAGTTCAGTATGGAACCCACAATACCTCATATACACGCAAAGCTTGGAGGATATTCAAAGAAAATTTATAAAACACCTCAACTATAGATGTTTCCGAGGTTATGGGTCTGTTGACTACCAGGAATCATGTCACTATCACAAACTCACTAGTCTCGAAAATCGTCGCAAGTTGGCAGACATGTCTCTCCTTCACGGCTTGTGTAATGGCTATTTAGATTGCTCAGAATTACTAACTAAAGTTTTATGTTTGAACGTACCTAAAAAACGAACTAGGCACACTAAAACGAAGCTTTTTGCTGTGTCTAATTCAACTTCCAACTATGCTCGACATTCACTTATTAGTCGTCTACACAGGAGCTACAACAAGATATTCAACAACATAGATATCTTCAATATAAGTAAGCCAGCGTTCAAACGGGATGTTCTACAAGTCTTAAACGAACTAGAGTTGGGTAAATATGGGCTGGTAGGCGGGGTAGAGTCAAACCCACCCACGTAATAACTGGGTGGTTTAAGGTTATTTTCAGTACAGTGTGTAAATTTTAATATTAGTATATTGTATATAATATAAAATCTTAATATAAACAGCTTTCTAGTATATTTAAGTATATAATATGATATAATATAAAATAATAATATGTAATTATTATCCATACGCTCTTCTTAGAACTCAAAGATTATGTTATAGGTACCTATATTTTTTATACTTTACTCAGATTATTTTACACCTTAATTAAGTTTACGTTTGAAGTTTGTTAAGTTTAAAACAGTTTTAAAGATTTGATTCTGGGAAGGTTTATTGTGTGTGCTTTATGTTTTAGAACTCTACTATTATAGTTTTCACTTTTAAATGCCATTTTACTTTTAAGTTTACATTTATTTGATCTGCATTGTTATCGCTAATTATTTTAGCTTAGTGATCGATATTCGATTTATTTAAAAAATGTAAATCCTTCATTGGCCTTATGTTTCATGAATAAGTTTGTTAATTCTAGTTTTAAGGGCTGTGGATTTTGTTTGAGAAATAAATAAATAAATAAATTAATACATACCTACATTACATAATTATGTTTTACAATTTAATAGATTTTCTCGTAACTGCATGACCTTATATTTCGATGTAATTCAATCTTAGGTTTAAAATAATGTTAAGTATAGAAAAGGAATTATTTTTTTGAATTTTGAAATGTGATTGGAATAAAGCTCTTTTTTTTTTTTTTTTTTTTTTATTTTTTTTTTATTTTTTTTTTTTTTACTACATAGATAGATATTTTTTATTATACATATTAAACACCCAGACCAACGAAACAAATTTCTGCAGATCGTGCACAAATTTGTTCCAAGGCGGGAATCGAACCCGCAACCTCCTGCGTCGCAGGCGGACCTTCGCCCACCGCGCCACATCGGTCGTCAAGATACTCGGTAATGCATTTATTTCTGATCTCCACGTTCCAAGGTTGACAGTGAAATTTGTAATATCTTCATAATCTACACTACCAGGAGGAGTGTAGATGTGTGGTGAAGATTTCCGTAACCAGTTGTGCAGTACGCATGTAGTTCGAATAATTTTTATTGTGGTCTCCTCTTGCAACTGGATAGGTTTTCCCAAAACGCGAAAGCGAGATGCTAAAATACCGAATCCATTTTCTACTATGCGTCTTGCCCTAGAGAATCTGTAATTGTAAGTTTTTTCAGCTGTCGTAGTCTCATTGGGATAGCGTTTCAATAAGTACGTCTTAAGAGGAAAAGCATCATCTCCCACTACAATACCGCCTTCTGGCAATAATGTGCCATTTTCCAACACTGGATACAATGAGGAAGCTTGGAAAACACCACCGTCAGAATTTCGCCCATATGAGTCTATGTCCACATATTTAAAGCAGTAGTCATGATCCACGATCGCTAGGAGCACCAAGCTGTTAGTTCCTTTATAATTGTAGTATTCACCATTTGCCATCGATGGCTCCACAACATCCTGGAAAGTTCCACCTGTGGTGAAATCCTACTTGTACGTCTTCCCATTCCTTTCTGCTGGGTACCTGAAAAATGTAATATTAATTTTATATTCCAATTGCAGAAAGACAACACACCGGCGGATTTGGAAAATGCTGTTAGTCAAGACATGGCGGATAACACTGATGAAAATACTGATGATAAAACGGGTGATAAAACTCTTGATAAATCTGATGATAGATCAATCTACTCCAGTGACAGCACATTGACAAAGAAAAAAAACTCGGGTAAAGCTAAAAAATCACATAATACTGCCCAAGAAATGAGCGGAATTACAGCAGCTATTGATGAGCTGAAACAACTAAACAGTACTATAGAATCTTCCAGCTCTTCTAGACAAGAAGACGAGTATGATGTTGTTGGAAAACATGTCGCTATTCAATTGAGGCAGCTCCCATTACTAGATTTTTTAGATGCCAAAGATGAAATTCAACAAGTACTTTCACGATAACGAAAAAAGCTATATACGCTCGGAACGCATCTGCCCTTTCCTCATACAGTGCTTCGTCACCACAGTCCTACATAGCGTCACCATCATCAGGACCCAGTGTGTCCTTCCCAGGCACAACTTATCAGCCTACAGAAACAGTTGATCACCAATCATCACATTCATCATACGAGGCAGCCAATTTAGAAACGGTTTCTGCGCAGCAGCCAGTTCAAGCAGGACAATTATTTGAATTTAATGATCCAATAGTCAAAGCGATGATAAATGCTAATGTAAACAACATACAATAATGTTTTAGTTAAGGTTTAATTTGTTTTTGAAAAATAAATGAATGAGTCACACGTCATGTATAATTGAGTTAATTAACTTTTACTTACTTGAAAATATTCGTCCAAAGCTTCAGAAATAGCGTCACAAACTTCTGGTATAAATTTTGATATAGAAGCTTTAGATATCCTGAAAAATACTGATAGCAGTCTGAATCATTTAAGACTGGTATACCTAATGCGTAGAGGGACTAAGTCGCGTTATGACTAGTCATAGTGCGAAGTAGGTATAACCATAGTTAGACTTACTGCGCTATAGGTTAGAAGAGAGGAAGGTCAATAGATCTATAGACATACTGAATTATAGTTCAACAGCTACAAAAAGTTAGTTCAACTGCGATATAAGTAGGTATGTGTCGTATCTAAGTATGTGTCAAAATAAATGTTTTCTATTCTATTCTATTCTATACAGGGTTATAGGTATCTAATGATTAACCTCTTATAGGCGACTTGGGTAAATCAAGACTAACAACTTTTGTTCTATGACTTTTGCCAAAACGTAATACATCTCCAGTTTTAATTTTTTTTAGTTTTGACGGGCATTTCTTTCAACCCCCGCTCCCCTCACCGACACCCCTTTCTTTCCCTACTAGATTATGTATACGACATATAGGTCATGTACCAAACCGACATGTCTCAATCTGCGCCCGTAGTGTCATTTGCACCATTGACCAGTACCATTGATGGTGCAAATGATACTATGATGTACCGTTTGCACCATTGCTCCATTGCTACCATTATTGATGGTGCAAATGATACTATGATGTACCGTTTGCACCATTGCTCCATTGCTACCATTATTGATGGGGCAAACATATCCAATGGTGCAAATGGCACTTATATTTATTATTAATAACAGAGTCAAGTTTTCAACTACTTAAGAGAGTTAAAAGCACTTGAACAATATAAGTATATTAATATACAGCGTGTAAACAGACAACTATCGAAAACGAAGGGGGATGGCGAAGCACCTTTAAACTTAAACAAAACAAAAATCCGCAGGCCGAAAAAAAAATTGTAGCCGAAGATAAACATGTTTAAAGATTTTCAATTATTTTGTTTGCAAGCAATGTACGCGTCCACTTCGATACCTACGCCGCCGCGCCGACGTGAGTCGCGCGCGACGCATCACTCACTACTACATAACATAAGTACATCACTACATAGTATAAAACAAAGTCGCTTTTTCTGTCCCTATGTCCCTATATCATTATGTCCCTTTGACTGCTTCATCATCATCATCAACCTGTATTAGTCCACTGCTGGACATAGGCCTCCCCCAATGAGCGCCATAGCACCCTGTCTTCAGCTTGACGCATCCAGCATCTGCCAGCAGTCTTTCGCAGATCTTCATCCCACCTGGCCGGAGGGCGTCCTACGCTACGTTTACCGAGTCGCGGTCTCCACTCAAGAACACGTTTACCCCAACAGTTGTCGGTTCTTCGCGAGATATGGTCGTAATCGTTTTGACTGCTTAAATCTTTAAAACTACGGAACGGATTTTGATGCGGTTTACTAGCGACCCGCCCCGGCTTCGCACGGTTTTATTATACGTATAAACCTTCCTCTTGAATCACTCTATCTATTAAAAAACCGCATCAAAATCCGTTGCGTAGTTTCAAAGATTTAAGCAGTCGAAGGGATATAGGGACATAGGGACAGAAAAAGCGACTTTGTTTTATACTATGTAGTGATACACTCGTGCGAAACCGGGGCGGGTAGCTAGTAAAGTTATAAGTCGTCAAAGTTTAAGGTAAGGTCTTTATAGCAAGTACCTAGGCTGTCGGTACTCGGTAGATATTTCACGACTTACCTAACTAAAGACACGAGCATCATTCATATCTTTCGCAGTAAGTAAATGCGCAACACTTCTGACGCATTTCCTAGAGCTTCACCATAAGAAACACAAACATTTGCCCATACTCCATCGCACTGATCATTATGTTGGCAAATAAAACACACTTACTAAACACAACCGATACACATCACATTCTCCATAGCACATCATGAGCATTTGTCCATACTCCCTCGCACTAAACATGTTTATAAAACACACCGAAAAACACAGAAAGTAACTTCCACTATTTACCTTCCTACACTAAGACCATGTACTTAAGAAAAACTTTAAAAACACGCATACCACACTAAAAATCTGTTTCACAAAACAAAACAGTATTCGCAAATTTCCGCAACGACCGCGCAAGTTCGAATACTAACACCGACTAAAAGACGAATAAAAATAATACAAGCACTATGTACCTACATAGAGAAGTTATGCATTCAAAATCCGTTTTTAAATGCCGACAGCCAAAGTGTTATAATCCTTATGCCTAATTAAATAAAGTTTAGATTCCTTTCCATACATTTCCTTTGACTATAGCCGACTAGCCGCGTACCGACCCACGGCGCGGCGCTCCGCGCCCGACAAAGAAAAACACCGCTGCTGTTATAAACCTTATGCAGAGTGGAATAAGGTTTTCCTATACCAAAGCAGATTATTCAGTATCCAATAAGGTTCAAAATGGGGCATACTCATTTTAAAATCTTTATCACAGAATTATGAGATAATTTTATTTTTTTCGCGGGAACATTTGAATACTACGACTAGTAAAAGGATTACTTAGTTATGAACGTTTCCAGCTAGAATTAACTTTTTACCCTGAACCAAAAAAGCACAGAATACATAATAGTAGTATACATGGTCATACATTACATCCCAAGGTTGCCTGGATGGAAGAAATGAGAGAACTTTTAGCGATAAGACCGCCCTTTATACTATGTATGCAGTATTTTTGTTTTGTTTTCTTTCTTTGTGTGGTACCTAGGTTTAAGTATAATAAAAAAGAGTTTTCTATTCTATTCTAGTAGGAACAGGTAGGTAAAATGTAAATGATATCTTCAATTTGTTAATAGAAGTAGAAGTGTTAGGAAGGGTTCGATCCTACAATCTTCAGATTGAAAATCGAGTGTATTCTTTCTATGCCAAGACGGCAAAATACAGATAGCCACCAGCGAGCAGCGCGGTAACCTACGTGCGTACCTAGCGTATGTATGTATCTTGCGTAGATAGATAGATACCCATTTCGCTCGCGCAGTCGAGCGGTGGTGCGGGCGTCCATAAACAGCTGAGTTGAGGTCATTCACTTGCGTGCAATACATTACATCTTTTTTTTAATTTGTTTATTTTTGCTTTTAAAAATTGTTTATTCGTGTTGATATGTTTTCTTAGTGTTGTACTATGGGTGTGTAACTAGATAAAAAAATAAAAAAATTTAGAGAGGTGAAATTTTATTCGCGTTTTTTTTTCGATAAATATGTTCAGAATCATGGTCTGATTGCCACCTTTCATTTTTCGATAGTAGTCTTTTTACACCCTGTATATTCTCCTTTCTTGAAGTGTTAGAAACTATTTGAAAATTCATTCTAATGACTGACATTCATTGCGTTTGTTTCTTGTGTCGTTCATATGATTTGATTGTCATAAAAAGCAGAAAAATGTGCGAATCCGATTTAATTTTTCTGAAACAGAGCCGGGGCCGACTTTTATTACAAAATGGGTATCAATACCATTTTCACACAAAGTATAAAAATTTAAACAGAGTATGGAGGTGCCGCTATTACAAGAAAACAAAATGTAAGGGGACGATTACTATATCACAGGTATGTGTAACTGTCTTTTTGCCCGCAGTGCCACTAGCTGATGCTATTTATTTTTCCATTTATTTAGCTGTATATTGTGTATAAGTATATATAGTATAAATATTTTTAAAGTTCGTATCTTATGTTTTGTTTCTTTTTTAGGATGAATCAAAGGTGGTAAAAAAAATTAAGCATTCTGATAACTGCAAGCCAGATGAAAATAAAAACACGGTTTGTGAAATAATAGGGTCCTTCATAGAAAAGGCTACTACTTCAGAAGAAACAGTTCCAGCCGTTTATAAAAAGACTGTAGCCTCAATCAAAAATAAAGGACTTAACATTGTTCAAAAAATACCATCTTATGAAAAATTCAAATCTGTGGCATACAGAAGAATAAGAAAAATTAATTCTGTTAAAAAAATGGCATATAAAGATGTTACAGAACTTGAAATTCCTCTTGACCATAAGGATTTTTGTTTAGCTGATTATAGTCATGAAGACGAAAGAATTTTAGTCTTTGCATCGGAAGAAGCAAGAGAACTGCTGAAAATTGGTAAAATCTTTTTTTGCGACGGCACTTTCAAGAAATGTCCGAAGCCATTTACTCAGCTCTACGTATTTTTCTGTGACTTAGGAAGCACTGATGACAAAAACTTTGTTGGCCCTGTTGTATATGTGCTTTTGACCAATAAAAAAAAAGAAACATATATTCTCATGATGAATCTCATCAAATCTCAAATCCCAGAATGGGGTCCTTCGAAAATTATATCTGATTTTGAACAATCTTTCATTAGTGCAGTCAAAGTAGTGTTTCCTATGGTTGAACATCACGGTTGTTTTTACCATTTTCAAAACCAATTGCGGAGAAAAGCTAAAAGTCTCAATTTAAAAAAGACTAACGCTACAAAAATTGTTTCTCTTTGCACCATCTTACCTCTTCTGCCAGAATCAAAAATTGAAGATGGATTCAGATACATCATAGCAGAGAGTGATGCTAACGGAAGTAATAAAAATTTGCAGCAATTTATTAATTATGTGGCTAGATTTTGGATGCCGAAAAAAAAACTGTGGTGTTGTTTTGGTGAGAGGCATAGAACAAATAATGTATGTGAAGGATGGAATGGACATATTAATAACTGCTTTAAAAGAAGACCCGCGACAGTGAGTCACTGCTTAAAAGTGCTTAAGGAGGACGCTGCATTTCATGCAGTCAATGCTCTTACACAAGACCCGTACAAAAAGCGATCAAAGGAGGTTAGGGATCGGAATAATTATATACAGTACGTACAGATGCAATTAATTAAAAGTGAAATAGATATTCCACTATTCTTGGAAAAATTAAGATAAAATAATTAAGCATTATTTGTCATTGATTAGCTGTCATTGATTCTTTGTTATTAATAATAAAAATATTTTATATTATTAATAAGCGATTCATTCTTCCATTATCATTAGTAAAGTTTTAGGGGATACAGTATTTGTTCATGGGGAGAAAAATTCTGATCCATCTCTTCCCTGAGGGTCTCGGGGCGGGGCGGATGGCCAGTAAACAGAGCGATAGCTCGAGGAAAGCCTTGAGGCAAAATAAATATATTTTTTAATAGTGTCATTTGCACCATTTGCCCCATCAATGGTGTAAACGGTACATGACAGTGTCGTTTGCACCATTTGCCCCATCAATGGTGTAAACGGTACATGACAGTGTCGTTTGCCCAATTAATGGTGCTGGCCAATGGTGCAAATGACACTACGGGAATCTGCGACGCCTAAATAGAGCTAAGAAGATTAGAACTGGAAATTTGCTAATAATATTTTTTTTTGTATCGGAAAAAAAATCATTGAATTAGAAGAAAACGTAGAACAAAAGTTGTTAGTCTTGATCTACCCAAGTCGCCTTTTCGAGGTTAATCATTAAACACCTATAACCCTGTATAGGTTAGAAGAGAGTATGGAAATGAAATGAAATTGTTTATTAGACGATACGTCACATAACATAACTAAATTACAGTAAGTATAAAAAATAGAAAAAGTACACGGAGAGACTAATAGCCGGTTTCTAGAAGGCTATTCAAATGTCAAATCAGTTGACAAAGCGATTAATTTAACACACTGGTCAATTCAAATCGGGGTGCACGAACGCTAATTAGATAATAATTTACTAATCATTGATCATCTTACGATTGTCATTCTTTCAGTTCAGTCATTCACTCCTAAACTTCAATAAAACCATCCAAGGGCGAGTCAGACTCGCACTAAGGGTTCCGTACCATATTTTTTTAAATTTTATTTTTTATTACTCAAGTAAAAATATACTTACAATTATGTAATAATATATAGTATTTTGTGAATATTTCAAGTGGTAACAGGTAGGCTGTTACGATTGTTACCATGTTACCATTTTTTAATATCGACCAAAAATAGTAAAAAAGGCGTTTTAATGGGAGCCCGCCTTAAATATTTATTTTCGACAAACAGAAAGCGAAGTATTAGTAATAGGGTCCCGTTTTTACCCTTTGGGTACCGAACCCTAAAAATGACGGTTGTGGCATAAGAATAAGTAAATAGTAGTAAGTAAGAGTAGAAGGGAAACGCGCTCAAGGTCAAGATATTCGCCTACACTATTTTCCACGTTAAACGGACATATCGGTCGGGCTGCCACAGCCGGCGACACTGCACGCGGTTTTTAATGATCATTCATTTATGTTTACCGATCGCGGCGCGCGGTGGCGGCCGCAAGTATTAGTTGAAATTATAGTTATGTTGTCCGAGAGCCCGGTGCGATTTTGAGTCGAGTTGAGTATCATGAATTACCTCGAGGTTTTTTTTTATGATGCATTCTTTATGTGCTCTCGTTTAATAAATAATTCAAACTGACGTGTACCTTTGTGAAATAATAGGTACCAACCCAATACGTAGGTAACTAATCCAATTTTCTTTTTTTCAGAAGAAAAAAGTTTATTGAACTGATGGGTCGTAAGTGTCGTAACCTATATTGAATGAATATACATATATCCGAAATAGTTGGTGTGTTCTGAACATTATTTCAAAATATAAATAGTGCATTCTAGTGCCCTAAGTAAAAAAAGATATGTCTGGACTCGATTAAAGAATAGTCTCTTCTACCCAGTTATTATTTATACTTATGCTTGTGGCGCGAATACTTGTTTGTTTACGTTTGAAAAAGTTCAAAATTGTAAATTAGATAGATTGTTTATTATGAAGAAAAAAACTATACCGAAATAGAAAAAATAACTTTAACTACTTTAGTAGGCAAGTAGGAACCCTTTTACATTGCTTTATTACCAATATTTTTTAATTCCTGTATTCCACCAAGTTTTTTTATATTATTTATATGTTTCTAATATGCGGAAGCAAAACGAGTATCCTAGAATATAAGAGGTAATTTAATTTATTTTTATTTAATGGTAAAACGATCCTTATGTTTAGTAATACATAACAAAACCGCTTTAGGAGTACCAATCTGTTGATTTTTTATATAAATTCGATTTAGAACTTGGCAAAATACAGCACATTGTTGTAAAAATTTCAACTAATTAGAGCTAAATCACCGATTACCTAATTATTGATTTGACAAGAGCTTGACCAAAGAATCATGCCTAATTATCGTTCCAGAAACCCATTTTGATATTTGACAAGAGTTTTGCTTCAATGAGTTGACAAGCTTGTTAAGTAATAACTGTCAAAATCTAAGTACGTAATCAACGTTCGAGAAACCCAAATGACACTTGAATAGAGATTTGAACATTGATTAGTAAATTATGAAGTTGACATGCGTTCCAGAAATCGGCCGTAAGACAACAAAAATGTAAAATCTGAACAGTGGGTACTAAGCAGCTCATCCGTAACTTCCGTAAATTAAATAGTTTAAAAAATAAGTATCGTAGTTCGTAGTCCATTCATTACTAGACGCACTCCGCGGCTTCACCCAAGAACCAGAGTTTTTATTACATATAAATTTTAAAAATTTATTGCTCACCCCGAGGGGTTATTTTGAAAAAATAAAAAAAATAGTTTATTTATACCGAAAGTACCGAATTTTGAGTGAATCGAATAGTAATTTTCCATACAAACTGTACTACCCCCAATTCAAAATTTTACTATCCTATGTGTTATTCTAGGTTTTAAACTATCTACATACTTACCCAATTTTATCTAAATAACTTAAGTGGTTATAGAGATTATCTATAACAAACATTCACACAGACTTTCCCATTTATTATAATAGTAAGAAGTAAGATAAATCTAAGCTATTGTGAATGTTAAGAAGATCCTTTTTAATTTTGTGCGTGTTTTTTTAAGAAGTATAATACATTGACTTTATTATTTTGCAGTTTTTAAGTTCTTTTTTTTACTTTGGTTTGAAAAAACATCAATTCTCCTTCTTGTGTTCCCTTCAAATAAACTTTGTTTCATTTTAGGCAAAATGCAATTTAGGCTTATGAATATTAAGGTCTATTAAAGATTAGTCTTAAAACGAAGTAAGCAATCTGCAATCTAGACGAAGGCCGTCATAGACATAAACCTAACCTAATATGACATTTAGTCATAAAGCGACTTAGTCCCTCTACGCATTAGGTATACCAGTCTTAAATGGTCTGAATGACATTCCTGAGCTTAGGAAACACAGAGTTGCTTCCAACTTTACCCTTGCTGCTATGGCATCTCTCATCAATGTGTCTTGACGTTCTATTTTTGTTTTTATCAAATTTAAAAGTCTTTCGACTTGTTCAGGTGTCACTCTCATCACTGCTTTATATTCTCGGGGGTCTTCATGGTAAAGCTCGTTGAGAATCATACGTGTTGCCCCTAAAGATCTTCTAGCCATCCATTCTTTAATCCAAATCCTTTTCTTTCGCTCTTTTTTCTTATATTGGCTATGGTTATAGATATTTTCCAATTCCTGACATAAAAATTGTTGTCATAGAGCGTATCACCGTTTTTTTTATTAAAACAAGTTCACTCGACATCGCGACACGACTCGGACTGAGCAGTAGCTAGGTGTGGTGTAGACAGCAAAGGCGAGCCGAGCTACTGGCGTACGAGTAGACAAACCGAGTAGCTGTCTACTGGCAAGGCAGCAGCTCGCACTGTGTAAACCAGCCATAATATCGCAGGAATGCGCGATGCGAATGAGATCGGACGTTCTTGCGGTGCATTGTGCGAGTTCGCAGATATTTGCGATGGGATGCGAGTTCGCAGTTTTGTGTCCTAAAATAGTCTCTTTTTAAAAGCCACCCCGGAGCTTGACCTACATGCGCACAGCGCAGTCTACCAGATACTTTTTCTAGAAGATACTAGAACGAACCTACAGTGGTGGCTCATATTATTAGAGCCACGAAAATTTATCGAAATTTTCAATTAATCTGCTTTATTTCATTCCAAAATTTATTTCTAGTTGTTTTTTATTATTATAATGGAATTGATATTTCTGTAGATTCTAAATTTGTATTTGAAAACACTAGTCCATTGAAAAGTTACATTTGGGGTTGCGTTTTTTAGAGGACGCAATTTTATTTTTTTGATGTGTAGGGGGGGTCAGTGTAAAGCTAAAACCAAGTTTGTGGGGTCGCCACCCTTGTCCCACGGCCGCCATCTTGAAAATAGGGGTTGAAATGGTTTTTACGATATATCTCTTAAACTATTTATTTGATAAAAAAAATGTTAGCATTTTTTGTTGCAAATTAAATTCTCTACAACTTTAGCCCAGTAACTTTTAGTCGTAGAACTATAAATAAAAAAGTTATAAGCGAAAATCTTCAAAAATTCGAGAAAAAAAAAATTTTTCGATGTAACTTATTTTTAATTATTTTACGAAAAAATTATATCTGACCATTATTGTAGATCGTTTTTTGAGGAACAACTTTTATTCGCATCATTTTTAAATTAAGTCAATAGCTAAGGTTTTACAGCGCTCCGAAGTGAGTACTGCGAGTATTTTTCAGTACTCTTAACTATACCTACCTATATTATTTGTGTGCACTAATAATATGTCATCAGTTATTGTTTTTTTATTATAACTTTTTTAATTACAAATCTTGCAATATTATTAAAAATTAATTATTGACTCGTTTTTCTTTCCATAACAGGATTTGACAATTATTGATTTTTAAAAACTTTTAAATCTTTCCGAGTCTACCATCAGGTCACTTAATGAAAAAATGATGCGAATAAAAGTTGTTCCTCAAAAAACGATCTACAATAATGGTCAGATATCATTTTTTCGTAACGTGATAAAAAAAAAGCTAAATCGAAAAATATAATTTTTTTTCTCGAATTGCTGTCGATTTTTGCTTATAACTTTTTTATTTATAGTTCTACAACAAAAAGTTACAATACCAAAGTTGTAGAGAATTTAATTTGCAACAAAAAATGCCAACAATTTTTTTTTATCAAATGAATCGTTTAAGAGATATATCGCAGAAACCATTTCAACCCCTATTTTCAAGATGGCGGCCGTGGGACAAGGGTGGCAACACCACAAACTTGGTTTTAGCTTTACACTGACCCCCCTACACATCAAAAAAATAAAATTGCGTCCTCTAAAAAACGCAAGGTTAGGCCTAAAAAATGTAACATTTCAATGGACTACACTGTGGATGTGCCATTTGTTACATTGGCGCCATTTTATAATAGGAAGTCAGTCAGCCCTTCAGTCAGTCGACGTTTGCCAGCCACGACCCATATGTTTGGGTAAGTATTTTTGAGGTTTTATTAGAATAAAGTTTATTTTTGTGTAGCCTTTGTATTTAGGAAGTATATTTGAACTGTTTTTGCTGTGTAAAAATTACGTTTTTTAAATTTATTGATTTTCCGTTGCAGTGCATATTTTTGAAATGGGAAAAGCTAAGGACCTCTCTCCAAGAAAAATATCCGAAATTATAACTTTATTGAAGCACATCAAACATTCACAGAGACAAATTGCATCAATTAGCAACGTATCGCGTGCATCAGTCCAACGAATAAAAAAAAAACTCGATGCAAATATCCCTTTGACACCAAAACGAGTGAACAAGTGCGGCCGAAAAAAAATTACAACACCACGTGACATGAGAAAAATAAGGGATATTTGTGTGGAAAATAGAAAAGCCCCTCGTAAGCTTCTCACAAAATTGGTTCAAGAAGCTGGCGTAAACATTTCTGAAGGCACAGTTCGTCGGTGCGTCAAAGACTTGGGCTTCACCTGTCGCCGGCCAGTAAAAAAACCACTTTTGACTCTGGCTATGAAGGAAAAGCGCCTCAAATGGGCAAAAGAACACAAGAACTGGACTGCTGATGACTGGATTAAAGTGAGTAGGCAATAGTTAATACATTAACAGTTTATAAAGGCTAAGTTGTATGAATTTCAATTGTGAGCAACAAAATAAATATTTTTCAGGTTTTTCAGGTTTGCTTTTCGGATGAGTCAACGGTGCAGATCTTAATGGACAAGTCTGAATTTGTCAGAAGAAGGCCTGATGAAAAATATAAAGAGGACTGCATCGTACAGCGAGTGAAGCACCCTCTCAGCATAATGGTATGGTCTGTGATCAGCAGTCAAGGCACGGGACGGGACCATGCGGCAGGACCAATATATCAAGGTGCTCGAAACCAAGATGCTGCCCCAGGTTCAGGAATGGTTTCCTAATGGCAATTTTACCTTTATGCATGACTCTGCACCCTGCCATAAGGCGAAAAAGGTGACAAAATTCCTTGCTGATAAAAAAATAAAGGTGTTGAACTGGCCTGGAAATTCCCCAGACCTCAACCCTATAGAGAACCTTAGGGAGCTGATGAAGCGTGAAATTGCCAGAGAAAATATCACCAACAAACGCCAATTAATAGAGCGTTTGATAGAAGTGTGGCACAGGGTTGAATCCATCAAAGAAAATTGCTTGAAATGCATTGAGAGTATGCCCAGAAGGATTGAAGCCGTAATTGCTGCAAAGGGTGGTGTCACCAAATATTAATTTTATTTTTATTTTTTTATAGTTTTCATAATGTTAGTTCTTATTATTGTAGATAATCCATCATAACTAGGGCTTCCAAAATTACGGAAATTGTAATTACGTAACTGAATACGAATTTTGGTGGTCCAATTACGTAACTACGTAATTACGTAATTTCTAATATATTTTTATATCGTTAGTTTTATTTAAGAGATTACTGTGTAAGTATTGATATATAGCAAAATATATAGTAAGAAATAAAAAATGGCATTAATTAAACACAATGTTGATTAACAAAATCAATGGATTGATCAGTCAGAGTCAGTCAGCATTGTACCTAAATAACAGAATGGACATAACAATAAAATTACATAATCAAAAACACAACAAACAATACAAGCTCGCATTAAAAATACTACTAATCTTTTAAAATTTGAATGACACAAGGCACAACTGCCCTTCAGTGCCTAAAGTGCAGTATTGCTATGCATTTAGGCATAGTAATACTGTAAAAAGTGCACTTAGGCTCAAGGACAGAATATATTAAAATTACACGAAATGATTAGTAACTTATTTCGACTTTATTCCTTGGAAATGAGATCTCATAAACGACAAAGCATTTAATGTTTTATCACATAGCGAACTTCTCAATTTACTGCATAAATAACCGGCCGAAGAAAAAGCGCGTTCGGCTTCAACACTTGTTGGTGTAATCGATAATAAATAATTATACGCTGCTTCTAGGTAAACTCCACGACCACCACCAGCGCTGTCATAGATGCACATTTCCACTCTAACGATGGACTCAAGATCTGTGTTTACTGTAGATTTGCCTACGTTTGTTGTGGCTTTGCGTATCTTTTTTCTTAATTCCTCGGCCACTGACACACTTAACTCTTCGTCACTGGAGTTTGTAACTGTTGTGCTTATTTGTTGTTCTGGACTTTGACTTGTGGTTGTGTGTGCAGACGTTGTTTTAGTAGTAAATGTCAGCCTTTCTAATAATCTTACTATATATGTCCTTATATAATCTGAAGTTGGTTTTGTGAACGTTTCTTCTTCTATCGTGTTGTAAAATTCTTCATTGTTATGCAAATACTGTAAAACACCAGATACACTCGTTCGTCTTTCTTTTATTCTTTTTCTCAGGGAAGTAGCAAGCTTTTCACTGAGTTCATTGGACTGACGATCAAGTTTATTCAACATAAACTGAAGAGCAACATCTGCGGTCAATAAATTTGAATCCCGGTGACACAAAGATATCACTGTGGTCTTTATCACATCTAAACTATGATAAATGTCCTGCAGGTCTTGAATTTCTTTTTCTGATAAGTTCATATTTGATTTTGAATCCAGTAAAGCCTTCAAAATACATGATTTTAATTTTAAAAATCGGCCAATCATATCGGATAAGCTGTTCCATCTGGTCTTGCAGTCGAGTATAAGGTCCAGTCTCTTTCCATACTCTTCTAGAGTGTATTTTTGCAACAAATCGTTTTTTAAGGGTGATTTTTTAAAAGATTTAACCAAATCTCGTACTTTTTTTATAATATCTTTATACAGAAATTCAGATTCTGGTATATTCTGGCATACTTCTATATCAAATCCTCCATCATTTTCTTCCGAATCTTCAGAATCGTAATCCAGGTCATCATCTTGTAGTTCTATAGTTGATTGGTTCTGTGATTTATAAAGTACATCGAGCACCGCAAGTTGTATGCCGTGGGCAAAACATAATTGATGGTGGCCGTCAAAATGTTTGCCCATTTTAACCATCACAGTGGCTCCGTCTGTTGTGAAAGCAATGATGTCTTCCAGGCTAATTTTGAAGTTGCTCAAATGTTGTTGAATTAATTGAAATCCCACATCTGCTGTCATTGAACCCTTTATTCTCACAAGACCCAAATTTTTGTATTTTGCTGGTTCTAAATCTTTACTATGAATATTTATGTTCATATACCTTTTATTTCGGGTAGAGGTCCATTCATCGAAAGTCATCGAAAACCTTTTGTTCTGTGACTTCATTTCCTTTAATAGATTTGATAATGCGTTTTTTGTGTTATCACTTAGTTCTAAAACTATCTTGGTTATAGTTGATGGGGATTTCGGTAGGTCAAAGCCAGATTTTTTGAAAACATACCTTAGGTCTTCAGAAGTAGAAAATTTGCTTAAAGGAATACCATCCAATGCTGCCATTCTAGTAATTCTAAACTCCATGGAAGACTCACTCACATAATAATCCGTGAGTTTAGTTTTCTTTTTGGGTGGTGCTTCCATTGGGGTGCCCTGCCTTTTTTCTGGAATTTGATCATCTTCGGACGTTGATGTCGAAGTACTCGCTTGTGGCACCTCAGTGATATGTTTAGCCCGCAAGTGAGTATGTAACGCTCCTGTCGCACCACCAGGTGTTTTTAAAACTTTTTTACAGAGTTTACACTCGACGCTTTGTCCATTTTCGGCCCTTAAAAAGTGTTTCCAGATTGATGATGTTGTCCGCTTGTTTAAAAACTCTTTGTAAACTGTCTTCTTTGTTGACGACCTAAAAAATAATGAAACAAATAAATAATGGAGGACAATTCACACATCACCTTCTAGCCCTAAAGTAAGCTGAGCTTGTGTTATGGGTGCTAGATGACTGATATATTTAATACAATAGACTACACAGGTAGATATATATTATTATAAATGTAAAACACCCAGAACCCCTGAACAGATACATGCAGATCGTACAAACATTTGTTGCAGGGCGGGAATCGAACCCGCTACCTCACGCGTCGCAGGCAGACCTTCGCCCGCTACGCCACAAACCAACAATCATAAAAAATTAATAAACAATTAGTTTTCCGCCTTTCACCCGCCTTTCAGGATTCGAATTTTCCGTGGAAATGAGATAAAATGTAGGTAAAACGCGGAAAAATAACCAGTAATCTCCAATTTAACTGCTACATTTTTCGCACATTACATAACGCGAAATCCACTTAATTTTATGAGGCGAAACTTTATAAAAACCACGCGAGTTTAGTCCACAAAACCCATGCCACATAATTAGTTAATTTTATCAAATAAAGTAAAATAGTTATCATGCAAACATTCATAAAAGTTTTACTCCTGAAATCATTCTGTAGAAAATTAATATATAAGTATTTAACTCCAGTAGGTACTTAGGGCGCTTTTAGTGTCACGCGGATTTGCTCACGCACGCGGGATTGGACCGCATGCGTAGCATCCGCAAAGAACAATTTCATATAGGTATCTATTGTAAAGCGTGATAAACGCACGCGGGACGCGGGGCGCTGTGCGGGGCGTCACCCCGGTGCGGGGTATCCGCATGCGTAAGCGCTGCCTACAACTTCAGTGCCCATTTTAGAGTCGAGCGGGGCGCACGCGCCGTATTGTACTACCGAAATGAAAATCGATACAGAACGAGTAATCATTGAAGTTCATCTGCGGCCCGTTTTGTGGGATAAACGCAATGAATTATAAAAAAACAGGGACGCGAGGGAGGCTGCATGGAGAGATATTTTGAAGGAATTGGCACCTAACTACGAAAATTTGAGCGAAGAGGAAAGAAAAGAGGCGGGTATGTGTTTGGTTCATTATTTTATTTATACAAGCATCATTACTTTATTAATAAGCATAATTATTTAATTCACAAATAACATCAAAAACCTAAAACCTTTTGAGTTTAGTTAATTAATTATATATCGGTGTTGCCAGGAGACTTTTCCTTCATTGATAAAGTAATCTGCAAATATATCTCTGATATTACTTGCCGACGTATTACTACTTTCAGTCTGCTGCCTGGGTAGTGGTCCCGTAAAACCATTTGTGACAAATGTATGGCTGACCTTGTAGCCATCCCGTTTCCTTATGTAATTGTGAAGTACACATGCCGTCTTGACTATTAATTGTGCTAGATCTAACTTGACATTCATGGATCTGTGAAATATTCTAAATTTATTTGACATAATTCCAAAAGTGCATTCTATGTACCTTCTAGCTCTGGACAGACGGTAATTAAATATTTTCTTTTTGTAAGGTAAATTATCACGAGCATAAGGCCGCATCACATGTGATGATAAACCAAATGCCTCGTCTCCCACTATCACGAACGGCAACTTTGCTCTTACACTAGATGGATAAGCTACTTCGGGGCAAATAATAGGCAACTCTTGCGGGTCAGGGATACCCAACGTGTTACTTTCCAGTTTCGTATACAATTGACTCCTTCTAAAGATGGTTGAATCGGCGTTGCTTCCACTGGTACCGACATTAATATATGTAAAATTATAATCAGCATCACACATTGCGAGGAGCACTACAGAATAATATTTCTTATAATTAAAATATAGTGATCCACTGTGCGGCGGCCGAATCACTCTTATATGTTTTCCATCAATAGCACCCAAGCAATTAGGAAAATTTGTATATGTGAGAAATCCCTCTGCGATTTCTTTCCATTTGATCCCATTAAGCTGTGGAATACATTCAGACTTTAGTTCAATCCATATTATGTAACAAACTTGTCTTACTATTTCGCTAATTGTTGCAATTCCAATCACATAGGAATAGTGTAGATCAGTGAATGTATTACCAGTTGCCAAATATCTGAAAACAAAAACAATATATTAATAATATGATAACATAATATATTAATAATGCTGACATCAGACATAAGACAGCATGCACCGCTCGAATTTTACTTCAGAAGAAAAATAAATACCCTTAAGGTGAAAGGGCACGGAAGTAGCTAGCGCTAGAAGTTTTTAATTCGTTTTAACTACAGTACTATAGCTACGTTAGATTTCTATGATTTGCCGAAAATTTTATCATAGGGGGGTATTTATGCAGTTATGATTTCATATGAAAAGTTCGAAGTATAGTTATGTATCTCATATCTGCTAAAAGTGGCCACTTTTAGCAGATTTGAGACACATAACTATGCTGTAAATATTTTATAAGAAATCTTCTCTGTATAAATTAACCCCTATGGTAAAATTTCCGGCAAATGAAAGGAATCTAATAAATATATATAATGTAATATAATAAAATATCGTTTATTTCAGGCAATATTTACATTACAAGATGGTAATGTAAACAGAGGCCCATAGATATATACCTTACAGACTAACATACATATTATTTTATATACAAAAACTATTTTAATTATTTCAAACGTAATGTCGCCGACGTGTGCACGGTGTCAGCGGGCAGCCGCCCTCGGAACTTCCGAAACACGACACCCTGCGGCCAGAAGTCCTCCTTCATGAAGGTTGACAGATGCAAATAAAGCAAATTTTTGTTAAAACAAATTAAAAACTTACAGCGCTAGTGACTTCCGGAAGTTTTCACCTTAATTTTGATGATGGCAAATTTTACTGTAACAAATAAACAAATTTCCCGATTCAATCCGGTGTTTTTCCAAAAATCCTTAAATGAAGTTCTAATTATTTTTGTAAAAAATGAATTATTTCTATTCAGTAAAATTTGCCATCATCAATATTAAGGGTACTTTTCCTTCAACTGCGGCCTTATTTTTCCACTCTGTATAGGTATATATATATTGCTTGATTTATCTAATGCTTCATGAGACAGTGTAAAGTTGACAACATGTGTGAATTAAGGAGGGTCTTTAATCGAATGCAGTTAAATTTCCAACTAATATCAGATTTGTACACACGGCCACAGATCAAGCTTCCCAAAACCAGTATAAACAGGACTCATGCGTTGTTTATTATCGTAGACGACTCGGCGAGGCCCTAGCAAGTTCCGTTTATTGGTACTGGTTTTGGGTAACTTGATCTGAAACTGTGTGTACTTTTGCCACTTACTTATTATATTTTGTCATTTCAGACAAGAAAATACAACAACGCTGGCGAACAGCAAGGGACACTTACCAGAAAGACAAGATATCTGAAAAAAATCAGCCATCCGGCTCTGGGAGTAAGAAGAAGAAGAAATATTCTTACTATGACATTTTGACTTTCTTAGACAGTACAACGGAAACTGCTGGAGAAGAGTCACTCTGTGAAGAAATGTCTGAACAAAGTAATTTAGAAACACCTAATGAGTCCACGCAACCAGGTACTTCACGTCAAGAAAGTTCTCAACTAACATCACAACGTAATTTAGAAACACGTAATGAGTCCACGCAACCAGATACTTCACGTCAAGAAAGTTCTCACCCAACATCAAAACAAAAACAAGTAAAATCTAAAAAGCAAGCACCATCTGAATTTGAGGCACAGTTATTAGAATGCTTAAAGTCTAATCAACTGGAGCTAGAAAGTGAGGATTTGGCTTTCTTTCAGTCTCTGCAGCCTTCATTAAAAAGATTCACTAGATATCAAAAACTAATGTTCAGAACAAAAGTGTTAAATATAGTTATGGAAATGGAAAGTCAAACACAACCTGCATACTACAGTCCCATACCTACAACAAGTTCTAGTGCTTTTACTGAGCTTGACAGTTTGTCACCGATAAATCAAGATTACCAAACCAATAGTATAATCCAGGATACTTCGAGTCTTAACGACAATGCTATTAGTTCTGCTGCAGTGAATGACAATGAAACTCTTATTTCGACTGAAAGCGGCCTGTTTAATATCACGTCTTATGACGTAATTTATACCCCAGCAACAACATCATCTACAGGCGAAAGTAATGTCAACGCTCAGGATACAAATTTACAAAGAAATGAATGATGTAAAATTTGATTTTTTAATTTATGAATAAAACTCTTTTTATTAAAATGAGTACGATTAACTTTTTTTCTCCAGTTTCTCTCTAATTGTTTGTTTAGTCATATGAGTGCGGTTGTACACACGGCACAGATCAAGTTACTCAAATCCAGTATAAGCGGGACTCCGACGGGTTACCTAAGTATGATATATGATAATACGCAAGGCGCGAGTTCCATTTATGCTGGTTTTGGGTAACTTGATCTGTGGCCATGTGTACTTTATCAGATAAAAAAAAGGATTGTGTATGTAGGTTGAACGTACCAATCCCAAACCAATTAAGGACTTTTTTTGACTTTAAATTACTGTCATGTGCAAACCTATAACTTTTATCTATATTATAATAAGTAGCGTGTGATGAAAGGTAGGAATGATTCCACTTTAATGGCGACATTTTATGAGTGAAATAATCTTATTTTATGAAATTTCAACATGAAATTGAATGAAATTATGAACAATGAAATTTCAGAGTACATGACAAAATCTTTTTTTTGCACATGTAAATTTACACATGACAGTAATTTGAAGTCAAAAAACGTTTATCCTACCTGTTCAAATCCCTTTCCACTAAATCATAGCAGGAAATTAAATATTTAAAATTTAAAACTTACCTTAATGTAATAGCGAGCCTCTCAATCGGTTGTATTGTAATCCTTCGTAAACTGCTTTTTTGTAGCTTATTCTCAATTTTACACAACAGTTCATCAAAAGAACGAATGGACATTCGAAAGTAATTTTTAAATTTACGTTCATTATTTTGTAGTTTTCCAAAGTGTGTAACAAACGCCCCAGCAAGAAGCCTATTTTCAAGAAAGGGATCAACATGTACTCTTGTCTTCTTGTTTCGTCGTTTGTAAAGTATGTAAGCGACACATATTCTTCTGACATTGATCATTTTTGAACACGTCTATACCGTTACGCAGCCCGTAGAAAACTGAAACTCATGCTGCGTATGATCCGCAGCGTGAAATTTTACGCATGCGGTCCAATCCCGCGTGCGTGAGCAAATCCGCGTGACACTAAAGCGCCCTGACGCCGGGTTATTGAGACAACAATCAATATTTGATTTCATGTACTTAAACAAACTTGTCAAAGCCATTTCATATAAAGTCTTAGGTTGTTTAGAGAACAATTTACGGATTACTTCAAGCCTGTTCATTAGTTTCTTTTAGTTTTGTTCAAAACAAGTATTGATATTTTCGGGCTTTAAAGACAAAATACTATGTTGTGTCAATTTTGATTTACTCGTGAAAGATAGTTTATACAAAAAAGATCGAGTCGGTCTCTTTGGAAAACCGGCCAGTGTGCTCTTTAATGAGTCGACAAGTAAATAGTTTTGTTCGAAAACATTTCTACGCTAATTTCTCCAATAGTTAACTGTAGCTGGTTTTCTAATATGTACCTGTCCCTGTTAATGTTTTTTTTTTTCGCGTTTAGTTAACGATTTAGGTTTATTTAACACTTTTATTGCTTTAATTTTATTGAAAATTGCATCCTCAGCCATTTTTGTCAAAAATATTATAAACGATGGCGGAGTTCTTTTAAAATGGCCCACAAAATTGTGATGCCAACTCTCCACACTGTTAGTGGTCCTATGTTTAATTCCAAAACAGCACCAAGACTTACGAAAATCATTTTTTAACCAGAACGATTCCATGTATTTTACAAATTTTAGTAAGTTATCGTTTGAAATAGAAGCCACTTCCGCTTTTATAATATACCCAACCATTGTCTAGCTCAGATAGAGGTAAAAACGGCAACACTGTACAAAGTGACACAATTCTTTGCAAGAATATATCATTTGATAAATGCAGTTTTTTCGCCTTTCGTCGTAAAGCTCGCGTAAAATGAAAGTAACAGCCATGGTAATTTGCATTTGGGAAAACTTCCTGAACAGCAGCGATTGCAGCCCTCTCAAAATCTGTTATAATTTCTGTCGGTGAAAATCCCGGAATAGTAGATTTTATCAATTCTAGCATACGCACATACATTTCTTTTGTTTTTTTGGTAATCAGAACATATACGAGTGGAATTATATTAGTCAACTCATCAGAACTCCCTAAATCCCCATGCATGGTGTAAAGTTCTGTAAATGGTGCAGGACAAACTTCGAAAGTGCCATCAAGTAGTATTATTTTAATATTTGGTATTATTCGTCTGGCTTCTTTTGAACAAAACAGCAAAATGCGGTTGTCTTCATCGTTAAAATCGGCAAGTAGCATATCGGTATACTGAGTGGGAATTTCTAACACACATGCATCATTACAAGACAGCAAAGGAACTTGAAAGTGTTCATTCCTTTTACGATAAATCGTAGATTTGACTTGTTTATATGAAGGTATATTTTGTATAAAATGTATACCTTTGTCGTGAAATGTTGACACCACTTTTTTGTACACATTCGGCACAGTATCTTGCCCTAGACCCGCTTCTTCGACACACGTTGCTATCACGTTTTTTGTAATTCTTTTGTTTCGTCTTTCACAAAATTTATGTGATGTGGTTTATTTTTCATTATTAATTTCTCCGTCTAAAAATATAATAAATATAAATTTTATAAAAAAGCTTTTTAAAGCTGAAAATTGAAAAAAAATATTATTTACATAATTAACTCACCATAGAAATCTTCATACTTCCGACACATTTCAGTTTCCGATAATTTATACATCGCCATAATGACATTCCTCTAGTATAATTTGTCTGTAGGTAATATTCTTTATCACCATGCTGTAAAACTTTTCCACGACCCCGTTGCAGAAAATTCAAACTATCAAAATTTACGTTTATTTCCATTACGATAAACAAAGATCCAATCCAATCATTGTAAACAATCAACAATAAATAAGTGAGAACCCTGCGACTGCAGCTCTCTCAAAATCCGTTATGGTGCGATACGGCATTATAATTTTTGTTAGGGAGTAACCATCTAATCAAAAATGTCACTAAGACAAGTGGTAGCAAATCATTCTCGAGTGGCCAGTTTACATATCAACTTCAAGAAGTTTATATACCTATTGTTGTGTATTAGAATATAAAATGCGGGTAGACTTCCTTATGTCGTTTGCTGTTGAATAAATGCCTACCGGCAGTTGGCTCTGAATCTCCATCTTTTATTGTAACACCTCACTGGCGACAGGACAAATTAAATCATTTATAGTGTTTAAAGTGCGTTTTAACAAGTGAACACTATGCCATTCGGTAAAATTGAGTGTTTTGACATCAATGACCAAAATTGGGACACCTATGTGCGCCGTGTAAAACAATTTATGACTCTCAACGAGATAAAGGAAACTTTACACGTATCGACATTGGTGACGCTCGTTGGTCCACAGTGCTATGATCTTATGTGTGACTTGTGCGCCCCAGAACTACCTGAGGAGAAAACGTTCTCTTCACTCGTGCAATTAGTGAAAAACCATTTAGAACCACAAAGGTCGGAGATAGCGGAGCGACACGTCTTTAGGCAAAGAAAGCAGACGCAAGGCGAAAGCATTCGTGTTTACTTACAAAGTCTTAAACATTTAGCTAAGACATGTAATTTTGGCGCCTCGCTAGAAGTGAATCTACGCGACCAGTTCGTGTCAGGACTATTCAGCGAGGAGATGCGATCAAGGCTGTTTGCCGAAAAGAACATTGACTACAAGCGGGGCGTCGAGCTCGCGTTGGCTTTGGAGGCGGCGGAGCGCCATGCGTGCGTAGCGGGGACTCCGGCTGCAGGCCCAAGCGACGCGGCCACGCCCGGCGAGGGGCTTCTACGTGTCGGAGGGAGCGGCGCCGGCGGCGCGGCGCGGTCCCGTCAGCACGCGCCCGCTCCGGCGGCGGCGGCGACGGCGGCTGCGGCGGCGCGCTCGTCACCGTGTTCGCGGTGCGGCAAGCCAGGTCATTCACCTGGCAGGTGCCGGTATAAGTTTTATACGTGTGATAAGTGCGGTGCGAAAGGACATCTTAAGGCGATGTGCAAAGGAAGTGAAGGTAATGCCACGACGTCAAAGAAAGGTCAGTACTTTTTTAATGACAGTGATTCAGATGACGATTGTCACTTCTATAATGTGATCGGTAGTGCGGGTGGTGACAAGCCCTATTATATTTGTGTGTATGTTGAAAATTTACGATGCAAATTCGAGATAGACACTGGCAGTAAAATATCGGCTATTTCTAAGAAATTCTACGACGAACATTTTAGCAAAATACCTATTCAAAACAAAATTCTTACGTTTAGATCATATACGGGAGACGCTATCGAAACTCTGGGTTACATTGTGGTGCATGTAAAATGTGGTTCGGAAGCCGCCGATCTAAAACTGTACGTTATAGATAACGGCGGACCCCCGTTGTTGGGCCGTCTTTGGATAAAGCATTTAAAGTTATCGTTGTTTAAAAATAATGTTAACGTGATTCACAATGTAACTGAAGAAAATTCGATTGCAAGTTCGCTTAGAAAAGAATTTCCCGAAGTTTTCGCGGAAGGTTTAGGCACATGTAAGTCTCGTATTCGGCTACACTTGAGTGACACTACACCTGTGTTTGTAAAGTCACGGCCGCTGCCGCTGGCCCTGCGAGGGCGCGTGGAGCGGGAACTCGATCGGCTGCAACGGGAAGGTGTTATCTACAAAGTCGATAGGTCGGATTACGGTACTCCGATTGTACCGGTAGTTAAAACAAATGGCGATATTCGGATATGCGGAGATTATAAAGTCACAATAAATCCACGTCTTAAGGATTTTCACTACCCGTTACCGCGGATCAAGGATCTTTTCGCGACTTTAGGTGGAGGCGAGCAATACACGAAATTGGATTTATCTAATGCCTTTCAACAATGTTTATTAGAGAAAGATTCACAGCCGCTCACAGCGATCACGACTCATGTCGGTACTCGGTACCTTTGTCTACTCTAGAGTTCCGTTTGGAATTAAGTGCATACCTGAAAATTTTCAGAAAATAATGGAAGAGACATTGAGCGGATTGCCGTCAACGGCCGTGTTTGCGGATGATATCTGCGTCACAGGCTCAACTAAAGCGATTCATTTGTCTAACCTTAAGGCAGTTTTACAACGATTGAAAGATAATGGATTAAGAATAAATTTTTCTAAGTGCCAATTTTTTCAAGATTCTGTAACCTATTTGGGATATAAAATTGACAAGTTCGGCTTACATACAGACTCCAAAAAGGTGGACGCTATCGTGGCCGCCCCGGCACCGAAGAACGTGACGGCCGCGAGCAGATTGCAACGATACGCGGTTAAACTAGCGGCGTACGATTACGATATCGAATTCGTCAGATCTGAACAAAACTCTGCGGCTGATGCATTGTCGCGGCTACCGCTCGCGACATCCGGTAAGTCACAAAGTGGTCGCGATGAATGTACTTACTTAAACTTTGTCCAAGAGAATTTGCCAGTTAGTTTTGAACAGATAAAGTCGGAAACTGCGAAAGATACCCTTTTGAGTAAAATATATGGTTTCGTCATGTTCGGTTGGCCGTCTTCGGACTCCGAAATCGAATCGGAGAAACCGTTCTTTCGAAGAAAGGACGCGCTACACGCGGACAGAGGTTGTTTGGTTTGGGGTTATAGGATCATCATACCGAAATCATTACAAAATACCGTGTTGAATGAGATACACGAGGGACACCCGGGGATAGTAAGAATGAAGCAGATAGCCCGGAACTACGTGTGGTGGGGAACGCTGGACGCAGACATCGAGCGCACGAGCGCGGCGTGCCGCTCGCAGCGCGACGCGCCGCCCGCCGCGCCGCTGCACTCGTGGCCGTGGCCGCACGAGCCCTGGGCCAGGCTGAACATGGACTTTCTGGGACCCTTTCGAGGAAAGTATTATCTCGTTATTGTGGACGCGCACTCAAAGTGGATCGAGGTTGAAAGGGTGAGTAGCACGTCGGCGACCATTGTCATAGGAGCTCTGAGACGCTTATTCGCGCGATTCGGCCTGCCGAAAAGGATAGTGTCCGACAACGGACCCCCGTTTTCATCGTCCGAGTTCGCTAAATACCTGAGCTCAAACGGAATCAAACATTCGGCCGTCGCACCGTACCACCCGGCTAGCAACGGCGCCGCCGAGAACGCGGTAAAGACGGTAAAAAGAGTTCTCAAAAAGGCTTGTCTCGAAGGCGTCGACGACAATACCGCGTTGTGTAAATTTTTATTCATGTACCGAAATAGCGAACAAAGTACGACGGGTCGCGAGCCCGCCGTGGCCATGTTCAGGCGGCGGCTGCGAGGGCGGCTCGACCTGCTGCGCGCAGACTGCGGCGAGGCGCTGCGCGACAAGCAGCTGCGCCTGGAGGAGCGGGGGAGCGGCGCCGCGCGGCTCCTCACGCCCGGCGACCGCGTCCTGGCCCGGGATTACTCCGCACGCGCTGATGAATGGTCGAATGGGTCGGTGGTCGAGCGCACGGGACCTGTCTCCTATAAGGTACAGATGACGGACGGTCGGGTGCATAAGCGTCACGTGGACCAATTGATCGCGGACAAAAGTAGTAAGTCGCGTTTTTCTTTAGCTCGTAACGTATACGAAAGTGACTGTGAGCTCGGTGATGCGGGGTCTAATTTAGGCGGGGAAGAACGGTCGTCGAGTAATCCCCATCATGAGGATGTTAGGGAGCGGTCGCAGCCAGACAGTCCGAAAGAGTCGGAGTCGGCGACGACGCCTCCGGGTAGTCCAGATAGTGAGGTCATGGGGACGCCGCTGACGTCACCGCCTTCGCCGCCAGCTAGCGTTAAGAGGGAGCGCCGGAGGGCTGCTCTCAAGTGTGTCGAGAAACTTACAACAAAAAAATAGTACATAGTATATTATTATTATTTGACTTTGTCATTACTTAGGTACGAACATATTATTAAGCTGGGCTAGGCTAACATATTATTAGCTCTGCTAGCTTATATTTAACTTAAGTATATAACATGTGAAATGTGAAGTAAGCAGGTACATACCTACATTCAGTAATTTGCATAGACTAAGTATAGAGATAAACAACTTAGATAGGTACTGTACTTCTTGATCTATAAATGATCTGTAAAGTCATGTAAGTTTTATATATATCACTATACACCTATTTTGTGAATTAAGGGAGGACAGTGTTGTGTATTAGAATATAAAATGCGGGTAGACTTCCTTATGTCGTTTGCTGTTGAATAAATGCCTACCGGCAGTTGGCTCTGAATCTCCATCTTTTATTGTAACACCTCACCTATGTACTTAGTTTGTTCTATGGAACAATTTGAGACAAAAATTACAAACTGTTCTATAGTACAAATAGGGACAATATTTTCTCAAATTGTTCTATTACGTCATGTTCCATAGAACAAATGGGACCTACCCCTTTTTGTCACCATCAGCTTTTAAGAGATGTAGGTTTTTTTGCACCTCAAGTCGGTGCTTTTCTTCTTGTGAATCAGCGGCCTCTATCTTAATCAAAATAAATCAGCGTTGCCAACTCTTTTTACGTAAATCTACGTACTTTAGGTCTTTCCTGCAAACCTACGAACATCAGTCCCAGAATCTACGTGTTTTCTATAAAATTGTACAATTTTGTAAAATAACATTCATTATGCTGAATGGGCATAATTTCCCTACCATTCGCAAAAAAAAAAGTTTTTGGACGTTCCGTTTAAAGTACGAAACACACAGAAGGCGGAGGCGGAGCGGAGGCGAAGGCGTGCGAGTTGTATTCCATTGAATCATATGAAAGCCTACACACATACCGCAGGCGGTGACGGCGCGGTGCCATAGGAAAAACCGGCACGCCTTCGCCTCCGCTCCGCCTCCGGCTTCTGTGTGTTTCGAACTTTATACTAGCGCAAACTCGCGTCGCCGACACTTGCGTTGCGTCATTCAGTCATTTTATAAACAATGTTCTAATTCCATTCCATAGAGCTGTGACTGTGTAAAACGAAACGTCTCGTATCGCCAGCCAGCTCGTATGATCTGTGCACAATCTGTGGTAAACGCTAACAGGCTTACTTTTCACGAAAAGTGGCTTATAAAAAAACCGCGAACCTTTACAAGAACATATTAAATTTTTTAATAAATTTATGTACAAATTTAATTTGCCTGAAAATGAATAAATTGTATAACAAAACACATTTTGTTCAGTTTTACCTACCCTAGCCTCTTCATTTCACTCTGAAAAAAAGTTCGTTGATTTACGAACTTTACATACGCAAATTTTACTAATTCTACGTAAATTTCTAATGTGGTCTACGCCGTTTTCAAAACCCGAGTTGGCAACACTGATCCCTGTCGCAATAAAAATAACCCTAAATCGAACATAAACGAAGTAGTTTCGCCCTAAAAAGGGGCGAAATCCCTAAAAGTTGAAACACTGATTGCTCTATTACTTTTACCGTTTAGAGCAAATTCCAATACAAAATTAAATACTGAAAAAAACGCAGTTAGGCCACTTTGGCTCTCATGGCCTCTGAAGTGGCAGGAATGGATAGCAGAAACGACACAAATTCCATTTTTAAGCATTCTGGCACAATCATTATGGTGAATAATTCAATCTAAAATAAAATCATAAATATTCATTATGATTTTATTTTAGATGAATATTTATCACTAAGATAATATCTTACTTAATATTTATCATGAATATTTATCACTAAGATAATATCTTACTTAATATTTATCACTAAGATAATATCTTAGTGATAAATATTCATTATGATTTTATTTTAGATTGAATTATAATAATCTAAAATTATTAGATTATTATAATAATATAATATAAGATCATTCAAAAGATACAAAAACGTCAAAAGACTTTCTACCTTGGTACAACCTGCGATACGGTCTACGTACGACCAATACTCATCGTCATCGTGTCAATCCCTTCGATGAGTGACGAAGACTTCAAATACAAATATAGGATTACAAAACGCTTTGGCGAAAAAATCGTGGACCTAGTGCGCGAGAACTTGACCCATAATCCTCGAGGCTGCCCGCTAAGCCCTGAAATCCAAGAAGTTCATAGTATTTCTCCTTTTATCCTAAAGTACAATGTGAAATAGGTACCTACCTAACCTACTAATTTTCTTATACATATTGTTGTTTTATTCGCAGATACAAGACGATACTGCTGATTTACATGGCGTATCATAACCAGTAGTTACAAAAAAGTTGCAAAAACACTTGCAAGAACTTGCACTTGCTTGTTGTTGGGACACCAAAGAATTATAAAAATGCCTGCAACTTTGGACCAACAGGAGGAGACCATTAGAAAATTCCGCACTATAGCAAATTTCCCAACAGTCCTTGGTGCTATTGACTGTATCCTAAAAAAACTCAATACTGATGATGGTCAACTTTACGTTAATAGAAAAGAATTATTTGCTTCTTATTAGAATTTGTTGCTGTTATTGCCTATTATTTAAGAGGAAATAGTACCTAATACTAATTAAATTTTAACATTACAGGTGGTTTGTGATGCTGACCTCAAAATAATGGACATTGTGAGCAGATGGCGAGGCAGTGTGCATGACTCTCGAATATTTAGAGAAAGTCGACTCAAGCAAAGATTTGAGCTGGGGCGTTTTCTGGAGTTTTACTAGGAGACATTGGTTACCCTTGTACTTCATATTTATTAACACCTGTGCTAGATCCCACAACACCGCAAGAAGAGAACTATAATAGGTGTCACATCCGTACCAGGAACACGGTGGAAAGATGTTTTGGTCTAAGAGGCATGTTTGGAGATATTCAAACAGTAAAAAAAACAATTGTTGCATGTGCTGTCCTCCACAACATTGCTATTGACATGAGAGAAGACCTGTTTCCTGGCGAGGATGCTAGCGATGAACAAACTTCACAGGAACCATTAATAGCTATAAGAAATGAAGTCAATTCATTGAGAGACATTTTTAAAACAAGGACATAGTCATGATGTTCCCAGGATAAAACGATACACTCCCTACCAGTCGCTGTGATCTTCATCTCAATATTATATTCAGATATCAATCTGACTCTGCGACCCAATTTTCTAATATTGTTCTATGACTATGCACTGTGTGTGCCCCAGCCCATAGAGTAGGTTATATTTATATAGGATTAAAAGAAAGACATTTTAGTTATTTTCCATTTTAATGGTTTTTTTCTTATGTTCTAATATAGCTTTGGAATTTTTTATTTTTTATTGAGATATTTTATTATTATTTCAATGTTCAATTTCCATTATTTCCTTTTGTCGTTGTTTGTAGTTGATATTGTAAGAGTGTTCTATTTCCATTATTGATTTGGTGTTTTTTGAAGTCTACATTGCTTCTGGTTATAGACTGACGCATTTATTCAGTTCTGTAAAAAATGTTCAACCTTAAATAAAAATTTATGCAACAAAATTTAAAGAGTGTACTATGATGTAACTAGTAAAAGTAAATTGAACCACCAAAATCTGAAAATTATGAATGGACTTAATCTTTTTTGCTGGTCTACTTATATGATCAGGCTTTTTGCTGGATACCTACCACTAAAATTATAATTATTGTTTAAATTATTTTCAAAACAAACTGGACAACTGAAAATCATGTGTAAATAAAGTAAATGTAATAAAGATAATGATATAATGCTGAGAAATAGTCACATCTGTTTATTTCACCGTGCTCCTCTATCATAATAGTGTCTTCAAGTGAATGTTCTTCAAGAGTTAGGTCAGTAAACTCGATACTTGGACCAGCAATTGATCCGATACTAGGGCCAGCAATTAATTGTTCTGGTGATGTAGTTATGGAGTCCTGTAGTGTTGGTGATGTCGGCGTTGGGATCTAAAATAAGAATTGAAATAGAATTAAATTTTGATAAATCTATGTTTTAGGTATAATAATTTAATGGGGGTGTCGTAAGAGGCGAGTAAGGGACATACGGGGGGCGGGTCCATTACAAACGAGATCCGTTTCCACAATTACTTTTTTTAATGTTTTGTGTCTACCGATACGTGAATACCGATCCGTGGATACAAATATTAAGCCTGTTTTTTGTTGGAAACTGATCCCGGTATCGGTGGATACAACTAGGCGGGATCAGTGGCTAATTTAATCTGATCCCGGGATCCGTGGATACAAACCCTTTTTATCACATCGTTCAAAAAACAGTAATTAGGCTGAAAAGTTGTTTTATAGCAAATAAAGAAATTTTTGAATCTTAGACCATTTTTGTGTACAATAAACTTAACATGATATTAGTTTTACCACAGTTGGATGGACCACAAATTAACGAATGGTGTTTGCCAATAAAATACTTTGTCTTATCTTACGTGTGCCTTCAACATTTCATTTTCTTTTCTAGAGAAATAATTGAAAATCAATTTCTTTTACACTACTTACGTTTTATATATAGATTTGCATAATCTTATCATATATGTGCACACAAATAAAACTCATTATATTGAATGGATATAGAAAAAACTAGGTGAGGCCTCTCGTCTAATTTGCAACATGTATTTTTCATATACAGAATTGCGGAAGAAACTCATTGGCCCATTTATAGACAAGAGCCTGATAGATACCTCAAAGGTAACGATGAACAGGGATGAAAACCTATTTTCTGACTTAGAAGAGTCAATCAAGTCCTTCTCAGCCATAAAGCGATCCTCTCAAGTTCTTAAATCAAAACCGCAAGTAACACCAACAGCTTCCAATCATAAAGCTAGGTTCATCATTGCTGTGTCGGGGTCTGTCGGGGCGCCGCCGTCTGTCGTTTCGCTGAGCGTTCATACTGATGTGTTGTGATGGGTTGGGGCGCAATATGGCGCATTTTTAGATCATTCATCGTTTGAGAGTTGTGGCGTCAAAACGTGTTGGTTTTAAAATGGAATCATCTGATACTGACAGTCATTTTGATGAAAATATTCAATTTCTAATATTTCTATTATTAATGACTCTTCTTAAAAAAAAGAATAAATATTTAATGTTTTTGCTATTTCTTCCCAAACACCATTCCTGATACCTTGATCCTTATTTTCTTTATATTTAGTGTCATAGAGTACACTAAATATTGCCGTACTAACTCTATAAGTTAATCAGACATTTTTAAATGAAGTAGGTATAACTGCGTAGAACGAAAAAAAATTCTATTTACGGAATGAACTGCATCCCACGCGGTTACGCGCCAGAATGGCAGATACACATTGATGTGGCGCGTTGTGTCGCGACAGATCCCCCACCACCTCTCTGGCGCGACCGGGCGCCGAGCGATTACCGCCACGACAGATCGCGCCACACCCCAACACAAGCTACTAATGTGAATCTAGTCATACTAAATGTATGAGACCGATAGCGTTCTGTCGCGCCACAACACACCCCGACACAGCAATATGAACCTAGCTTAATACGTCAGAACCCAGTGATCCAATTAAAAATCAGCCAAAAAACTACAGTGTGCCCCAACGTCAACATTATCAACAGAGACATGAGGCATTTCAACAACATCCTCAAAGACCGTACAGGCCTTCAGAGAACCAGAAGTTCCTGGCAAACAAGGGCCATGCCAAATATCCCTAGAGGTATGCTTTGCAGGTAAATTTCATTTTATTAAATGTTGGAAACAAATAACACAAGTAACGTTCGTAACGTATGTCGAATAACGTTTAACGCTTATTAAGCGATAAACGTTATTTAAAACCTAGATAAATGAGAGAAGCGAGTCTGTTTCTTGTTGCAAGTCGATATAGTATTTAAATTCTCCCGATTTACCTCGTTGTGTGACGTCACGTCCTCCAGGCAGGGGGCGCTGCTGTAGCAGTGTCGCGCGGCGGCGAGGTCCGCACTCCGGCTTCATTAGCCGGATCCCCACCGAACGATCCAAAATGGATCGGCGATCCAGGATCGTGATGCGTGGAGCATGGATCGTTCTAGGTCGATCCAACAGAAATCTTTTGCGATCCTGACTGGCTGCTCCAACGCGCTCCTGCCGATCCATACTGAATCAAGTCATCAGTTGAATTTTGTCTGGCTATGGAGGTCACACGTGCAACGACGGCGACGAATAGCCGTAGCAGCGACAAGCTACATTTTACTTGTATATTTACGGCAAAAATTACGAAAACGAAAAAGACAGTTTTGGGTTAAGAGGGGATTTACATTTCGAAGTTCTGCTGATTTAGGTACATTCGGCACCGAGTGGGCGGGGCATCGTGCTACACAAGCGAGTATTGCTATAAAAAGTTTTCTTAGGATTGATTTCGGTAGATGATTTTTTTATGTGAATCAAATATCGCTTCCATAGATTTATAAATAATTTTATAGTATCTGTTTGTCTTATCGTTTTTATGTAGGTAATTTTATTTATACTTACTATGTTACTATTACATTAAAAGTGAAAGTCTGTGTGAATTTTTGTTATAATTATTGCAGTAACTACTAAGTTATTTTACCTATAATACATATGAAGTATTATTTTGAAAATTAACCTTTGAAGGGGTTAAATAGGGTGGTACATTTTGTATGGGAAATTATTATTCCTTGGTTCGAAACAATCAAAACTCAGTGCAAATAAATTTTGAAGTGAATTATTAAATACGTATTTTTATGTTTAACAATATAACCTCTAGGGCTTTTGCAATAAATTTTTAGGAAAAGAAAAATAACTTTTCCTATTTCTCTCATTCACTCAAAACATGATACCATTACCTGAAAACCATTACGTATGTAAATAATAGATAAGCGCATCCGCTCTCCGCGTCGGCTCTAAATTCCAAAACGTGGCCTACCCACCAAAGAATCAAACGTAGTGATTATTCTCAGCCTTGGACATCGATATAGTTTTCAATTTGACAAATAAATTTACAAGCGGGCGAAGCCGTGGGGCGCAACTAGTAATATTATAATGTGAAAGATTTGTATTTATGTAACGAATAAACTCACAAAGTGACCGATTTCGAAGACTCTTTCACCATTAGAATGCTACTTATCCTTCAGCAACATAGACTATATTTATTAGTAAAAAAAAAGGATCCCTACTAAAACTTAAATTATCTAAAACAAGGTGTAAAAAAGTTAGTCACAAAATGTCTTTCGGCGCGTGCGCTACGAAAACTATTGATGATAGAACAAAACAATGTACTACGACTTTGCAGAACACATTATTATCTATATAAAATATCGCTACAATATATGTCTAACTATTACAGTGACGTCATTATAAATATTCATTTAAAAAACGCCGTCATTAACGCCGTCGTTGCAAGAAAAGGCTCTTTATTTGTACCCTGTTATAATAATAATAAAATAATAAAAATAATGCAGGACAATCCACACAGTACCATCTAGTCCCAAAATTAGCTAATCAAAGCTTGTGTTATGGGTACTAGAAAACTATTATAATTATATAGGTAATACAATATGTACATGGATAGATTTTTTTTTATTACACATTATATTTATAACTATGAGATGTAGGCGTCACGAAGGGTTCCGTAATAATTAAATAAGACTGTTACAATAAAAAAAACGTATGCGACTAATTATTATTTTTTTAAAACCGTATTGAAATACATGTTGAATTGATTAATTGATTCCAAACAATAAACTTGTTTTAATTTAAATATTGTTATTAATAAAATAAGTGAAACGATACAAAAGATTAATTTTAGGGACATGAATAAGGCGTATTGGATTAAAAATTTACCTAAAATTTGTAATTTATATCCTCAGTTTATACGAAAATAAAAAAAATCGCCTGAAATGAAAAATAAACTTGGAAAAATTAAAAACACACCTCAAATTCGTAGCAACATACCCTGGGTTTAGTCGGAAACGATCACGTGATCGAAATTTGTCTGAGTGTTTTTATAATAAAAAACTAATCTTTAGCTGCAAGCAGCTTGCGTCGGTTGTGTAGGCTGTTTTTTTTTATTTAAAACCCCTTTTCGTAACCTACACTCCTGAATTGGTCGAAATCGATACCCATTACGGTATTTTGCGATAAAAAATGTCAGCCATCTTGGATTTCAAAATGGACATCTTTATCGTAATTTTCGGGTTTGCGTTATTCGAAAACGATGGGTATCGTTTTCGAATAACGCAAACCCGAAAATCACTTGGGGGGGAATGGGATTCAGGGGGATCAACAGCGAGGGGCACGCAGCACGGCGAGCGAAGCGAGCGGTGCTGCCGTCTGGTCGAAAATTGGTCAAAAAACTTTTTTTTTAAAAAAAGGGGGTCTGGGCGTGCAAATGGGTCAAAATTTTGTTGACTTCCGCAACTATTCGTCCTCCCCTACGTGACTGTGAAAATTTTTTTTTTCCATCGCGCTTCGTTCGGGATATATGAAAAAGGGTCGTAGAAAGGGGTCATGGAGGAGGTCGGTTTTTTATTTTTGCGATGCGAATCTGAACGCTCTATACGATGCCGCCATCTGAAACCCTCTTTCGCTCCTCCATCTGGTAGGAACTGAAATGTTAGGGCCTTAGGGGCCTTGAGGGTCAAAAAAAATTCATCCCCCACAAATATTTATAACCCTTTACATGATCTTACCTAACCCCCTATACGGCCGAGAAATCCTAGAGGGGGTCAAGAAGGGGGTCGAAATATAAAAAAGTCGGAATTTTCTCATACTTGCCCTGATCTCTCCTCTACGATTCCGTCTAAAAAAAACATACCTCTACATGGTGCTAGATGGTGCTGTGTGGATTGTCCAGCATTATTTATTAATGTATTATTTATTAATATTATATATTAATTTTATATAAAAGGGTAATTTTCCATCGCGAGCCGTTCGGGAGATATGAAAGGGGGTTCTAAAAAGGGGTCATGGGGGGGGGGGGTCGATTTTTTTTCTTCCTATTTAAGATTATACCCTCTATCTATACGATCCCGCATCCGAAATTATCTATCGGTACGCTATCTGGTAGCAATTCAAAAGCGGGGGTCTTGGGGGGTCTTGGGGGTCAAAAAAATTTCACCCCCCACAACGATTTGGAACCTTCCACACGATCCCACAAAAATCTGACCCACCCCCCTACACGGCCGAAGAACCCCAGGGGGGGGTCGAGGGGGTTGTCCTGGGGGTCGTGGGGGGAACGCAGCACGGCGAGCGAAGCGAGCCGTACTGGTCCCGGTGTCGCATCTCGGCTCGCTTCGCTCGCCTCGATGCTCCACCTTAAAAAAACACCAAAAATGGGGCAAAAAATAGTTTTTTTAAAAAAAAGGGGGTCTGGGGGTGCAAATGGGTCAAATTTTTTTGGTTTCCGCAACTATTCGTCCTCTACGTGACTACGAAAAGATTTTTTTCCATCGCGAGCCGTTCGGGAGATATGAAAGGGGGTTCTAAAAATTGGTCATGGGGGGGTTCGATTTTTTTTCTTCCTATTAAAGATTATACCCTCTATACGATCCCGCCATCCGAAATGATCTATCGGTACGCTATCCGGTAGCAATTCAAAGGTGGGGGTCTTGGGGGGTCTTGGGGGTAAAAAAAATTTAACCCCCCAAAACGATTATGAACCCTCCACACGACCCCACAAAAAAATCTGACCCACCCCCTACACGGCCGAAGAACCCCAGGGGGGGGGTCGAGGGGGTTGTCCTGGGGGTCGTGGGGAGTCAGTGAGTGGTAAACCAATTTTATATAAAGGGTAATAAAATAATAATATTATACCATACCTTGCTTTCTTCAACGATAGAATATTTAGTTTTTTTTTTGTTTAGTAACGCATTTCTATTTATTTTTCCCCATTTCGGCTTGTGATAAACCTCAGTTATAATTAAAATAACTATCTGGTATAATATGTAATAATAATGTACGAATTTAAAATTTATTGAAATATACTATGCGAATGTAAATATTTACAATGATCAAAACGTTCCAACTCGCTCATAAACGCAGCATTTTTTGGGCGTTTCGTCACACGGAGAGTGCGAGCAAAAGTGACATAGGTCCACCTTCGACAAGCGCTCGCGCGGTACTGAGGGCAGATTGCCGGCACAATGAAATATATACTTTTTTTAATAAATTCATTAAAAAAAATTAGTTGGGATTTAAAACGTAAAATCACCTTCCCATCTTTCAAGGACATCCACTAGGGCTGGTGCGGCGGCAGATCTGGCCGAGGATCTCAAGAGGCGCAAATATGCAGGTCTCGACAGAACCTACGCATTTGCTCCCCTTGGATTCGAGACCCTAGGTCCGTGGGGTAACGAGGCTCTCCGGGTTTTTAAAAAAATATCTGAGCGTCTGGTCGATGCGACGCGTGACCCGAGAGCTGGTGAATATCTGGCTCAGCGCATCAGCATTGCCATACAGCGTGGTAATGCAGCCAGTGTCTTGGGGACGCTTCCGACTGGTATTGACATGGATCAATTGAGCTACCTTTAGACTGTTTGCAACCGTCTGCAGTTAGCTCAATGGTTTCAATTGTAAATACTAGTTGTAATTTTTCTATTCCTTTGCTTGTAATTTTCGTTGTTAATAAACGTAAAATTAATATTGTAGTTTAAGAAAACAATGAAGATTATTTTGGTATAAATTTTATGTCAAAATGATGTAGAACTTTGGAGATATTAGGGTTTGTTTCGAAGCCTTTTCGATCGATAGTTAACCTCGGTTCAGATTTTTTTCCCTTCATATAAAGGCATTTATCGAAAATGTATTTAATTATTACCGAAGAATGGGATATTTGTTACCTTAAAAAAAATAGTTTTATGGTCTATATTCAATGGAATCTTCAAATTAGAGCTCCCAAAACAGGTCTCCGAGCGTTTTTGCCTAAACTTGCATCGGGAGAATGATTATAACTAAATAAACAAATAAGTTATCTAAAATCTGGTTAATTATTACTGAAGTTGAGGAAACAATCTACTATTAACAAGAAATTGTTATTTCAAGCAACGAACGAAAGCTATAGAATTTGGACGACGAATAAGTGCATTTTCGCCTTTTTTCGTAATAGGGGCCTTAAAACAATTTTTAAAACCGGTTGGAAGATGGGACTCGACTTTACAAAGATTTAATTGATGATGGAGCTGAAGCGAATTTTGCACGAATGACTGCAAATCAATTTGACTTATTGTGTTCACTATTGGAGAACTAAATAAGAAAGAATGATACAAACTATCGTGATGCCATAACTGACCCTTTAACGTGCAGAGGAAATGGGCAAAGGTATAAAAATAAAAACACATAGATATGGTTAAATGAGTTTATATTAACAAAATGTGAAAAAATAAAATTAAATATCTTAAAAAAAAACATGGTGTCCACAATATGGACAGCAGCCACCTAGGGTAAATGAAAAGATGCAAAGCAAGGAACAATGCATAGTGGTATATTGCATCGCATACACTGGATTTTGGATTTTTTGTTATTGTTAGTGCTGCTACAAAAGCGGCATCGTCTATAAGCTGGAAGAGGTCCAGGCATATGAACACCAACTTCGCCTAGCCTCAGATCATCAGGTATGCCGTATACAGCCTAGAGGATCGGATGACCAGTACAGGCGTATATTTGGCAGAGGGTGTACTGTACACCCATCAAAATCAGCATTCCTAGAAAGGCCTGTATTTCTGTTTGAGTAACTGGATACCATTCCCTTGCATTTGATTGTAAGGCGTACAAATTAGTTTGATCTACTATTAGTTGCATTATTTCCTCGGAAAAGACTAAGTTGAAATAAGTCAATGGAGAACTTCGACTTGATATAAAAATTGCAGGTACTAGCGGATTTATGTCAAAGTTCTCCACTGGCACTTCGTGAGAAAAGCGTATTCTTTTCCATAGTACATCGTCTTCGTCTTCATCTGTATCATCAGATATATAGTCTGGATCATTTCTAGCTTGCAACGGAGAAACGGTATTAGTAGAAATATTGAGTGGTATTGAGTCTATTTCGGTGTTCGATGTACTACTTTCTACATGAGATTGCGTTGTGTGTATTTGAATTTCAGTATCATTAGATGTTGTAGACTGTAACTGTGTACCTGATGATCCTTCAGACCCTAAAACCCTCAACAATTCTTCATTGGATGGTGCTTCGAAGGGGATTTCAATTTCATCTTCGTCACTCTCCAAACCATCTTCGGAGTCTTCACCATCTGATAACCCAAATAGGGACTCTAGCACCTCCTCAAGTTTGTGAAAAGGGATTGCCTAAAATAAATAACAGCACGAGTTAGTAAATAAATAAACTTCTGAACAAATAGTTTTTTTACCTACACGCGCTCTGTCTAACATATGGACATCATAACTTTTTACGACATTTGTATACAAAATGAAACAAAATGAAAAAATAAACTCATTTAGGTATAATTACAAATATTAGTAACAAGTTCTCATTCAACACTTACCTTATCACTCATTTTTCATGTAGATGGAAGCAGATTAATTTCTAACAACAAAAAATACCCAACTTTTGACATTCAACACTCAGGTGATCGCAATGGCGTGCGGCCATCTTATGTTTTTTTTTCACGTTCCGTTCCTTCGATACTTTACAAAACCCCAGTGCACAATAGCAAAGCAGCTTGTCAAATAATTTGAAAGAAAATTAACGAAACGCATGGTGTCTAATATATGGACAGAACCCTTAAAGGGGTGGAAAGACTACTAATAACATTGAGATTTTTAGCAAGTGGAGATTTTTACGTCAGTCTACAGTATCTTTTCAGAGTGTCCAAACAGTCAATATCAAAAATTGTTCTTGAGGTTTGTGAAGCAACCATCGACGTTTTGAAGGTTTATGTAAAAGTAAGGGAAGTTATTTATTTAAAAGATTAAACTCTTTATTTCAAACTTAGCTTATAATTAAGAATATACAGGGTGTAAAAAGACTACTATCGAAAAATGAAAGGTGGCAATCAGACCATTATTCTGAACATATTTATCGAAAAAAAAACGCGAATAAAATTTCACCTCTCTAATTTTTTTTATTTTTTTATCTAGTTACACACCCATAGTACAACACTAAGAAAACATATCAACACGAATAAACAATTTTTAAAAGCAAAAATAAACAAATTAAAAAAAATATGTAATGTATTGCACGCAAGTGAATGACCTCAACTCAGCTGTTTATGGACGCCCGCACCACCGCTCGACTGCGCGAGCGAAATGGGTATCTATCTATCTACGCAAGATACATACATACGCTAGGTACGCACGTAGGTTACCGCGCTGCTCGCTGGTGGCTATCTGTATTTTGCCGTCTTGGCATAGAAAGAATACACTCGATTTTCAATCTGAAGATTGTAGGATCGAACCCTTCCTAACACTTCTACTTCTATTAACAAATTGAAGATATCATTTACATTTTACCTACCTGTTCCTACTAGAATAGAATAGAAAACTCTTTTTTATTATACTTAAACCTAGGTACCACACAAAGAAAGAAAACAAAACAAAAATACTGCATACATAGTATAAAGGGCGGTCTTATCGCTAAAAGTTCTCTCATTTCTTCCATCCAGGCAACCTTGGGATGTAATGTATGACCATGTATTATGTATTCTGTGCTTTTTTGGTTCAGGGTAAAAAGTTAATTCTAGCTGGAAACGTTCATAACTAAGTAATCCTTTTACTAGTCGTAGTATTCAAATATTCCCGCGAAAAAAATAAAATTATCTCATAATTCTGTGATAAAGATTTTAAAATGAGTATGCCCCATTTTGAACCTTATTGGATACTGAATAATCTGCTTTGGTATAGGAAAACCTTATTCCACTCTGCATAAGGTTTATAACAGCAGCGGTGTTTTTCTTTGTCGGGCGCGGAGCGCCGTGTGGGTCGGCACGCGGCCAGTCGGCTATAGTCAAAGGAAATGTATGGAAAGGAATCTAAACTTTATTTAATTAGGCATAAGGATTATAACACTTTGGCTGTCGGCATTTAAAAACGGATTTTGAATGCATAACTTCTCTATGTAGGTACATAGTGCTTGTATTATTTTTATTCGTCTTTTAGTCGGTGTTAGTACTCGAACTTGCGCGGTCGTTGCGGAAATTTGCGAATACTGTTTTGTTTTGTGAAACAGATTTTTAGTGTGGTATGCGTGTTTTTAAAGTTTTTCTTAAGTACATGGTCTTAGTGTAGGAAAGTAAATAGTGGAAGTTACTTTCTGTGTTTTTCGGTGTGTTTTATAAACATGTTTAGTGCGAGGGAGTATGGACAAATGCTCATGATGTGAAATGGAGAATGTGATGTGTATCGGTTGTGTTTAGTAAGTGTGTTTTATTTGCCAACATAATGTTCAGTGCGATGGAGTATGGGCAAATGTTTGTGTTTCTTATGGTGAAGCTCTAGGAAATGCGTCAGAAGTGTTGCGCATTTACTTACTGCGAAAGATAGCCGAACCAGCAAAATCCCAGCTGATGTCTCGTGTCTTAAGGTAAGTCGTGAAATATCTACCGAGTACCGACAGCCTAGGTACTTGCTATAAAGACCTTACCTTAAACTTTGACGACTTATAACTTTACTAGCTACCCGCCCCGGTTTCGCACGAGTGTATCACTACATAGTATAAAACAAAGTCGCTTTTTCTGTCCCTATGTCCCTATATCCCTTCGACTGCTTAAATCTTTGAAACTACGCAACGGATTTTGATGCGGTTTTTTTAATAGATAGAGTGATTCAAGAGGAAGGTTTATACGTATAATAAAACCGTGCGAAGCCGGGGCGGGTCGCTAGTAAACCGCATCAAAATCCGTTCCGTAGTTTTAAAGATTTAAGCAGTCAAAACGATTACGACCATATCTCGCGAAGAACCGACAACTGTTGGGGTAAACGTGTTCTTGAGTGGAGACCACGACTCGGTAAACGTAGCGTAGGACGCCCTCCGGCCAGGTGGGATGACGATCTGCGAAAGACTGCTGGCAGATGCTGGATGCGTCAAGCTGAAGACAGGGCGCTATGGCGCTCATTGGGGGAGGCCTATGTCCAGCAGTGGACTAATACAGGTTGATGATGATGATGATGATGATGATGATGAAGCAGTCAAAGGGACATAATGATATAGGGACATAGGGACAGAAAAAGCGACTTTGTTTTATAATATGTAGTGATGTACTTATGTTATGTAGTGAGTGATTCGTCGCGCGCGACTCACGTCGGCGCGGCGGCGTAGGTATCGAAGTGGACGCGTACATTGCTTGCAAACAAAATAATTGAAAATCTTTAAACATGTTTATCTTCGGCTACAATTTTTTTTTCGGCCTGCGGATTTTTGTTTTGTTTAAGTTTAAAGGTGCTTCGCCATCCCCCTTCGTTTTCGATAGTTGTCTGTTTACACGCTGTATAAAAGTTACATATGTTATTAAATTGGTGGTGATTGTGGTGACGGAGAAGGCCAAGTTGTCGAAGTAGTAGATGTTGATGGAAGCAGAGTCATTGTTTATTCTGAAGGTCGTTCTGTATGCAATCAAGTTGATGGAAGTCGAGTTGTTGTTGATTCTGACAGCAGACCGGACGCTGCCCGGGGCTGGCTTTAATTCCTGCTTTCTGTAAAATCTTTTTAACCCATCCTGCTATAATTGCACGAGAGGCCGCCTCAGGCGAGCCACATGTAGTCGAAAATAAATTAAATTCCTTACAAATAGCTCTTCTATCTTCAGATAACTTGATAACATTTTTGATCCAAAATATAGGATCAAGGTTTTTATATTCAGTGTTTCGAAAAACTCGCCACCCAGATTGTCTGTTAATCACTGAATCCGTTTTTGATCCATATTTTGGCCATAAAACTAAAGAAGTACCTGTGTGTACACAGTCTTCTTCATTATCTGACAATAACGTTAAATCATGGACACGACGCCCAGAGCATAACAAAAGTAATATAGCAGCTGCCGAACATTCAGGGCTTGTTTGACTAAAATGTGAGAGCTAAGTCGTTCGCTACCATCAGCGTTACATCGTGTCGACACAGCTGATTTATACACTAGTATGGTAAGCTAGTATTATATATGCTAAACCTTGTTTCAAATGTAAATCTAAAAGAAACGTAGCTAAGTCAGATCCAGTAGGATGACAGATACTAACAGAGTTTTCACTAGCCCAACTACATCATTTTGCCCATGCTACACGGTAAGTTTTCAACGAAGAATCTCGTCAACTTTTTTGCAATAGTTGCTTTTGTTCTAGCGACCAACCGACTAGACTCTCTAACCACCCCCACATCTCCATACTTCTAAGACCATGTCCTGTGTCATTTTTGGTGGAAGGCCTGTTATGCTGTCTATCATTACCTTGCTCAGATTGCTGATCGTAAATGGGTGATCGAGAGCACGGTTCTTGAGGTCGGGTCTCCAAAATACTTTTCCCAACGCAGTGCTACTTCCAGGTAAACTCCTGTCGCTGAGTTTAGATGTTGCAACACTCGAGGCATCAAGTAAGGTGGCGGGAACACCCAGGCCAGGCGAAAGTTCCATATCTGACTAAATGCATCGTATAGGCACGCTTGCTGATCCGTCACATCCAGGGTCCCGTACTCCGGTACAACATGTGCCATTGCTCCAGGTGCAGATGCAGAGCCAGATGCCATGTTGGGAGAATCCGATGATGAGGAAGAGTCTGAAGAATCAGAGGATTCTCCAGAACTTCTTTCCTATTCATTTCTGAATATATAGCAGATTCAAACTACTCACGTTGTCAGGAACTCTTAGGAAATAGATATAATAATAAAATATTTTTGTCAAAATCCATTTTGAACAAACTGTTTTAACAAAGAGCAATGGTAATGGAGTCCGCTTCGGCATGTAAAGATCTTTTAGACACTAGTTCAGATTGTTTAAAGTGCACTCAGTTGTTTGGGCGTACAGGTAACTACATGGGATATTATAATCATTCATCTACTTCGTTCAAAATTAAATTATGAAACCCAGAAACAGTGGGAACTTTCGATCTTAAGCCCAGATGGATACATGAATGAATTGGCCCACCTTCGCTCAGTGTAAAGCATTCTTAGAAGGGAGATTCCGAGCCTTAGAGTTCCTTGAACCTGAAATACAAAAAAAAACATCAAGCCCACGACATCACATCCAGCTGCGAGGAAGTCGAAATCTTCATCATCAACGCCATCGACTTCGAGGTGAATACATAATTCATTACTACACTATTCATTTTCATTAATACATTATTCGTAACGACGACAAGTTAGACCATGTAATTTAGTATATGTCCCTAACCCTATGTAAAATCCAAGTATTTGAGTAGGTCAGTCAAATACTTGAATTTACCGTGTAAGATCGGAAGATAAGTTTAAAGTCATATAATTTAAAGGATCAATCAATGTTATCAAGAGTTCAGTAAATTCAGTATTCAAGAGTTTTATATTAAACGTAGGCAATGTACCTGGAGACCAGTTGCCAAGTTAATCAATATTCTGTTTAAGTATATAATATTGCCGTGTGGTGCCGGCTTAGAATAGCACTACCCCAACTCTTCCCGTGGGTGTCGTAAGAGGCGACTAAGGGATATACCGGGGGGTGGGCAGCAGCACCCCTCTAGAACAACCCCACCATCAAACTGCGATCCCCAACCCGCATGCCCAGCGTGGGGATTATGGGCATTACCCCTTAATGAAAAACACAGCCAAAAATCGGCCCCTAGTTCCCGGCCGCCTCGCTATTCCTGGCCATGGTAGCGGTCATGGTAACGGCGGGGCAGGGGGTGCTAAGAATCACCGGTATTCAGGCTACCACACGCTTTCTAAAATGACCCTGGCAACGTTTAACGGACGCACTCTGAGGCTTGACCATCATCTAGCGCAGTTGGAAGTGGAGTTAGAGAACATTAAATGGCATGTTCTCGGGTTATGTGAAGTCCGTAGAGAGGGGGAGGACACCGTAACCCTAGACTCAGGCCATCTTCTCTACTTTCGTGAGGGTGATAAAACATCCCAGGGTGGAGTAGGTTTCCTCGTCAATAAGGCCCTCTCTAGCAACGTTCAAGAAATCTCCAGTGTGTCGACCAGGGTAGCGTACCTGATCCTTCGGCTTTCCAAGCGGTATAGCATGAAGGTAATTCAGGTCTACGCACCGACCTCGGCACACTCGGATGATGAAGTGGAGGATATGTACGAAGACATATCCAAAGCCTTACACAACACCACTAAGGCTCACTTCAACGTTGTTATGGGGGACTTTAACGGCAAGGTGGGAATCCAGACTGGCAATGAATCCCGAATAGGCCCGCATGGTTATGGAATCAGGAATCACAGGGGGCAATTGCTTGTCAACTTCCTTGAGAAAGAGGGACTGTTCTTAATGAACTCCTTCTTTAAGAAACAGCCTCAAAGGAAGTGGACGTGGCAAAGCCCCGACACTGTGACTAAAAATGAGATCGACTTCATCATGACGGATAGCAAGCACATATTCAGAGATGTCTCAGTGATCAACAGGTTCAATACCGGATCTGATCACCGAATGCTCCGAGGCACTCTGAATATCAACTTGAAGCTTGAAAGACACCGTCTGATGAAGTCCACGCTCCGACCAAATCCAATCCAAATCATGGCGGGCACCGAGAAGTTCGAGCAGCTACTCGGAGACAGATTTGTTGCCTTGGAACCCACTGATGACGCTGACGAGAGCCTACACAATCTGGTCGAAACGTTGAGGGATGAGGGCATCAAGTTCTGCAAAAAACAGCGAACTGGCAAGAAGTCCAAACTCTCGGATGAGACTCTGGATCTGATGACAAGAAGACGGGAAACCACCCAAGTGTCTTCGGCAGAGAGGTCAGACCTGAACAAGCGAATTGCGAAGATGGTACGGCGCGACCTTCGAAGCTCCAACACACGCCTCATTGAAGAGGCGATAGAGCGAAACCGAGGGTCCAAAGTATTCACTCAGCAGCTTGGCAGGAGCCACCTAACGAAGGTTAAAACGCGCGATGGGAGGACCGTACTGTCGAAACCGGAGATTTCAGCCGAGATAGAGGATTTTTATGGCCGTCTGTACACTGCACATGCCCCTCGTTCCCGACGAGATGACCTTGATTCTAGAGCCACCCTGACACGCCACTACACCGACGAACTGCCAGACATCAGTCAAGACGAAATCGTGTTAGCTTTGAGGCAGCTTAAAAATGGAAAAGCCCCCGGTGAGGACGGTATAACTTCAGAGCTTCTGAAGGCAGGAGGAGCCTCCGTTATACAGGAGCTACAACACCTCTTCAATACCGTCCTCCACAGTGGGAGAACTCCTAAGGCGTGGAGCGGGAGTTTGGTGGTGCTCTTTTTTAAGAAGGGTGATAAAACTCTCCTTAAAAATTACAGACCCATCACACTCCTGAGCCACATCTATAAGCTGTTCTCACGAGTGATCACGAATCGTCTCGCCAGGAGACTTGACGAGTTCCAGCCACCGGAACAGGCCGGGTTCCGCGGAGGATATGGCACCATAGACCACATACACACAGTGAGGCAGATTATACAGAAGTCCGAAGAGTATAATCAGCCCCTGTGTCTCGCTTTTGTGGACTATGAGAAAGCCTTTGACTCCGTCGAAACCTGGGCTGTTCTGGAATCCTTACAGCGATGCCAAGTAGACTATCGTTACATCGAAGTGCTGAGGTGTCTCTATGAAGCTGCCACTATGAGTGTCCAAGTACAGGACCAGCAGTCTAAACCTATCCAATTGCGCAGAGGAGTGAGACAGGGGGATGTCATATCCCCGAAACTGTTCACGAGCGCATTGGAAGATATGTTTAAGACGCTGGACTGGAAAGGTAAGGGCATTAACATAAACGGCGATTACATCTCACACCTGCGATTCGCTGATGACATAATCGTAATGGCGGAGTCGCTAGAGGAGCTGATCCACATGCTGGACGGCCTAGCTTCAGCCTCGCGATGTATCGGTCTTGGCATGAATTTGGATAAAACCAAAGTCATGATCAATGGCCACATTGTTCCGGGACCGATCGTCGTAGATGGTCACCTTCTTGAAATTGTTTCCGAGTATACTTACCTTGGGCAGATTGTACAGCTAGGTAAAAACAATTTTGAGAAGGAGGCCAAGAGGAGGATCCAGCTAGGCTGGGCAGCATTTGGGAAACTACGTCAAGTCTTCTCTTCATCCATACCGCAATGTTTGAAAACGAAAGTTTTCAATCAGTGCGTCCTACCCGTAATGACCTACGGAGCTGAGACGTGGACACTCACGGTAGGGCTGGTCCACCAGTTCAAAGTCGCCCAGCGAGCTATGGAAAGAGCTATGCTCGGAGTCTCTCTGAAGGATAGAATTCGTAACGAATACATCCGACAGAGAACCAAAGTTATCGACATAGCTCAAAGAATTAGCAAGCTGAAGTGGCAATGGGCCGGCCATATCTCGCGAAGAACCGACAACCGTTGGGGTAAACGTGTTCTTGAGTGGAGACCGCGACTCGGTAAACGTAGTGTAGGACGCCCTCCGGCCAGGTGGGATGACGATCTGCGAAAGACTGCTGGCAGATGCTGGATGCGTCAAGCTGAAGACAGGGCGCTATGGCGCTCATTGGGGGAGGCCTATGTCCAGCAGTGGACTAATATAGGTTGATGATGATGATGATATAATATTGAATATTTATATTGGTTATAATAAACTACATCTGTTTCGCAGTTTCAATAGTTATGTTGTATTAATTACAGGGCTAAAAAGCTGATCTGGTTCCAGTCAGATGATGAAGCATCAAAATTCGGAGACGGCGAGAAAGCTGAAATACCATGTCTCAATTAGAGAAACCAAAGAAGTAAGCTTATTCTACCGTCCACTCCAGCTGTTAAGAAATCCAAACTTACATCATCATCAAGCTCAAAATGCAAACCAACTTCGAAAGATCTGTTCGGAGATGACAGTGACGACGATGCTTCGACTAGTGCTGGTAATAAACCTCCAAAATTACCATGCTATAAGTATAACAAGCCGCGTGGCGAATGGTCACGCTAAGCAATATCATCCCAACAAAAAAGGTAGCCTATACGTAGATATGAAGGTGTGGCGCCGTCTGTGCAGGACACCACAAGCCCGCGCGATGACGCGAGAGGCGCGCCGCTCGTGCGCCCGCGCACTAATGGCCAGGCGACCTTCGGACCGTGTGCCCGTAGCCCGTATCCGCTGCCACTACCATTTCCCGCGTTTTACGTCTCAAGCTGTGCTGCTATATCTAAATCCTTGTAATAACTCTTGTGGTATTAAACTGGCTGACCTGTGGAACATTTAAACGTGTTTTAATCAAAACCCCAGCTTATCGAGCAGGCAGGTCAGAAAATAACCCACACTGGTGACCCCGTGAATCAATATGGCGAACGAACGCGCCGCGCGCCCCGACGAGGAAGAAAAAATGGAAGATTTTGTGGACGCCGCCGAATCGAACATGTTGGGCCGCGTGGCTGTGAGGGTACCGCAATTCTGGCCGGAGGACCCCGATGTCTGGTTCGCTCAGGCCGAAGCTCAATTCGAGATAGCACGTGTGACCGAAGATTCTACCAAATTCTACCACGTGCTATCACAACTCGACCAAAAATACATAAAAGAAATCAAAGGTGACAAATCCACCTGCCACCGGGAAATACGAAAAATTAAGGCAAGAATTGTCGAAACGACTATCAATCTCGCGGCAACACCAAATTACGCAGTTGCTTTCGCATGAAGAACTAGGCGACCGGAAGCCATCGCAATCCCTACGCCATTTGTGAACATTGGCCGCGGACGTTACCGAAGAATTTCTACGCGCAGTTTGTGGTCGAGCCGTTTGCCGCCTCACGTACAAGCTATAATCATATCTCAAACAGGAAAAATTTAGAAGTAGCCGAACTCGCCGCCCGGATCTGCGAAGTAACGCCAACAATGCAAATAGCAAGTACCACGGCCGCCGCCGCGAATCATAGTGCCGCAACTGCCGCAGAGAGCTGCACTATGAATGCGATGAAATTAAAAGATTTCACCCATGAATAGATGGCGTCAGGCAATCATTTCCATTAAAACCAGCACAGATAATGATTCACCATCATGGTCTCGTTTGGCCAAATATATAAAAGAGGTCCGATCGGAGTTCAAAACATGTTCTCCAACATTTACATTCTCCGTTTCCAATATCAGAATTTAGATTTAAGTCCGAAAATGAAATTAATTCTTTTAAAATTTCGCGTTGTACTGATGACTATGAGTACGGTATATTCTAGAAGATGACCTAAGCTAGAGATGGGTAGTTCCGGATTGGTATAGTTCCAGGAACTAGGTCCGCACCTGGGGATGCAGTCTCGACAAAAATAGCGATCGCATAGCGACCGAATTCGGTCGCAAAGTCTTATCGAACACATTTTAACGATATTTGTAAGTCTCTACTATTGGAACCATCGATTTTTATCGGAATTGTTACGAAACAACTGTCAACTTTACGATTACAGCGAATTTCTTTGCGAGTAAATTTGACAGCCCGATAAGTATTTTAGCGATCGATAACTACCCATAGATTTAGAATTTTTCACTTTATCCAAAGAGAATATAAACTACGTAAAACTTTAACAACAGCTTATCTTCTGTGTAAAGGGTTTTGAAGAGTTATTGGAGTTTACTATAAAATGGCTTTAGCGTATCTTGCATTGGATTTGTTTACGCTCGAACATCGTCATGAAATGGTCAGGCGAAGGCAAATCGCGAGGAATCGGCGAAATAAACAAAACCCACTTCTATTGGAAGAAAATGAGTTTCTTCGACTGTACAGAGTTTCCAAAGAGATGCTGATAGAGCTCGTCGTTGAATTACGGCGATCTCTTGAAAGAAAACGGCCTTACGGCCTTACTGTGGTGTGGAATCTCAAGTGAGTGCCTTTGTTTACTATAATATTACATAAGTAATAGGTATTAGTATTGTATTAGTTATATTACCCACACAGATTACGCTGATGAAGTGATGGTACTAGGCCTACATTCATGATTCTGTCAAATTCTTGATCTTTCCTTGAGAGTAGTTTCAGTTTCTGCTAGCTTTCACTTACCTACCTTATTTCTTTTCTAGATACTAACGGCACTACGATTTTTCGCATCGGGATGCTTTCAACTACCTATTGGTCTGCAATGGGGTAGCAGTATGAGCCAAAAATCTGTTAGTCGGGTAATCCGTCAAGTAACCCTGGCAATCAACAGACATTTGCTCAGAAAATATATAAAATTTCCCATGACACAACAAGAGAGACAAGCCGCCAAAGAAAAATTTGTAAATGCACCTCAACCATTCCCAAACACAATCGGAGCCATAGACTGCACACATGTTAAGATTTTAGCACCACGAGTGCATGAAGAAGCATATGTGAGTGGACACCATGAGGGCCATTCATTAAATGTGCAAGCTGTGTGTGATCCAAATTTACTATTGATTTTGAATATTAATTCCCGATGGCCAGGAGCAAGACATGACGCTCACATATGTGCGAACTCCCCAGTGCGTTCCACTATGAAGCGGTATTTTGATAATGGCGACCGCCATTCGTGGTTGCTTGGTGACGATGGATATCCTTTGGAACCTTGGTTAATGACCCCAATACAAAAACCAACCCCGTGGGACACCGGAGCACAGATACACTGAAGCGCACTGTTCAGCTAGAAATATTGTAGAGAGATGCTTTGGTGTGCTTAAAAGTACATTCCGGTGTTTGTCCAGACAGCGTCAGTTGATGTATGAACCACAAATTGCTGGGCAAATAGTGAACGCTTGTGCTGTATTACACAACATGCGTATCAAATTTAAATTAGAGGAACCCCAATCACATGACCACAGCCGTGGACCCATAGACATTGATCATGATGATGATTCAGGATTAATGGGACGAGCAGTGGCAGAGCGGATACGGTCAAGACTAATTAGAAATTGTTTTTCCTGAGTGAAATAAAAGATATTGTTTAATTCAGCCATTTTTATTTTTCTCCACCAATAATGCAGCGGCTATTTTTATTTAAAGCCTGCGCAAATAGCAGCGATGCCTCAGCCTGCACCTTAGCGGCTTCTGCTTGCTGTTTAGCTGCAGCTGCTAACATCTGCAATAAAAATATAGCCACTTAATTGCAATTGAGAACTAGATAACTGATATAATACAATACACTACATAGATTAGATAAATATTTTTAACCAGAACACTTGAAAGAAAGAAAGAGTTTATTAGAAAACAACACAAAGAATACTTAAATTGGAAACACTAATCTATGATAAAAATAAACAATTAGATATTAAGTATATCAGTCATCTAGTACCCATAACACAAGGTCTGCTTAGCTTGGGGCTAGATGATGCTGTGTGGACTGTCCGGAATTATTTATTATTATTTATTTATTAATTAAAACAAAAAAGAAATAATAACTTAGGCCTATGATTACCTTCAAACTAACATTTTACTACCTGCTGTTTTGACTGAAGAAATATCCACAGATCAAACAGACACAGGAATCGAACCTGCAACTTCGACCTTACTACTACTTCTTCCACTAGTGGACAAAAGATTGAAGCAAAGGGAAAATCAATTATCACTTTATTTCTTATATTATTTTGATAATTAATACCGTTGCCTCCTAATACAAGTATCCTATACTTAAAAGGAGGTTCCGAGCACATTATAAGACACTGTAACTTTCTGAAAATGAAATAAACATTTTGTATTTGTATTTTGTATTTGTAATACCAATAGTAAATCTGCAGAAATTTGTTCAATTGGTCTGGGTGTTTTCTATATTGTACAATAAAAAATATCTATGTAATATATTGTATTAAGCTAAGGTATTAAGTATATCAGTCATCTAGTACCCATAACAGAAGCTCTGCTTAGCTTGGGGCTCTAGTTCCAAGCTAAGCAGCATCATCTATGATGCTGTGTGGACTGTCCGGAATAATAATAATTATTATAGTATTAAATTTGATGTAATATGCTTATCTTGTAAGCCTAAAGAAATAAAGATATTGATTAACTGATTTACTGCATTGCCACAGAGGCTATGAAAAAGAATAAGACATATCATAGTTCACATATTTATACACAACATACTTAGACAAGTCAAATTTAATACTATAATAATAATTATTATTATTATTCCGGACTGTCCACACAGCATCATCTAGCCCCAAGCTAATCAGAGCTTGGTTTATGGGTACTAGATGACTGATATACTTAATACAACATATTACATAGATAGATATTTTTTAATATACAAAGAAAACACCCAGACCAATGGAACAAATTTCTGCAGATTTACTATAGGTAATAATGACATTCATGTCACCCAGCATACCTGCATTGCTTCTGCATTTGATGTTGCAACTGCCAGAAAATCAGTTCTTGCCGAATTGTGCTGCTCAGCAACACTACGTCGAGGATTGAGATCTAAAAACAGGCAAAAATTAAGAATTTCATACATGCATTGCAATTCAACTTATGATATTTTCCCCTTAGTTTACCCATTATGCATCACACTGTTTAATCAAGGAACCAAGAAGGTCAGCCATAACAAGTCATCAGTCATCTAGTACCCATAACACAAGCTCTGCTTAGCTTGGGGCTAGATGATGCTGTGTGGAGTGTCCGGAATTATTTATTTATTTATTAGAACTAATGTAATAATTAATTTGTAATTACTTCTATTTCTCCTGGGTCGCACCTGATGCTCCGCTGTAGTTGTTTCAGGAGCATTTGTAGATGCAGTGTCATCTGAATTTTTTTTATATTTATGTATTTTATAAAAAACAAAGTTGTACATGTACATGAATACATTAAATTATTGGGGTACATAAGATTAACATACCTATTTGTGGTATCTCAATAACCACTTTTTGTATATCCTGAGGGATCAGTTGAGCTTCATCACCTGAAATGCAATAAGTACAATCAAACAAAATTAGTAAATAGGTACCTACATTCTGTCACATTTCATCTAATCAAATTTTAGAACTCACTTGTCACATCTAGTATTTGGATGTCATTCCCAGCCTCCAACTCACGTTGTACCTCCTGTAAATAACAATAGCATAATTAAATTGAAAAGATCTATGATCCAAATTTCCCGGTGGATGTCAAAAAAGCAACTGAGGGATCACACTAGGGTAGGCAGTAACATCTATATGGGCAGTAGCATCTAGAAATATAGCAAATCTCATTGTATTTGCTTTTTAGAAAGACTTATCTACCGTTTTGCTCACATAATCAAGATTTTTAAAACCTATTCTGTAAATTGAAATAAAATACCTAAGTACAATAAACTAAATCCATTACAATGAGAACTTACATCCTCCTCTGGCATTGAGTCAGGGCAGTTAGTACCCATGGTGTAATCTACACCAACTATGGAGACAACCCTCTGCTCGACGACACTTAGGGCAGGCGTTGTTAAGGGTTGGTGCTGTGTGGATTGTCCAGCATTATTTATATTTATATTTATTTTAGCAGCTTTTAAGCATGCCCGACTCTTAAGATCACGCCAAACCTGTTATTCACAGATAAATTAGTGGAAATTTAGGTTCTATGTTTTTACACACATTCCAAGAAATAACTTACAAATTTTGGGTAGATTATGAAACTAAACTCATCTTACCGTCAGCCACTGATCCGGTGTTTTTACTGAGCCGTTTGACAAAGAATTGAGCTCAGCAGCAAGTTTTGCCCATGTATCGTTACAGTTTTCTTTCCCTTGAAGGCCGGTAAAACGCCTCGTGGCCAAGAAAGGCTGCGCCTCTAACGCCGCCAGCAACGCTTGAATTTGTGCGCTAGTTGCACGAGCAGTCCGTGCACGTCTAAAACATTAATTTAATTGTTAAAATACGCCAACAACAACCAAAACTAGTAACAAAATTCGATCTTACTTACTTCGACGGGGGAGTATCTCTTTGAGAATGTAATCTAGGGACCGGCGGCGGCGGCGGCGGTGGTGCTTCCGATGATGAGTCACCCATCACAAAAGTTCACGCGCGACAAAACGCGATGCAAAAAAACCTGTTTCAATTCAAATCTTTGGTAACGGCACACAACTCACAACTGTCGTCAATTGTTCGTCCGTTTAACGTTTCCAATGACATTGACAAATCAAACAACTTCGACTACTTACTAAATGTTGCAATGACTTAGACTCTACAGTGTGAGTCTGGATAAAGTGCACAAACGAAAATGAGGTAAACAACGCACTATTTTATCGACGGAAAATGTGTTAATTTTTTTAAATGTTTTTTTATTATTTTTTTATAGCGTTTTTAAACTTTTTTTTCGCTACGACCATCCCCATGTAAACAAAACGGTGTAACTTTTAAACTAAACGATCAATTACTTTGAAACAAATTTAGCAATCATTGGAACTAATAGGAGCTCTTAATGAAATTAAAGTTGTAAGAAAAATAACCCTGATTTAAAAGTTATGATTTTTTTAAATGGAAAATCACCAGTTTTTTTTGTTGATTTTTATATCAATTTTAAAATTTCTCAATAAAATCACTACTTTTTCTAATTTTTTTATTACTTTATGTTATTGAACATTGTTTTATCTATCTGACGGTAAAAATTGCTCGTTCATAACTCAATCACAACATTTTTTTATCGGCTGTTAAAAAAAGGCCTTTTTTGGTGACGCACCATTGTTTTATCAGGTAGAGACCTTTTTTCGTTAGCTATTGTTGTAAATGCGCACGGGTTAGGCTGCGGGCTAGGCAAAGGGCTAAAGGACCTTGAATGGAATTATGTTATTATGACAGACAGTCGCTCCGAACTATTCGCCGCTGCTAGTTGTGTTGTGTTTGGTTATTTTCGTTTACTGACATTGCCACATTGTTTTCGATCGCGCGATGCCTCGTTTAAATGAATTCACCCCGGCACATATTGCTGATATTCATTTCTACTATGGAGTTGCACGATGAAATGCCAGAGCTGCGCGTGCAGCGTACATAGCTGCGTTTCCTAACAGGCAACCAGTGCCATCTGCGCGGAACTTCCAGGAAGCCCACAGAAGATTATCTATTACTGGACTTACAACAACTAGAGATCGTGAGCCGCCTTCTGTAGTTATTGATGTCGCTATCGAAGAGGCTGTACTGAGGGATTTGTATGCTGATCCAACCTTAAGTACTAGACGTCTAGCCTTGCGTCACGGAATATCCCAAAAATCGGCGAGGCGCATTTTGAGGAAAGAAGGGATGCATCCTGACCACTACCAAAGGGTGCAGCATTTACATGAAGACGTAGACTGCGGTCCAAGGTGCGTGATGTCTTCTTGGGTTCTGAGAAAAACCAGAGAAAATCCCATCTTTCCAACAACCATACTATGGACGGACGAAGCGATATTTAGAAGCTTTTGTGGACTATGAGAAAGCCTTTGACTCTGTCGAAACCTGGGCTGTTCTGGAATTCAGATCATGGAAGGCATCGCGCGATCGAAAACAATGTGGCAATGTCAGTAAACGAAAATAACCAAACACAACACAACTAGCAGCGGCGAATAGTTCGGAGCGACTGTCTGTCATAATAACATAATTCCATTCAAGGTCCTTTAGCCCTTTGCCTAGCCCGCAGCCTAACCCGTGCGCATTTACAACAATAGCTAACGAAAAAAGGTCTCTACCTGATAAAACAATGGTGCGTCACCAAAAAAGGCCTTTTTTTAACAGCCGATAAAAAAATGTTGTGATTGAGTTATGAACGAGCAATTTTTACCGTCAGATAGATAAAACAATGTTCAATAACATAAAGTAATAAAAAAATTAGAAAAAGTAGTGATTTTATTGAGATATTTTAAAATTGATACAAAAATCAACAAAAAAAACTGGTGATTTTGCATTTAAAAAAATCATAACTTTTAAATCAGGGTTATTTTTCTTACAACTTTAATTTCATTAAGAGCTCCTATTAGTTCCAATCACTGCTAAATTTGTTTCAAAGTAATTAATCGTTTAGTTTAAAAGTTACACCGTTTTGTTTACATGGGGATGGTCGTAGCGAAAAAAAAGTTTAAAAACGCTATAAAAAAATAATTAAGAAAAATTTAAAAAAATTAACACATTTTCCGTCGATAAAATAGTGCGTAGTTTACCTCATTTTCGTTTGTGCACTTTATTCAGACTCACACTGTATAGTCCATATATATAAACAACAATCATTACAATTGTTATAACAATTTATCGTCTGCCTTCCAAATAAGAGACCAACTTTACTAAACAATAAATTTAACATATTTTTTTGTAATTTTAACGTGTTACAATAATTATTTTGTTTAAAACGTCGTCATCTATTTTCCCTACAACTCGGGAGAATGTGAATGTTATGGGTAATGTAATGAGCATCATTTGACCGCACTATGAATACGGTTTTTCGTTATCTTTGCGACATCAAAAGTTACGATTTTGCACGGTTTCATAGCAGTAGAGACTTGCGTTTAGCGAAAACATCGGTACAGCAAGCGAATATTTTCGTTAATAGTTATCGATTGATACTTTACGATCGCATCGCTATCTATGTCGAGACTGCATCCCCTGGAACGATATCGTTCCGATCCGAGCTGTGAATCTAAACATGTTCAAACATGTCCGCAATGAGATGGAAATAGAACGGCGCGGCGGCGGCGGCGGCGGCGCGCCGCCGTTCCATTGCCATCTCACTCCGCGGCGGCGTGGCGGGCGGGCGTCGCTGTTGACAGTGACAGCTGTCCGTCGATGAATGAATGAAAGGTAGAATGCAATGCAAAGTAGGTACCTATTGGTTCCTAACTACCTACGTCTACCTATATGCGTACTGACAATATAAGGCTCTAGCACCGACAATAATTTTAAATTGGGAAATAAGAGAAAGAAACTAGCTAATAAGGCCCCATAATTTCAAATAAAAATGAATAAATGCCTCATTATTTCCTTTCGTGGGGTGATTAAATTATTTTAAAACCTATGATTCCAAGTAAGTAGGGACCTACCTACTTACCTTATGAAACAGGTATGCTACAAGAACTTGTTTGTATTTACATTAAAATACCAGACAGAAATCTTTAATTTACACACTAGCCAAACTCGATGTTTGTAAACAAACCACGACAAAAAAAACTAAAATTCACTTGCTTGGCGTCGAATTTTAGATATGAGTGTACGAAATATTTACTGAAGGAAGGATCTTAAATCGACAAGTAATGTAAATTGCGTATAAAAAGGCGCGGCAATAGAACAGAGTGTATTTTAGGTTAAGTATGGGCGGTTTGTTTACAAACATTCTACATCGAGTTTGGCTGATGTATAGATGCTTATACCTATTAGTTCAAACATTTGTGGTATAATATAACATATAATAAGTATTTTAACCGAGAAACACCTTCAGTTGCTAAGAATTCTCTATTTCCCCTAAAAACATTCATACTAATTCATAGTTTAGTTCCCATGTAAACATGTCCGACCGCATCGAACATGACAAGGATCCACGCACGCTACGCTAGTATACAAGAGCTCTCTCGTTCCGCGGACATGTTTCCGTTGTTAACGTTTCCGAACCTAACAGGTCCTGCGGAACTACGTGTACCTCGAACATGCCTTTTTGCTATCATGTCCGGACAGGACATGTTTCCTGGAACTAGTTCCAACGTTCAAATGAACTATATCATGTTCAATCCACAGTCGGACATGTTTCGCGCATGTCTAGTACTTATCGATTAAATTATGATTTCAGTAAGCAGGTTTGTTGTAACCGCATGCATTGTATGTTGATCATGACGACCGATGTAGCGCGGTGGGCGAAGGTGCGCCTGCAACGCAGGAGGTTACGGGTTCGAGAATCGAACCCCTCAGAACAAAGTGAACGATCTGCAGATATATGTTACGCTGGTCTGAAAGATTGTTTTGATTGCTTTATACCCCAACGCCACACGGATACTACAGCCAGCCGACGTGTCAGCTTTTAGACCTCTCAAAAATGCATGGAAGGAAAGTGTCCTGAAATGGAGGAGAGATCACCCTTTGGAGACTCTCACAAAGAACAATTTTGTACCTGTCCTTAAGGAGGCTTTAGAAGTTGGCGTCAAAGATACAACGGTGATAAATGGATTCAGGACTACAGGCTTATGTCCCTGGAACTCTGAAGCTATCAACTACAAAAAATGTCTGGGTAAAGGAAGTAAACATGATGAAGAACCAAAAGAAGACGAATCAAAACTACAAGAAAATTCTAACAAAGATAGAGTTAGAGTTATGTTGGAAAGTAAACGCAATAGTAATAAGTCAGTGTCAAAAGTTAGGACTGTCACGAGAATGACGTTTTTGTTTTTGCTTTGAGCTGTCTTCCTTCTCTCGCTTGTCGTGTGTGTGTAAGAATAACCACGAATCCAAAAGGCTACTAGGTATATCTGTTTTCATCTACTGTTGTATCTAGTATTTACTAAATAAAATCTGTTCGCCCAAAGAAGAAACCTGTGTTTCAATAGGTTACGGGCCCAGCCCAGACACGAAGAATTGTTTGGCGAACGTTGGCTGCTACACCTACTGAAATTGGCGGCGGCGGCGTACTTGTGGGAAGGGAACATGGCGACTCCTGCAAGTGAAAACGCGACTACGAGCAGTAATTCCACATCAAACTTCATAGGCATCGAAAAGCTTCGAGGCATAGAAAATTATTCGTCATGGAAATTTATGATGAAAATGATACTGGTGCACGAGGACCTTACCTTTGGGACTGCGTAGAAAAAGGAAACGTGTCAGATGCAAAGAAAGCACAACGTGCTCTTGCTAAAATTGCACTAACGATCAGCCCGGCAGCCATCGCCACCCATCAGGATGCATTCCTTATATCCCATATAAGGAATCAAAAAATCATCCTCGGCAAAGGAAGCGTGGGAAAATCTGCAGAAAGCATATGAGGACAAAGGCCTATGTAGGAGACTCGGTCTGCTGAGATCACTCTTTGGATGCAAATTATGCGAGAGCGAGACCATGGAAGCCTACGTGAGCAAAATAACCGAACTATCGCAACAACTAACTGAAATAGGATCACCTCTTGAGGATGACTTCGTTGCTGTCATCATGCTGAGTGGTCTAACCTCAGAATACAACCCATTCATTATGACCATTGAGAATACAAGTGTGACTCTTTCAAGTAACATAGTTAAGAGTAAGTTATTGCAAGAAAGTCTCAAGAGCGTCGATAATGCTTCTGCTTTTGTTGCCAAAAAGCAACCTCCGCGGTGCTTCAGGTGCAAGCAGGTGGGGCATTTCATAAAGGACTGTCCGAAATCTACCAAGAAAAAGAATGGACAGGAGCGGCCCACACCGGAGAAAGCTGCAACGAAGACCAGTCTGCTGACGGCGCTCTCTGTGAACATCAACAGTGGCTCATGGTATATTGATAGTGGTGCCTCGGGCGCAGCACATGTGTCATGATAAGAAAGTTATGAGTGACTTTCACAATGACACGCCGTATAGAAGGCAGTCCCCGGAGCGGGAGCCGTGCGAGATGGCGCCTTCCATTTCAGCTGAGGCGGCGCAAAGACCACACTCGCCGCTGCCGTCCACATCACGCAGCGAAGTGGAGGCGCCCGTGGACTCGCCACCCCTGATTGTGGTGCCTCCAGCAGTGGTCGAATTCGGTAAATATTACATTAGACGCCATTATTTTTAGGCGACGATTATACTATGTAGATAACACAATGTATGTAATGAATATTTTTATTTTGTTACAGATTTGAACTACAATGACACGACGCCCTTAATACTGTATGAAAACAACGATATTGAACGCATAGGTACGCCGGATTTGGATACGGCACCCAACTCACCCAGTTCTCTGGATTCAATGGTATTCAGGCTACCAACTACAGATAACTGGGTAGTTGTGTGCCGTACGCCGAAAAAAGGAGATAAATCCTACTATAATAATAATAATAATTCCGGACAGTCCACACAGCATCATCTAGCCCCAAGATAAGCAGAGCTTGTGTTATGGGTACCTACTAGATGACTGATATACTTAATACAATACATTACATAGATAGATATTTTTTATTATACATAGAAAACACCCAGACCAACGGAACAAATTTCTGCAGATCGTACACAAATTTGTTCCGAGGCGGGAATCAAACCCGCAACCTCTTGCGTCGCAGGCGGACCTTCACCCACCGCGCCACATCGGTCGTCTATCGTCGTCCACTATAGTGACTCGGAATAAAAATATAAGTCATATCTTATTATATCTTATTAACTGCACCCGCCGGGCGGCCAGTGCTCTACGTGTTCAGTACAATAACATTTTCAGGATGCTGATGCGGCTGCCTCGCTTTTGCAGCGCTTCTGGCATGTTCGCGGAGGCACGCACGGACGACTTTCACGCGATAATTCGCATGAAAGTCGCATCCCTACTTCAGCGTGCGCGAGCCAGTAGCAACAGTATCCTGAAAATGATTGTATCGCGTCTGGACTGTCCCATTCAATATAAATGGATGACTATAACAATGGGCAAATGCCATTGTTAAATCCCATTTAAATTTGACCACTGAATTGTTTAAAACTTAATTATTGTATGTATATTATTATTATTTAATTGTATTTATATCTGAATGTGACATTTAAATTAATTTGTTTGTATGTAATGCTATGGATTTTAATCTGAAATAAATGAGTTAATAATTATGTTTTATTTTTGGTTTTATATTGGGGTTACATACAGTTCCATTGGGATGCGAGGTGGAGGTGAGGGGCAGTTCCTCCATCCCCGATCTGCCACGACGACGGTCTGCTGTTCGTGAGTACAAATTTATCAACAGATAGTCAGTTCCATTTTATGTTGCGGTATGTATAATTATGTTTATTTTTCATTTTCAGAATCGACAAATCCCGAATTTGACACGACGGTGACTGACTGGCTGATTGAAAGTGACAGTGACGGAGACTTCGACTGCTTTACCAACCCTACCGCCTGTAACGATGACCACTTTGCCGACCCGACTTCAATTCCTTTTCAACAGGCCCCGACACTGTACGTTAACGAAATGACAGAGCAACAAGAGCGAATTATGGACATGGAGGACCGACAAAATGACGATGCCCTACGACAACTGTTACCGACTGATAATTACACATTTGACTGGAACAAAGACAAAACGACTTTTAAAGGGAAACGAGAGACTTACGGGGACACCTGGGCCGACATTTGAAATTACCAACGAGACAAAACCAACGGACATTTTTGAACGAATGATTGACGTGCGATTTGTAGACATGTTGGTTGCTGAGACAAATATATATGCGGCGCAAAAAATTGCCTTACTTACAGACGCAAACAACATGCCTACAAACAGCAGACTTCAACGATGGACCCCGACTGACCGACCTGAAATGATAGCCTACTTATCCCTGACCATAATTATGGGCTATATCCTCCTCCGATTGAGGAATCTTACTTTTCATTCAACGGTTTCGGAACTATGCAGTACAAAAATTATGTCATACAACCGATACCTGTTAATTAAATCATTGCTTCACTTTGTTAACAACGACACCATGACTAACTTACGAACAAAGACAAAACTGTTTAAAATACAACCGGTGATTGACAACTTAAACGATAAATTTTCCAGTCTTTACTATCCAAAGCAAGAGATAGCTATTGACGAGTCACTTCTGAAGTGGCATGGCCGACTGAGCTTCGCTCAAAAGATAAACTCGAAGTCGGCTCAAGTAGGTGTAAAAACCTATGAATGAACTATGTGAATCGTCAAGTGGCTATCTCTGGCGGTTCATAGTTACTGGAAAAGACAAACCAGTAAATAACGACAACAACAGACCAGACCGGACGACTGACAACGATGAGAACGACAACAGACTGGACAACGACAACGAGAGCAGACTGACCGACCAGACTCAACAGACGACTGACAACGACAGCAGACTGAGCCAGACCCAACAGACTACTAACAACGACCGGATTGAACGACCGAAGAATGCAACAGCCAAGATAGTGATTGACCTCATCGAAACACTTCTAGGCCGAGGTCACATCGTGATAATGGTCAATTTTTATAATTGCCCATTATTAGCCCGGTAACTCAAACTACAACAAACTGACTGTTACGGGACTCAACGATTGAACCGAGAATTCATTCCCACGTCTATGAAAACCCTGACCAAAACCGACTTACGACATGGCGAAGTTGTCGCAAGCTTTTGTTCCGATCTGACACTGATGGTATGGCGAGATTCAAACTTAGTAAGTATGATTTCGACATACCATCAACTGCAGATCGGAACAAATGAAAAATATAACAGAACGACGTTCAAGCCAAGCTTGATTCTCGATTACAACAAAAACATGGGGGGAATGGATCGCAAAGATCAATATTTGTCAGCCCACCAAGTCGAGAGAACCAAAAGCCGTGTATGGTACAAGAAAGTGTTTCGCAGCCTGTTTAATTGCGCTGTTTTTAACTGTTTTGTACTATACAGTACCAAACACAAACTGTCACATCGACAATTCAGAATCACGCTGGCTGAATCATTACTGAAGACTTACAGAAACATCGACTTGACAACAGAGACACGTGTAATAACTCGGACTATCGGAGAGACTACTTTTACTGTGACACAACAGAACTGTACGGCCAAGAAGGCAGACCGTCCCGTCGTGGAAGGTGAACACTTTCCGGCACATAGCCCCGCCAAAAGAGGCCGGTGTTGGTGGTGCTTCCATAAGAAGAAAATTACAACCCGGTCAGTCTATTATTTATTTCATATAATATTAATACCACTATCACAGTGCTGTTAATTGGCTCACTCTATGCTATTAATTGGTGGTGACGGTGCTAGTAAATGGTGAGTCGGTCATTTTTTACTCTTGCCTAAATAAAAAGAAATAAGATAAAGAATTAACTATTTTTTTTATATCATCTTAATGATTGAATATTAAAACTAAAAAACTCGTCATAACGGGTGAAAAAGTATTTTTCAATGTGATAAAACGGTTTAAGTTAGGACTAACTCTTAAAGTGCTGATAATTGGGTCCTTCACCCTATGCAGCTGTCCCCCAAATAAGTACAGGCGCCACTGTCGTGGTAATAAGAGAAGAAATTTTTATATGGTAGTCGAATGTACTTCAATAAATATCGCATAATTTCAGCGCCTCAATTTAAACTAATTATTACTACCTACTTGCTAGGTCTAAATTAACTATACCTTTAAAACCGGGACGATGTTAGGTTAAATCAAACTTAACTGTGATTGCTTATTGATAAAAAAATCGCGCTAAACAAATATAGGTAAGTACTTAATGCTATAAGTATTTGATTAGTAGGTAAACTAAATTATGTTAGAAAATACTAGCAGATGGGCATGACTTCTTGCACGTAGGTACCTAAATAAAAATATTAATATGGGTAAATTTTTATAAAACGCAAAACCGAGAAATTAAGTATAGACATCATAAAGCAACACAAACATTCAATTTGTTTTCGAGGGAATTGAACCTGCTACCTTCTTCATTCTCTTCAAGACTTTTACTCGATGCGCCATGCGTTATCGAGGTAATACAATCTACCTACTACCTACCCATCTGTGATGCATAGCGAGCCGCATAAAGCGCTTCTAGCGAGTCGCACCCAGCGAGCCCGGTGGGCCCCGACCCGGTCGCTTACCGGGGTGGTTGGCACAGAGTACGATTTGTACCTACGATTTGTTTCTATTTTGATTGTTATTTTCTTTGTTCATACTTAAAGCTTTTTTTAAGTCCTGATTAACTACCTATAATAGTTGGAACATTATGGTGCTTATTCATATATCGCGAACTTAATAGATAAAATTATAGATAAAAATGAGTATTCTCTTTACTGTAGTCGGTATCTACATTATTTTGTTCTTATAATATCAATAGAATTAGCAACGCACACGATTTAAGGATTTTTTTTTACTTCGGATCATAATATTGTTTACGTTTCGTTGTGGTTCCTAATTTTTTTAACCTAAAATATTATCTTAGATACTAAGTGAAGTGAGATAATGTAGCATTCTGCTGGTAAAATTATTCAAGAATAAAATTAGCCCAATCAAAAACAAAGACGAGTTTAGAATATGATAGATGATGCTCGACATTCTAAGCGGCGGCCGATCGAGCTATCATAATACGACGCCGTTTGTTTTAATCTGCCCTGATTAAAACAAACGGTTTAATCTGAAGCCTTAATGCGTTATGCATTGGGGCTTCTGCATCAAATATATTTATATGACACAGCAGTGTTGGCTGCTTCTGCCCAAAACTTTTTGTTTGAACTTTGCATCATACATTAAACATTTGGCTTTCGCAAGCACTGTACGGTATGCCCTCTCACAAAGCCCATTTTGTTCTGGAGTACCTATAATAATTTGATTTTTGGTGTACCCTCCTTTAGTAAGTAACTCTCAAACTCTTTGTTACAAAATTCAAGTCCATTGTCCAATCTCAATATCTTGATTTTCTTGCTATGTTGATTTTCAACAACTGATTGAACCTTTTAAAATTCTCAATTTCTTGAAAGCTTCACTTTTATCACTTTTATTCAGTATCGTGTGATCACTCATTTCACTTAAGCGTGACATCGTTGGTAAAAATATAACTGTTCAGGATAGTACCATAGGACAGCACCAACAACGTAGCCACGTCACCTGACAATGACAGCTTCTAGTACCGCGGGTCCACTCAATTTTTTTTATATTGTAATTGACTTCCCCTTCGTAATTTTTAGACCTTCTTCTCTGGCCATCTTGCGAATGAGCACACAAAATTTGTTACTATTTTTTTCTAATACAAGATTAAATATTTCCAGAGTTTTTCATTTACTACTGAGGGACCTCCTGACGTAGGATCAAACATTTGGACCTACGAGCCGGATTGCAGCAAAGCTGAACCAGAAAAGCGAATTCCTGTTGACCACGCTTGCCGATCGCCGCGTCGTCGCGTCAAAGATCGAGAACAAGCGACACGACAAGCGGACCGTCAGCAAGCTCATCCCTCAATCCCAATACCCCTAGGATTTGTGCTGATAAACGCTAAAGCTGTGTTGTCTTTTCCAGTTGCCGAAAGCAGGTGTATTCGAGATGTGTTGGGTGTTGCTGCCACGTGTGAGTACCTTTCCGTTTCTATCAATCCACCATGACTGATAAGAATCCCAAAGTTACGATTACTAGCCCTTCGCCTTCGCCATCACATTCTCCTACAGAACTGATAGTTATCTCCAAGAATTAAAAACTTAGTAGACTATACCGATGACGGCGTGTTAATATTGTATAGATATTTTTTCAATTATTACCAAAGCATTCGGATCAAATATCTGTATCAATAATCCCTAGGCGGAAATCGAACTAGCAACCTCCTGCATCGCAGCGGATCTTCGCCCACCACAACACTGAGGTCGTCTATCTCCATGTACGTACGTAGATATGGATCTACTTTAAAAAGTTACCTAGTGCTGATTGAATATATTAAGGTTTGTTTGGTACTTGCGCTGTCATTTCAGCTAATTATTTATTTAAAGATTTTAATTACTACTTATTTTTAATTACAGATTAGACAGAGATAGGCGTACCAGTGGGCGTACCTACCCCCTTCATCCAACATTAGTACTTCAAGTTTGCGGCAATTTTCATGTTTACGATTCAAACAACAAAAGTAAGTATGATTTCACAATACATGATTGAATAAGTGCCTACTTAATTAGCTTTATTTAAAGTTCACTAATATTAAATTGTTTGTTTTTCAGTGGATCTCCAAGAATTGATAGCTGTACTGTCAGAACGTGAATAATCCTGTCGAGGCCCCGGAGGTAGGACCGAGCACGTCGCTTGCCCCCGACGCCGTGGCAAGTAACAGCAGTATCGTGTAAAACCATGACACTGTAAAGTCACATACAGTGTTTTGTCGCTATAGCGCTTATTCGTTTTCTGACAGCCTAATACATACACCCTGTGCCTTAAAAATAAAGAAATAGGTGTTTGTAGCTTTGTTTCTGAACTGCGATTTACACCTGTATCTTCTAATTTATACGATTTGTTATTCCATAACACTATATTCATTCTTACGGTGTCTTGACTTTACAAGATTTTTCGCGCACATTTTATACAGTGTTTTGCCATCGACGCGTTCAGTCGTGTTAGAACTAGGGAAGCGGAGCTCACGTCATATTACTATCTCGCTCGCACTTAGCATATTTGTAATGCTTTTGGCCATCGCGTGGAGGGTGCGGGGGGTTTTGTCGCGGCTCAAGCTTTAGCGAGCACGTGGCTGGCCGGGTCAGTGCATTGGATACGTTTGTTGTGATTGTTTATGTGCGAAAATGAGTGATCAACGGAATAAATTATTAGTCAAGTTATCGCAAACTAATAAACAGTATTATAATGATTCTAACCAGATGACGAATGCCTCTGAGTTAATTCGATTAAATTGTGCACAAGAAATTGACGATGCATGTGATTTCGATTTACGTGACATAAATCCCGTACCGATGGTGCCTTTGAATGAATCTTTACTTCAAGACTGTATCTTAGAAGTTCGCGAACAGAAAAAAGAATATACAGAGTTGCTGCCTTGTCAACAAAATCAGCAGTTCCCGAAGATCCAAAGTGAAACTTTGGAGGATGAAACCTCGGATGTTGAAAATTCTATCACCAAGGTAATTACAACAGTTGCTCTGGTTCATTCACCAAAACCGGCTCCAAATTACCAAAATCTGCCTTTGACTATCGATTTAAGCATCCAACCCTTACGCGAAAATAGGATCCATATTATTAGCTCTGAAGTGATCGTGCCCGCAAGTGTCCCTGAAAAAATGATAGTTTCATCCAAAACATTTAGTTCAGCTGAAGATGTAGAAGTAATTAGTTCTGACATCATTCCCATGAGTTCATCGTCAACGGAAATAGTTTGTTCACCACTCCCAGTAGAAAATAAGACTAATATCTCTCCTATGTCTGCCATGCTGAATACATCACAATCATCCATATCTGACACGTCAAAAGAAGATCCGCCTAGGAAAAAGAAGAGAGCAAGAGACCCGACCAGCATGATCCAAAATCAACGGGATAAACATCCTATCTTAGGACCATGTAAGTGTGCCAAAGAGTGCTCCGTAAAAATAACGCAGGATGAAAGAGAAGAAATATGGAAACAGTTTTGGAATGTAGATCGACAACGACGCCGTGATTTTATATCTCGACAAGTGGAAAGAGTGCCAACATTACGCGCAAAACGGCAGTCTCGAAGAAATAATACTTTAAAGTGGTCATTGAACAAGATTCCAGTGTGTAAAATTTTCTTTTTGCATACCTTGGGCTTTAATAATGATGAAGCCGTACAATCTGTATTGAAAAGTAACTATCTTATTGGTAATAAGCACCCTCATATTAGCGCAGCCCCTGATTCAAGAGGTCGCCGCAAACCTACTACTGCGTTTTCTGAAGAATACCAAAAGGATATGGAAAGTTTCATGTTAAGATACAATCCAGTTTCTTCTCATTACAACATAATGCATGCACCTAAAAGAAAATATTTACCGGTTGGTGTAACATTTTCAGACATCTATAAACACTTTAAACAACATTGTGAAGAAAACAATATGAAGATTTGCAGCTGGCCATATTTTCATGGAATGATTAAAAAACTTAATTTATCAACATCATCACAACCACAAGATATTTGTACAAAATGCAGACAACATGAAGAACAACACAAAGATAAACCTAGACCATGTAACTGCCCTAATTGTCTAAATTTTGGCCAACATCTCGAAAATAAAAGAAGTTCTAGGCGAGATTTTCAGGCAGCTGAAGAGATCTGTGACTTATCTGAAGGAAAAGAGGTTTTATTTACGGTGGACATGCAAAAGGCTATATGTATGCCAATAATTGACATCAAAGATAGCTATTTTTCCAGAAAACTTGTTTTGTTCAACGAGTGATTTGTACCTCCGGGAAAGAATAAAAAAGCTATATGTGTAGTTTGGCATGAAGGCGAAAGTGGCAGAAAAGCTTACAACATCTCTTCAACATTTGTTCACGTTTTGAGAAAACATTGCCGTGACAAAAAAAATATTTATTTCTTTTTAGACAACTGTAATGCACAGAACAAAAATAAAGTATTGCTTTCAACACTAATACGGATGATTAATGATAAAAGCACTTCAATTGATAAAATCGTCCTGGAATATTTTGAACCTGGTCACACTTACATGGCTGCAGATGCAGTGCATGCTGCAATTGCAAGAAAACTAACTTCTTCCGGAGAAGTATATGATTTTGACGACTTTGTTGATAAGATAAAAAGCTCCCGAAAAAATTTGGAAGTAGACGTGGTCGACCATAGCTTTATGTTTTTATTTGCCAATGATTCAAAAATTCAATATCCTAAAGGCTGGAACCTACAAAATTTAAAAGTAATTGAATTTAGAAGAGGTCAATTATCAATATTAGCTAAAAATGACTACAATGGAGAATTTAAAGAAATAAATTTTTTAAAGAAAAAAATCGAGTCAGATTTAAGAAAAAGATTAACATTAGGAAATGATAGTGATTTATTTGATAACGTCGAGAAAGAATCGCAGCCAAGAGGAGTAAACGAAATAAAAAAAAAAGAGTTAATTGAACTTTGCAAAAGTATGCCACAATCACGTCGAATATTTTATGAGAATCTCGTAGTATCTGATGTCCAAGACCTTTCTACAAATGTTGATTTGGATGTTTAAGAAAAAAAGTTCTTATTTGATTTTTTAGCTCCTACTTTTGTTAATTTTAATATTCAATGACTGCCAGTCTTTTACATTTTATGTTCCTGATACAAATAATATAAAATAAATATAATTAATTAAAATGTCCTTTTATTTCATCAGAACCTTCAAAATTGTTATAAAGTTAAAATAATAATCAGTACATACATACAGTATAATTTTTAAAGAAATACAGTGTAATTCATTGTATGCAGCGTTGCCAGAATGTTACTTTTGTAACATTTTACGTTACTTTTGACCCTCTCATGTTACTTCAATGTTACACGACTCAATATGTTATTTTGTGTTACTTTTACATCAAATTTTATAAACTGAAAAATATTTTCCAGCAAACAAAAAAAATATCGCGAAACGGAACGCATCCAAGAATGATTTTGTTCGTCATGTTGGCGCACTTGATTTTGTGGACTGACTGACTGATGCGACGTCCGCGCGAAAATTTGACACTTCGTCGTACCGTATACTCACTCGCGTGTATTTTTCAATCTTCCATCCCGCTTACTGCGAGCAAGCAAGTGCCCGCAATAAAACGTTTGTGTGTGAATTTGTGGTTCAACTTTGGCTGGGTTCGTTGGATAGAGTTTTATTTCACAAGTGATTGCTGTGAACCGTTTGTACAGTGACTTGTATTGTATTGCTAACATTACTTGGTAAGCAAATGTTGCATTTATTGTAGGTAGCTTCAATCTAATAATGTGAGTAGATATTTAGGGATAAAGTTATTCAACAACAAGTCGTGTTTGCAACCGAAATATGTTTGTTTTTGTTAGGGGTGTTCGTTGAATGAACGAACAGTTTATTTAGACTGTTTTGTTGCCGTCGACTGATAAACTAGTTTACAGTCCACGCATAAACTAGTTTACGCGTGAACGACATTGGCATCTCGCAGTCGACGGTCGAGCGTTGCCGAAACCGTTTCTCTAGATTGTCTATTCGACTATCAAGCATTCCGTTCTCTTCACACTTGCACAACCTAATATGACTATCTCTCTTTCGCCATACACTCGACTCCAGCGGAGATATAATGGCAGCGGTCGTCGGCGGTGTTGCGTAAAAATAAACTCTATTTCAATGCATGACAATATATTATTGAACTAGATTCGCCCCGCAGCTTCGCCCGCGAACCAGAGTTAATTTCCATACAAAATTCAGAAATTCATTATACAATTCCTAGGAGTTATAAAAAAAAAAAAAAAACACGTGTTTAATTATTTGTTTCATATTTTATTAATACCGAGTTTTGAGTAAATCAAACCAAGGAAAAATATTTTTTCATACAAACTTTACCACCCCATTTAACCCCTTCAGAGGTTAAAATTTCCAAATTTTAATAGCCTATGTCCTATTCTAGGTTCTCAACTATCTACGTACCAAATTTCATCTAGATAATTTAAGTAGTTACGGAGATTACCTATAACAAACATTGAGACAGACTTTCCCATTTATTATAATAGTAAGATTAGCAGGCAAGCAGGTTTTTGAATAATTGTTTACATTATTTTTTAGTATTAGTTAGTGTTAGTTTGTGATGCGCTTTGCACAGGTCAAAGTTTACGCAAATTTACGTGAAAAGAAATTTTAATATTTTATAAGTTAGTCTACATCCTAAACTATCTACTTACCAAATTTCATTTAAAAAACTCAAGTAGTTACGGAGATTAATATTATGAAACATTCACAGACTTTCCAATTTATTATAATAGTAAGAAAGAAGTAAGATATCATAAACAGTTTATTCTAGTCGTTGTTTACCAATCAATCAGTGAATCAACGTTCAACGATCGTTCATGTCCTAAACGAACAACGGCATAAACTAGTCGAAAATTAGACTGTTTTATAGACTAGTTTATCGTTGACGATAAACGGTCTCGTTTCATCGACTGAAAAGCAGTCGACGATACATTCCTAGTTTTTGTATTGTTGTCTATGTTTTAGGTAAATAGGCATAGTAGCTCAGACTATCTATAGCTATAGTCTGAGCATATTAGGTATACTGTGTGCCGTTCACTGCACATTGTTATGTTTTAGTCTCAGGTTTTAGTAACTTTAGTTTTGTTTACAGGAACAGGAACTAGGAGTGAGTGGGCAGATTAATTTACCGGCTGGCGGCGTAGCCCTTGATTTGATTTAATCGACCTCCGCTAATCAAAGGTAAATAGGTACCTACCTAACAGCTAGGTACCTACCTAAATATTTGTTTCAAAAGTTTTGTCAAAGTTATCAAAAGTAGTAATTTGAATGTTCTAATCTAGATCAGACTAACATAGTAATATCTAAACAATATTAGTAGGCCGGCGGGAATATCCCTAGAGTCCACACCACCACACTGAAGCTGAAGTCCCGCGTCAAAGTTTTTATTGTCTCTGGCTGTATTTGAAATAAGTACCAAAATAAATGCTCTAATCAATCAGTGCTTGTGCGGACTCGACTTGACTTCTTGATTATGGCTCTGCGTCTGGCTTTTGTGCGGACTCTATCGCCTTTCAAACCGACGCGCGCGACTTCTGCCCAGTGTTACCATTCCAAAAGTTGTTGCACATTTGTCCGAAATGAACGACATCTGTGCAACAACTTTTTTACAATATTTTTTATTATCTTATTCATGTTGATTTCTCTTTCGAAAAAATGAATTTTCACGTCAGTTGTTGGTCATCACCAACAACTGACGTGATGTATGATGTGATGTACCTACGCACTTACAGATTATCGATGATTCATACGATTTGTCATGAATGCATGGTTTATGTCTTGTTTCTAATGCTTAATCTAAAATTTTAAATCTCTTAAACTAATCTTTGCCTATCGCTCTTTTTTCATGTATGGTGTGGTGGTGAATGATGTATCTATTGCATGTTTTGCTATGATAACAAAATAAACATGTATCTGAAGATAATGGAGAGGTTTTTGACTGCTAAAGCCTCAACTTCAAAAGAAAAAAATGACGATCGAAAAAATGTAGATAGCTCATTCAATGAGGAACCTCCTGAAAAAAGGAAAAAGCAAATTTATAATTTTAACGAAACCTGGCTCGTAGACATAGCCTTTAAAAATTGGCTCTCAAAAGGAGAGCAACAAACAGGCTCAATCACGGCCTTTTGTACAATTTGTAATTGTAACGTACTCAACCATAAGCCTGCTCTTATAAAGCATCAAAATACAACAAAACATAAACAAAACGTTAACGCTATAAGTAAAACAACATCTATAGACGAAGCATTTAACTTAAAACCAAAAAAAGAAGAAGAGCTAAAGAAAAGAGCTGAACTAAAACTATGTGCTTTTCTTGCTGAACATAATTTGCCACTGTCGTTGTCAGACGACTTAATTCCTTTTCTGGCTAATACATTTCCTGATTCGGCAATAATCAAATCTGTTAATTTAGGAAGAACAAAAGCAACGAATATCGTAAAAACTGTACTTGGTCCCATACTGACAGAAGAACTTGTATCAAAACTCAAAAAATCAACATTTAGTGTAATCATGGATGAGACTACAGATATAAGCGTTAAAAAGCAATGTGCACTGGCAGTGATATTTTTTGATGAGGATGAATTCTTGGTTCGTACTCAATTCCTCGACATGTATGAAGTTACTTCTGGAAAAGCCAAAGACCTCACATATGCATTATTGAATTGGCTTACAAATAAACAGATCCCCTTAAAAAACTTTGTTGGCTTTGCTTCCGATACCACAAATACACTCGAGAGCAATGAATCCGGGTCACTCAAAGAATCCAAAAAATCTCGGAAAGTAAGAATGCTAGGTTAATGCAATAAATTGTATTTAATAGAAGCGTTTTACATAAAATAAAACGCATATTAATTTACTTACCTTGGTAAACGTTTAATAACTGAGAGATAGGCCCTACATTTCCCGCCTTATAAATAAGTATTGGCTTTGACTTTCTGTAAAAAAGTACTAGCCAATCAGTAACCTCGTCCAAAGAGGAGTTGGCCAATCCGGTGTCTTCCCGCCACCGGCCGCTACGTCAGATGTACGCTTGTGGCGCCGACATCTTTTTTCTTCATTGCGTCGAATATCACCAGGCAGAATTTAAAATGTAAACGTTTACCAAGGTAAGTAAATTAATATACGTTCTATTTTATGTAAAACGCTTCTATTAATTTGACTGTACCTTGGTAAACGTTTAATAACTGAGACGTGTTTGTTATCGCCTGGTGGTGGTGAAGACACTCAACGCCAATGTGAACTTACAATTTTTTAAATAATGTTATAATCGTAAGCCACGTCGCTTTGAGTACAAATTAGTCATTGTGACATTCAAAACTGCAATACGTATGGTCCAAAAGACAATTAACATTTTTAAACAAATTTATCGCACTCTATCATGATGATGATAGAATGTGCCATCGTCCTAGTATAATAAATAAATAATTCTGAACAAAACCCCACGCAATATCATACAATAGGGCCGCCCAGCTCAGCATGAATATGTTCTGAGTGATTGGGTACTGATGACTGATAAACTTATAACAATAAATTGCTAAATATGTTCGTATTGTATCAGTATACCTAACTGTATAATAATACTTCAGCAGCTTAACTTCTTTTAGAAACAGTTTTTGCAACTTTTGCAATGTGTACGACCTTCAGTGACAATAAATCATTGCACAACTGAAAACTAAAATATCTGCTCCAAAATGTGAGTAGGTAGTTACTAGGTATTTAACTCATTAATTTTCTGGACATAGTACTCGTTTTAACCAATTGAAAGCATGTGGGAAAACCGTTACATTAAAATTTCAATTTATTGCAGTGCGCTGTAATACCTGAGTAGGTACTTTATGAACCGTTATAACTATAGTGAAGCTTTGTATGTTCATCTAAAATGTCCAGTTATGGGAAGTTCTTATAAAACATTTGAATAACTGGTTTTTCCTCCCCACAATGTTTGGACTAGATTACAAGTTTTGCGATAAGACTTGTGTACATTTCCACTGTAGAAGCGTAAGAAATCTTAGATCCGATACACGTAGCTAAAAATACAGGTATATCTATTTCTTTTTCCCTTATAGGTACTTGTTTTGCTCTTAAATACGCACTGGGTATCCTTCTAATGTTATTCGAATATCATACCGAATAGATTTACAAATTCTCACCCGAGAGCATATAGGTACTTAATATAGAGAGGTCTATTGAGACATCAATAAAATTAATACCAATAATGGTAACTAGCAAACCCTAGATTACTAAGCAGCTTGTGACAGTGAAACCAAGTTTACTTCGAGAACCAACGTTATTTGTAACACTGTAGGTATTATACTTGTGCATGAATACCTCATCCATTGTCAATGTACCTTGAAAACAAGCTCTTCATTTGAGATGCAGTAGTGTCTGTTGTACTACAATGTTTATAAAATAATAAACAAGAACCATTTTCCGTTTAACTAGTAGTTATGTTGAAACATCTCACGACCAATTACTGAAAATCTGACGTCATCGCTTAAGAAGCGATAATATAGATGCACTTTTATTCTTATTAATCTATCACAGAGTGCTAGAGTTTAGAAGCTGACAATGATCGCTTACTTGTAAAGAATAGTGTAACACTATATAAAATATAAACAGTTCTTTACGTCAAGGACAATGGCTGTCCTTTACTGACGTTCAAAAAGAAGACGACTTTCCAAGGTTTTTATTAATGTAGTGCGCAAACCCTCAATTGCTCACGGTCATTTCTATAAATGATGATGATGACAGTTTCAAATATTAATTCTAAAAATGTACTAGTATATGTGATGTCTAATACAGTTGAGAATACATTCAACAATTTATCATACAAAGCAGATAACAGAAATGCCACTTATGATAAAAAGTATGATGAGGGTAGTTGTAAATAAACGCGTGAACGTTCATTACCGTACACACCTTTATACAGATAACCAAGAAATGCCACCGGTTATAAAAAGTATGAAGAGGGTAGTTGTAAATAAACACGGGAATGTTTCTTATCGTTCACACCCTTATTGTTCCCACAATCATAAATCCGGACATGGGTTGAGTACAATTCAGAGCCTATACAGGTAGGTATATTAAGTTAGTACCGCAACGCCAGTACTTTCACCAAATCTCCTTCTTTTTGTCTGACAAGTAAAGTCTTTTAGACAATGTACTCTTAAAACGGTCAGGCCAGTGAGTGAGCTAGACCCATATATTTGCGTGGACATATCCACTGATAGACAGTATCTTGATACTGAAGGCAACTTTGTGCAAGATATTGTGTTTTTGGTAGAAGCTACCTTATTTATACTAACAACTATCTCACGCACGCAACATTCAAATTCGTGATGGAATGAGGGATACGAAAGGTTCTAATAATAGGCACTAAATTTTTAGTGCGGGTGGGCAGCATTTATCTTATAATTCATTTCCATAATTATTCGTGGTACCCACCCTACAATTGTTAATCATTTTAAAGAACTTGTCTCGTCAATGAGAAGTTTTGTAGGTAGACTGAATAACTTATATGTTAACCTTAGAGTCTTTCCTGCGATCTCATGAATCCAAAGGGTTCTTATATCTGCTACCGTTCACATATCATACAGTGTAAAAAATAGTAACTCTGGGTTAGACTATGTAGAATGTAATTCAGCTCGAAGGCTTAGGCTTGCCCTTAATTCACAATGACACCTCAACCAGCTGCTATACGCAATTTATAATTTGCCTATAAAAATATCAGCCAATCGATAAATTTATCAACCCATCACGCTTATCAGCCCGAGTTTCTTACGATATTCTTATATGACTTTTGTCACAAGTACGGTTTATCAGAAGATTTTATTATTCCTTCAGCTAAACAGCTCCTTCTGAATGTTAATGTCTAACAAGAACAGAAACTCCGTCTATATAGGTATCGAACCTCCCAAATCTTTTGTTGATAGGTATGCAATACACGAATCATATACATACATAGATATTGGTAAGACATTTGTCAATAGGTACGCGATACCCTGCACTTTTTATTTTGATGCTTCTATTTAATAATTGTTAACCTTCCTGGAAGTTCTAGTCAATAGGTACGCGATACCCTGGACTTTTTATTTTCATCACTGTTGGAGGTGCACCACGATGCTTTTATAGTTAGCCTTCCTAGAAGTTGTTGTGAGTAGGTACGCGATACCCTGGAATTCATCGCTGGTGGAGGTACACCACCACGATGAATTCCTTTATCCAAACAAGCAACCCTTTCTGAAGCTTATGTAAACACATATTTATGTTGAATAAGACTCTTCATTCGAGAATAATGCTCATCACGTCCAAGACAATTTAAAGCTGAAAAATATTCGGATCGCCCGAATTTTATATGTCATCGCAGCCGTGCGAGGGAGCGTAATAAACCCTGCGAGGGTTTTATTATATACTTGCAAGGAGATAACAATGCGCCAGCCATTGTAGCCCTGCGAGGGCGTTAAAACAACCCTGCGAGGGTTTTTATTCCTTGTCCAAGATAATCTAAAGCTGAAAAATATTCGGTGCGCCCGAATTTTATTTATGTCATCGCAGCCCTGCGAGGGTGCGTTATGAACCCTGCGAGGGTTTTATTATATATTTACTTGCAAGGAGATGACAATGCGCCAGCCATTGTAGCCCTGCGAGGGCGTTTAAACAACCCTGCGAGGGTTTTTATTCCTTGTCCAAGATAATCTAAAGCTGAAAAATATTCGGTGCGCCCGAATTTTATTTATGTCATCGCAGCCCTGCGAGGGTGCGTTATGAACCCTGCGAGGGTTTTATTATATATTTACTTGCAAGGAGATGACAATGCGCCAGCCATTGTAGCCCTGCGAGGGCGTTTAAACAACCCTGCGAGGGTTTTTATTCCTTGTCCAAGATAATCTAAAGCTGAAAAATAAACGGTGCACCCGAATTTTATTTATGTCATCGCAGCCCTGCGAGGGTGCGTTATGAACCCTGCGAGGGTTTTATGATATATTTGCAAGATGACAATGCGCCAGCCGTTGTAGCCCTGCGAGGGCGTTAAAACAACCCTGTGAGGGTATTATTCTTTGTCCAAGATAATCTAAAACTGAAAAATATTCGGTGCGCCCGAATTTTATTTTTGTCATCGCAGCCCTGCGAGGGTGCGTTATGAACCCTGCGAGGGTTTTATTATATACTTACAAGGAGATGACAATGCGCCAGCCATTGTAGCCCTGCGAGGGCGTTAAAACAACCCTGCGGGGGTTTTTATTCTTGCGAGGTGTTTTGCTTAAAAATCAAGGTACTTAGCTCATATCGAAAAATAGGAACATAGAACATATCAGTATTTATCCTTGAAATATATCTTGTCAATCGTGGACTTGAGACACATGTTTATATTTGCATTTTCTACACTTCTGTTTGGTACCAAAACAATAGGCAATGAAATATGTATCTAACCGCTCCTGAAAAAAAAAGTTACTTTCTTGCCAACCTAGATTAACACTCCGTGCCCTTGCAAAACCACCTGCTGTGCAATGGTTAGGCAGAAAATAGGTTAGACAACCTATTAGATTAATCCACCCGACGACATTGGGTGTAGGCCACGTGTTATTTGCGCAAGTGTGCAGATACACTCAACATTTCATATTTTGTATATTCGCGTATAAATTACGGGCAGGTGACAACCAAAAGTATCGTACATCGTACGCGTTGCCCACGTGGCTGCGTGGCCCAGAATAACCAAAACAACGATATTTTAAAGTACTCACGATGTTATTTCCATTACCATCCAATATTGACCTCCTTCTCCAGTTGTCTTTCAAGTCTCGTTTTCACGACATCGGTCAGAATTTTGCATATTATATCGTGTTTACATCCTTGCTAGAAAAATAAGTATTTTAGCACATAGCAACATATAACCTCAAAATAAATTCTAACGAATCGAACGGAAAAACCGTTAAAATCTTACTTAGGAGTAATAGAAGAAAAATCATGCCACTGGCACATGCCAGGTAGTTGTAAAAAGCTTCGGCTTTTGTCATTAAAACAAATATAACCACGTGCTTTCGAGCACAAATAAGAAAAATAAGAAAAATGTTACGGTCTTAGTGCAAGGTAAAAAAGGCGTATGCTTTCGTACTAACCATGCGACATGTGTGCCACTCGTGAGTCTCCAACAAAATATAAATAGAATGGACTCATTAGTCCAAAAACAAATTACGAAACTTATTTCGCAAATTACCATTTTATTGAAAAAATGTGGGTATGTAGTGGTGTAGACAAAGAAAAATGTACTTACGCAGTAATGCAATTTTACACCAAACCTTTAGAATACTATGTGCACTTTGCAATAATCCTTGTATGCACTTTGAAATATTTTCTGGAATATTTCTTTAAAAGCGTGCTGCGTATTTGGTAGCACGTCTGTACTCGGCGGGAAACTAAACGCCAATGAAGAAAAAAGATGTCGGCGCCACAAGCGTACATCTGACGTAGCGGCCGGTGGCGGGAAGACACCGGATTGGCCAACTCCTCTTTGGACGAGGTTACTGATTGGCTAGTACTTTTTTACAGAAAGTCAAAGCCAATACTTATTTATAAGGCGGGAAATGTAGGGCCTATCTCTCAGTTATTAAACGTTTACCAAGGTACAGTCAAATTAATAGACAATTTAATACTCCTTAAATGAAAGTATTAAAACTTCTTAGTTATTGTAAAGTTATATCATAAAAAAATCAAATTTGAAAAGGGAACACTGTCGAAGATGGAACTACGAAATTACAGGATTTGTTTTTGCTTTTGTTTGTAATCTGTCATTTATGTTGGTACATAAACCAGGTTGATAGTGCTCAATATTCATTATTCAAGCTGAAATCATGTCGCTTACACTTGAAGAATGCACCAGAATACTTACATTGGTGGAAACCGGCCGGAGTCAGCGCGATACAGCCAGGACTGTCGGTGTGTCGCTGTCAACAGTACAAAGACTTCTCCGACGTTACGAAGAAACTAGTTCTAACCTACGCAGACCAGGAACGGGCAGAACTAGGTGTACCACAGCACGAGAAGACCGATACTTGGTGAACACCATGCTTCGAAATCGCTTTCTCACAGGAACTGAACTCACAAATCAGTTTCGACGCCTCGGAGGAAGTAACCCAAGTGCATGGACAGTAAGACGTCGGCTTGCTGAATCTAACTTAAAACCCCTTAGACCTGCAAACGGCCCTAAACTGGAGCGTGGCCATCGTATTTCAAGACTAAGATATGCCCAGAACCACGTAAATTGGAGTATTGAAGATTGGTCGAAAGTTATGTTCTCCGACGAATCAAAATTTATGCTCTACAAGCACGATGGAAGACACAGAGTGTATAGAAGACCAGGGGAAAGATTCAAGCAAGCATGCATCGAAGAAAAAGTAGCCTACGGTGGTGGGTCTGTACTTGTGTGGGCCGGAATTTCCTCTGAAAGTCGCACAGAGCTGGTGATCACAGAAAACGGCTCTTTAACTAGCGTAAGATATGTGGAAGAAATCCTCAACGAACACGTTGGTCCATTTATGGTCAATTTGGGTGAGGATGCTATATTTATGCATGACAATGCCCGACCTCATACAGGTAGGATTGTGAATGACTACCTTCAAGAGATGAACATTACTTGTATGGAGTGGCCAGCGCGCAGCCCGGATATCAACCCGATCGAGCATGCTTGGGACGAGCTAGGGAGATGCGTAAAACAACGAAACCCTCCCCCAATCACGCTTCCTGAGCTCAAAATTGCTCTCACAGAGGAATGGGAGAATATTCCCCAAAATCGTATAAGGAACTTGGTGTACAGCATGCCAAACCGCGTAAACGCAGTAATGGAAGCACGAAAAGGTAATACGAAGTATTGAAATTCAAGAAAATCGTCATAAAGTTCAAAAATTTCATGTTTCCTATTTTTGTTTTAAGGAGAGATCAGCAGTTTTTTTTCTTTATGTAATTTTGTGTAAATAAAATGTATGGTGACTCATATTTTTTTAACTTTCATTTAAGGAGTATTAAATTGTCTATTCAATGCAATTTATTGCATTAACCTAGCATTCTTACTTTCCGAGATTTTTTGGATTCTTTGAGTGACCCGGATTCATTGCTCTCGAGTGTAGTATGGTTGGGCAACATAATTCTGTGTTCAGCCTCTTGAAACAAAAAGTACCACACATTGTATGTGTAAAGTGCAGCTGCCACATGATTCATCTGGTGGCTTCTAAAGCTTGTCTCAAGCTTCCAAGATTTGTGGAAGATTTTTTAAGAAATGTTGGGTCACATTTTAGCCGCAGTTCGCTCAGACAAGAGAAACTTAAAGAGTTACAAATATTTTTTAATGTTGATGTACATAAAATTCTGAGTCCTTCGATTACAAGATGGTTATCTCTACAGGCTTGCGTCAACAGAGTCTTAGAACAATACGATGTACTCTCTGAGTACTTTAGACTAGAAGTTTTAGAAGACCCTAGTAAAATCACAGAAGAAATAATTGCCGTACTTGATAACAAACTCACGAAAGTTTACCTAGAATTTATTTTATTTATTTATTTTATTTATTTATTTATTCACGATTTCAACCGCCTGTTCCAGTCTGAAAAACCATTACTCCATCAATTAAAACCTGAAACACAAAAATTAATAAAAACAATAGCCAGCAACTACATGCAATTCAATTACTGTAAGACTACCGACGCCTACCGAATAGAATATGCAAATCCAAGATTTTTTGAGCCCCTTGAGAAAATATATTTAGGAGTAGCTGCACAATCATCAATTGAAGAACTGTCAAAAGAAATCCCTGAACCGAAAACCGAAATCACAGACTTCAAAAGAACTTGTCTAATGTTTTACATAGAATCAATAAAACAAATAACGCAACGATTTGATTTTTCTGACCCAATATACGGCATTATAGAAGTCATTGAACCGAGTGTAGCACAAAAATTTGAAATTAAAGATTTATCAAGCGTGGTGATCAGATTCCCAAACATAAAAGATGATATAAATGATGTGGAGCTACAAAAAGAATGGAAAAAGCATGCATTCCTTGACCATAATGATTTAGATTTGTCTCAAAATGTTGAAGAATATTGGAGAAAAATTTTAGACATAGACATAGACATTCATTTATTTACTGCTTAACACACAATACAGAACACATTTTTAAACACAGTTTAAAAAAATAAAATAAACATTTAACATAAATACATATTCCTACAGAGAAAAAAAAAACATAAAATACTTATTTCAAATAAAAAAGAGATCATCTGTACTGTATGTCTCAGCAGCAAAAAGGTCTCGACTCAGCATTAAATGCCTTACCACTCAAGAGTGGATAGGCGCTGATATTCTGCCGAAACCATTGCGATCACAAGACCCTGTGAGGTTTACGATTAAAATTAGTATAAATAGCAGAAAATACAAATATATCTATAAATAATAAATGCATACTTCGATATAAATAAATAGTAATTATAATTAACTAGTGCGTGTCTGAATTTTGAAGTTAAAGGATTTGACTGGTACTCCAATATTTTCAAATTTAAAAAAAGTTATCGGGCTTTTGCTTGTCTTGCCTTTTTCGAATGCAAGAACGAATTTTCAGTCAACTCAAATTAATAAAATGTGAAAATAGGAACCGGCTAAACACTGCAACCATTTCTTCTTTGATGGCTACTAAAGCATGCATTAAAAACGCCGTAAAATTTGAGCCTTCGAAAGCAATGATGCATGCAAAAATAACATAGCAAGAGTGGTGAAGGTACTGCACAATATTATTAAGTCTCAAAACTTTTTGGGAAATTATTTTTCATGACTACGATGCTAATATAAACGCTTTTTGTTTCAGGTTCTACCAGTTCAAATTAGCTGCCCTGTCTCTAGTTATTTTCTTACTAGCTGCGCCCCACGGCTTCGCCCCTATGGAAATTTATTGCACGCCTTTTAAGGGTATTTTCGTAAAAATAAAAAATACGTGTTTAATTATTTACTTTGTAGTTTATTTATACCGAGTTCTAATTGAATCATACCACAGAATAATAATTTTAAACAGAGGTAAAAATTTCCAAATTTGTATGTCCTATTGTTATTCTAGGTCCTAAAATATCTAAATTCCAAATTTCATATAAATATTTTAAGTAGTTACGGAGATTACTTATATATCAAACATTCACACAGACTTTCCCATTTATTATAATAGTAAGATTCATTGATGACAAAGTAAGTTGCGATATTACTAAATTGGTTGGTATATTACTTATACACACATCATTGATTGTATGTTTTTCCTTTTTCAGCATCGCCAGTCGATTATTTGTTAAACAATTATTACGATTTTTTCGAAGTTGTAGGTACAAATGGGACAGGACAGACAACTTATTTTATTTTTTGTGTAATAAAGTGCCTTAATAAAGTATTATTTACCTATGTCGTGTCGTTTTCCACATAACTTAAGGTAATGTAACTTTTCTCGGGAAAATGTTACTTTTTGAGCTGTGTCATGTTATATTTGACTATCTGCCACTGGCAACACTGATTGTATGTATGTTTGTAGTCTCATAAAGCCAAAACAATGTATACTGCAATACAGTGTTTCAGTTTTACAAAGGAACTTAAATTCAATCAGAATTAATAAAGCAAAACAGGTTTTGTTATATTTTTAATTAACTACCTTATTAATTATACCAAAATGAATTTGGCTAGTACGGCACTAATAATATCTCATGTTTGAGATAGGTATCAAACATCAAATCACATTAGGAACTCCAAAAACAAAAAAATAAAGAAAAAATCTTTAAACGCCACTATCTCAAAATGAGTGTTTTAAAAATACAGTGTTTTGGCTTTCAGCGGCAGCACCCAGCCGTTGACTTTTATTGAGAGCTCCAAAGGGGGTAAGATCCTCACCCTTAACCAGGCCCCGGTACGATTCGGTCCCACATCTTTTTTCGTTGTCCTTTCCAGGCTCTGGTAATATAAACTCCACAATTTATAAAAATGGCTACCCTAGATATATTATCTATGGGTCCAGAATAAAAAACTGTGCATCAGAACGCAATTGTCAAAGTGACAGCCATTTGATTTCGTGAGTCAGTTGTGCGCCTCTGTTTTCGAAGCACAGTGAACATTTTTATTCATAATGTCGAAAAAACAAAAGGTAAGTCGTGTAATTTTTGGATATGTTGTAGATTATTTGTTTTTCTTGTGGATTTAACATATTTTTTTGTAGATTATTGTAAATATTTGTCACAATATCTTCCCAAATGTTGTGGGACAAATGTGACCGTTGCCTGTTAACGTTTTTGTTTTGTGGGACTTATGCTACCTTTGCCTGATTATGATTATATTATTTTAGAATACCGTTAAAGACCACGAAATTGAGAACATCCTCCAATATTGGCAGTCGTCGGAAGAGAGTAGCGAGGATGACGATTGCGAGGCGAGTCTTAAAGATTACTATTCTCAAGTTATGGACACTGCTTTGCACAACATGCAAGGTATTTCGAATGACGATTTGTTGCATATACTTGAGGGTAGTCCTGCACAAGCACAACTGTTACAAGAAAATGACCACTATTTGTCAAATTAGACCAGGAGGTTCTGCATGTCGACAAGAAATATAAATCACATCTTTTATCGAAATCTTCATTTGCTGATGCAATGCTAGGTCGATCACAGGGCGACACAAAAGCTTCATCTAAGTGTCCACCAAAGCGCACACTACCTACTTTTATATGCACATGCAGAGATTGCTTGTCTCAGCGTCCACCAGCACACGACACACCAGAACCTGTGGCCAGCACATCCCAGTTTTTGCAGACACCGGCACATCTGGACAATGCTGTTTCTGGTCATTCCCAGCTTTCACCTATGTCTCAGCGTCCACCAGCACACGACACATCAGAACCTGTGGCCAGCACATCCCAGTTTTTGCAGACACCGGCACATCTGGACAATGCTGTTTTCGGTCCTTCCCAGCTTTCACCTACGCTACCTGGTGCCAGGACGATTTCACCCGATGCTTCACCAGAATATACATTTCCGTATAACACCGCGACAACTTCATCTCAACATCTGCCGAAATCTAAGTTTCCACATACCAACAGAGAAAGTGTGTCTCAGAGTCTGGGAGATTGTGAGCAAACTCCTGAGGTTATGGTTGAACAAGAAGAGATGGCCATTTCCTTAGCTCCCGACGATGATCAACTTTGTGAGCCAACTTATGCTGAATTACAGGAGAAGCAAAGAAAGTGGCGTACAAAAGTAGGTTACTTTGAAGATCGTGATTTTAGTAGACCATTACAACCTACTACAAAACACGACAACAGAGGTACCCCATTTGACCATTTTATGGATACGTTCCCTGATGAATTATTTCAGCTCATTGTCGAAAACACCAACAAGTATGCGAGCTTAAAAGGCAGCCAGTTTTGGAAGGATGTAGACAATAATGAAATTAAGGCATTCTTGGCTATAGTGATTCTTATGGGAATTGCCCCACAATCAGATATCGAATTATACTGGAATTCAGACCCATTTTACAATAATCAGGAAATATCTGGAACAATGCCTTGTAAAAGATTTAAAAAAATATTAGAGAATATACACGTTTGCGATATTACTACTCATTTACCACAAAATCATAAAGATCATGATAAACTTCAAAAAATAAGGCCAATGTTGAACATTTTAAATAAAAAATTTCAAGAAAACGCTACCAATTCTCAATCACAATCAATCGATGAAAGCATGATAAAGTTTAAAGGTCGTGATTCCAAAAAACAGTACATGCCTGGTAAACCGATTAAACGAGGGTACAAGGCGTGGTGTAGATGTGATGCGAAAACAGGATACCTTTACCAATGTGACATCTATACAGGTAAAGATAAAAAGGCCGACAGTGAAGGACTGGGTTACAGAGTGGTGAAAAAACTGTGTGTTAACGTACCAAAGGACACATTGATAGTCTTTGACAATTTTTTTTCCTCTGTCGCTCTTTTGGAATATTTATATTACAAAGGAATATTTGCTATTGGTACTGTTAGACTATCACGAAAAGGACTTCCTAAAGATTTTGTCAAAAAAGAAAGTAAGAAAGAACAACTACAACCAGGAGAATTCACATACAGATACTGTCACCCTGTTGGGGTAGTTAAGTGGAAAGATACTAAAGACGTGGCCGTCCTTACAACAGCCGTAAATCCTAGAAAAATAGAACTAATAGAAAGAAGACAAAAGAATGGCGAAAAAAAGAAAATGTATTGCCCATCTGCTATTGCTGATTACACCCGAAACATGGGTGGAGTTGATCATTTTGATCATTACCGTAGCTCATACTCCATTGGACGCAGATCCAAAAAAACATGGCCAAGATTGTTTTGGTTTTTATTTGAGTGTGCTGTAATAAATGCTTATATCATATATCAACATGAAAATGAAACAAGGAAAAACATACATCGAGATTTTCGTTTGCGTTTGGCCATAAAATTAAAGTCCGAGTACATAAATATTCAAAAAGACAACCCAATAATTTGGAAAAATAAAAAAGGAGGAGTGTTTGGCGTCCCAGATGAATTAAGACTGGGTTACAAAGGGCAGCATTACTTGGAACCCATGACCACTAGAAAGAGGTGCAGATTCTGTAGTACGAGACAGAAGGATACCCGTTCGAAGTACATGTGCCAAATATGTAAGGTCACCCTTTGTGTGTACCCCTGCATGATACATTTTCACCAAACCTCAGAACAACAATGTTGATAGATGAATGTTTATCAAAAACACTTTACTTTTTTTATATATTTGAAAGTAAAATAGTTCTCAAAATAAAACCACTTTCATTACACTGCATCATATATTTATAATACCCCGCCCTATCTCAGCGAAGTACCCCCCGCATTTTGAGTCAATTATTAACCTAACAAGAAAAAAATCCAAGAAAATTATGTTCAAATATTAAGTAGTCGCACTTAGTTTTTTTAATTTCTTTCCAGGCAATGGGAATATGTTGTCCCACGTGTTTTTCCTTTAATTTTCCAAGTCATTTTCCAATTTTCTTTGTTCGTATGCCATAACAATTATAATAGTATATAGAATCAATAGTTGAAAGTTATGTAAGTTGTGTAGTTCTCTTGGGCCTGGTTAAGGGTTAAAATCCGGGTACAGGTATCGTATAAATAAAAAAAAATTAAATTGTTCGTCCGTGTGGGTGTGCACCAGCGGTTACTGCAAGTCTTCGATAACTGTGAATGACACGCAAACCCTGTTGCTACGGGAAAAACCTCACACCTGCCTACCAGACTTTAAGCCTGCAATACATGTTGGCCGAGCTAAGGCCAATGCGAGCGAAGGCAAATCTGTGCAAGCTAAGTGCTACCGTCCAGACGTTCGGCAAGTCTACGCAAACTATTGCAAACGGCCAATGTAGACGAGTTTTCTGTGAAGCTGCCCACACGTTGGTAGCCGTCAGTTCTTGTTGTGCATTCGAACTAAGTGGTCATCAAGCAACAAGTTGAAGTTGAAAAACCGATGTTTTGTTTATTTGATTTTGATTCTTACGTACATAGTAATTATTATTATATATATAAACAGATTAAATAAATACGTGCGTGAGTGCGACGGTGACCAACACCAACCGCATAATGGCGGGCTGGCAAACATGTGGACACGATTGGCCGAGCGCTGACAAGCGTCTTTGATTTGTGCAGAAAAACCGACACGGCTCCGAAGTGAGGCGAGTGGCGGCGAGCGACAACGAGTGGTGACAAGTCACTGCAAATGACCTCTATACACGTTGGCGCTTGTATTCACTCGGCCAGCTAGGCGAGCGACACCGAGCGATGGCAAGGCAAGGCAAAAATGCCGTCTACACGTTGGTATTGGCCCTCACTCGGCAACGTTGGGCCAACATGTATTGCAGGCTTTAAAGGGGAAGTAGTAGCCATTGTGATAGACGGTTGTCGGAAGCGCGTCCGAATGGATCCTGCTCCTGTCCCATCCATTTTTGAAAGCGAGTGTAAAAATCTCAAAACAGACGATTTTGTGGACGAGATACCCGCTTTCAAAAGTGTGAAGGGGCAGTTGTTTCGCAGCAGAAATGCCTTCCATAAGGTAACTTAGGCTAGTGCTTTTAAGACTGTTAGCGAGATACAATAGGTCGAATCCGTTCGGAACAACTTCCTATCAATAAACGATGGAAACGAGGAGCGCATTCTAGGATTTGCAACTCAAGGTGGCCGAGAAGCGTTAAAGTACGTCAGGTACTTTCTCGTTGACGGTACCTTTGTCTCATGTCCCGAGCCATGTAAGCAAATATGCACAATCCACGCAGATTTGAGCAAAGTTCCAAAAAAAACGAGATTTTACCTGTCGTATTTTGCTTGTTACCTAATAAAACGCAGCAAACCTACGAACGCCTCTCCCGCCGCCTAAAAAATGCCGTTCCCGAATTTCAGCCGATCAATTTCAAAACGGATTTTTGATAGCCGTTTTAAGCAAATATCAACTGGGATTTTACCGCCCAGATAGTCACTGACAATAAGGGCGATAGAACGGTCAAGTGTGCCTGCCTGTTTTTTGTTCAGCTTTTGCCACTCAACATGCGCCTGGGATTGCGATATTTTAAAATCAGCCTCCTCTGCCTCTGATTTTATAATATCGATTGTACGGTGATTGTACCCACCTATTTTCGCCGATGATCAATTAAACAATTATTTGATTAGGTACTTATTTGATTTGAATGTGATTTGATTTTTTATTTTGGATTTTAATACAAAGATTTTTTTAAATTTATTATTGCTGATTTTACTGTGATTTTTATATCAGGATTTTGTTTTTATTTTGTAATTAATTAATGTTGATTTTACTGTGATTTAATTATAAGGATAATAATTTTGTTTATTTTGATTCTCCAGTGATATAATAATAAGGAATTTTATTTTTTTCTATTCCTTGATTGGAATTTTCGTTGCTAATAATGAGGAATTTTATTTTATTTTGAATTTAATTAGGTACCTATGTTGATTCTTCTGTGATTTAATTATAAGGATTTTAATTTTATTTATTTGATTCTACTGTGATATAATAATAAGAATTTTGATTTTATTTTGAATTTAATTATGTTGATATTTGTGTGATTTAATTATAAGGATGTTATTTTTATTTATTTTGATTCCAATGTGATGTAATAATAATGATTTTCATTTTATTTTGAATTTAATTAATTCTGTGATTTAATAAATATGTATTTCAGAAAGGTTGCACAAACCCTTGTGTAGTTTTATATAAATAAAAAATATTTGATCAATAAACCGAGTTTTGAATTAATTGAACCAAGGACGATAATTATTTTCTATAGAAAATGTCTCTCACCTTTTAACCCCAACATTTGAATTTTATCAACATTAGATTAGCTATTTTTATTCTAAAACCTAAACTGTCTACGCACCAAACTTCGCTTAATAAAAATATGTAGTTAAGGAGATCATTCCAGACTATATTCTATCTCTGTGCCAAATTTCATCCATATCCGATCAGTAGTATTTGCGTGAAAGAGTAACAAACATCCATCCATCCATACTTACAAACTTTCGCGTTTATAATATTAGTAGGATTTAATTATGACTCAGAAATAACTTAAATCATCTCCGAGTCCATTATAGCTATATTTCAGCTATAATATAATCACGTAGTAGGCTCTCCGTGCCAGCAGTTGATGTAGCAATAACTCGACCAGGTAAAACGGAGGCTTCCGTCATTTGGGACCACTAGGAAAGGGACTGCGGTCCCACAAACCACCTGACGTAAATTGTACAGTCGTCGTCAGAAAAGTACAGATCTTTATTAGATAATTATTTGAAATATGAAATTGTTAAGTATGAACTAACTAGGTACCTACCTACTACTTGTAGGTAGGTACCTAGTTAGTTCATAAATTATGAGAAGTATATCCTATATATATGTCGCAGATCGCTGCATTTCTAGAACTCAATTCTATTTAGTACTTGCGAGCCTTCCTTGAGATACCGTGAATTTCATAGTCAACAGTAATGACAACTTCTTGATCATGTATCCGCTCTCTTTTCTCTATCGGCGGCCAGTCCATAGAAGCTTGGATTGAAGGACAACAGACTGTTGATGGACAAATGTCATAAAAGAAAATTAATTACTTTGGCTGCAATATGACAGTGAGGATTTTCCAAATTATTATTCTGAGTTGAATCCAGTTTTATGGAGCTGATTATGAAGATGATCCTGTTTTCCCTCTTAGTTCGATATTATATGTATATAGTATTTTTTGTGTGTTGTGTAGGTACACTTGTATAAAAATTATGAATATCAAATTAACTTAGGTACTTGCATCAAATACCTAAATTTATTCGATATGCCTACTAGTCGTGGATTTACTCCATGCACTTAGTGACAGATTTAGACAACTTTAACCGTGCACAACCGTGCAGGTAAGTTTATAACAAATGCTATCCCTCTCTAACGCCCGCCCATTTCCCCTGCCGTTCTCAAGGTTATGGTTATGGTTTTGTTATGATTATTATTGTCATATATCAAAGAGGAAACGTACAACAATTGATCAGGTTGTTCGCGCTGCTTATCATCATCACGTCAAGAACCCTGGAAGAACGCCATCTACTGGCGGACGCAAGAAGCTCGTCGTGGGATAGGGCCATTACTGAACATACATCGGATCGTACCTAGCTACGTCGGCGGAGTGAGCGGGCTTCTCGTCGTGTCGGTCATAACAGTCGGCACAACCGTCATTTCTTTCTTCCCTCTCTGTACTCGTTCGTTCGTCGCTGTGCAAACACACATCTCTTGTATAGATTTAAGAATATACGTTTTTTACCAAGTTTCAATAAATTCGAATCATTGAAGACGCACCCGATGACCCCCGTAGCTTAACCATTGGCCCTACGAACCGGATTTTGCTGCGTATGCTGGGAGAAGAATCAATCTTCAGCCTGCTCGTGAGAAGTCGCAAGTCATCGAAGCACTTCGCAAGCTGTGGATACCAACCAGCACCCAAGACAACGGTCAGGTCATTGATCCCGTCTAATCCTTCCTTCCGTTCCCATTTGTGCTAAAATTGTGTCGTTTGTGCATTCCAGAAAGATACAGAGTGCCGCGTCACCGTTACGTACAGTTCCCGCGCTTTTGAAAAACCGTGAGTACCTTATCTTATTCTTTACATAGGCCTTCATAATGGGTAGTGAAGATAAATTAGGTATTCCTAGCAATAAAACGCCTCAAGTTTCTCCGTCTAAAAAGCGTTCTGACGATGAACTTTTAATTCTCAGACGTCAACGGGGTAACCTCAAATGTAGGTTGACCCAGTTTCAAAATTATCTAGATCTCTTTAAAGATACTTGCCCATCTAAACTACAAATCAAAGAAATAAAGTTTAGAATGCAGGCTTGTCAAGATCATTTCAAACAATTCAATGAAATTCAAAGTAAAGTAGATTTTTTAAGTTCAGAGTCAGATGCCGATTCTAACAATGAATATGTTCAAACGTTCGAATCTTCATATTTTCTAGCCTTAGCAATAGCTGAAAGTTTAGTCGAAAGTGTAGAAACTGGAAACAACAATACGAATGTTACAAAAACTAGCAGTTTCCGTTCGTTACCTGAAATTAAACTACCTACGTTCAGTGGAAAATTTGATGATTGGCTTGAGTACAAACATGCATACGTAACCATGATCCATAACTGTCCTGATCTGGATGAAATCCAGAAGTTCCATTACTTGCGTTCTTCACTTTCCGGTACCGCCTTAGAAGTTATAAGTTCTTTTGAGTTCACGCCTAGGAACTACCTTCACGCATGGGAGTTATTGGAAAATAGGTTTCACAATACTAGGCTTTTAGTTCAGAATCATATGAAAGCTTTGTTCCAAATGTCGTCTTTGAAACAGGAATCATCTTCACAGATTAGAAAGCTGATAGATACCGTCATGCGAAACATTCGCTCACTTACTTCGCTAGGCGAACCCACTAATTATTGGGATACAATGATAATCTACCTAGTACAGTCGAAGTTAGATACGTCTACTGAGCGAGAGTGGGAAATAGAAAAGGGTTCTATTCATGCTAGTTCTGATCGTAGACTAAAATTGGACGATATTCTTTCGTTTCTTAAGAAAAAAGCGGACATGTTAGACTCAATTAGTTCAAATCAAAATAAAATTCAACAAAAGTCGCAAAACCAATCAAACTCACAAAAGAACAATGCGTCTGCACATACGAATAGCTATGTGTCAACAAGCGAGTCGGCGGGAGCAAAAAATAAGCATAAACATAGAAGCTTTAATTGTAGTTTATGTAACGGTGATCACGCGATTTATACGTGTTTTAAATTTCTAAATATGTCAATCCAAGATAGATTAAAATGGGTTGATAATAAGAAGTTATGCCGAAATTGTTTACGTGCAGGTCATTCTATTCATGATTGCATTTTCGGTCCATGCAAACAATGTCAGAGTAAACATAACTCACTTTTACACCTCAAGTCGGGTAACGAGGAGTTAGCAGCTGAGAGTTCGTCTCAGACGGCTCCATCAACCGCGTTGCACTCCTTATCAGTAGGTAGTGTAGGTACTTACCACGGCAGTGTGAACGAATGCGCTCGCAACAGCGGCGATAGTTTCACACCATGTAACGTACCGCAACCGGTATTGTTATGCACGGCTTTAGTTGAGGTGGCAGACAGTGAGAACCATTACCATACAGCCAGAGCCCTTCTGGACAGTGGTTCCCAACACTGCTTCATTTCAGATAAATTACGAAAACGAATCAATGCGCCTTTATTACAGTCCACAATTCAGATATCAGGTGTGTCACAGACAGTGACACAATCAAATCATTCATGCGAATTATTAATGCGTTCTAAAATAAACGATTACAGTGCAAAGGTTAAATGCTTTGTCTTGCAGCGTATAACAAGCAGTTTACCCTCGACAAGCATTGATCCCGAGCTTATACGAATACCGGACAATGTATACCTAGCCGATCCCACCTTCAATATTCCTTCGGAAATCGATTTATTGATAGGTGCAGATTTGTTCTGGGAATTACTTGACGGGACTAGAATCCGATTGGTAAACGGACCATTCCTTCAGAATTCGAAGTTAGGATGGTTACTTTCGGGTCCTTTATACGATTCTAAGAACTTAGATAGCCATTCTAAAGTTCACTGCAATTTCAATCAAACCTTAGACTTAGGTTTAGATGAGCAAATTAAACGTTTTTGGGAGTTAGAGAATGTCCCTCAGGTAGATAAAGTCCTTTCAAAAGATGAACAATTTTGTGAGGAATTATTTACCACTACAACTAAACGCGTATCAGGGGGTAGATTCTCAGTCCGAATCCCGCTGAAAGAATCACCGGAAGCATTGGGCGATTCATATAATTCGGCTAAAAATAGATTTTTGTCGTTAGAACGCAAACTCGAGCGTTTACCCGAATATAAACGTATGTATTCAGAATTCATGAGTGAGTACAAGGCCTTAGGCCATATGAGTCGGATCGATAAAGTCGATGAACCTAATTATTTCCTACCACATCACGGTGTATGTAGGGAAAGTAGTTCTACTACTAAATTACGCGTTGTTTTCGATGGTAGTGCTGTGACCACTTCGAATAAATCACTTAACGATATACAGTATCCAGGTCCAGCCCTACAAAATGATATATTTTCAATACTATTACGCTTTCGACAGTATAGGTACGTAGCTTGCGCTGATGTTGAGAAAATGTTTAGGCAAGTTTTAGTACAAGCAGATCAAAGATCACTCCAGCTCTTACTGTGGAGAGATTTGCCAGCAGAACCCTTAGGTACCTGGTCATTGAACACAGTAAGCTACGGCACTGCGTCTGCGCCGTACCTTGCTATGCGTTGTATACGTCAGTTAGCGTTAGAATGTAGCGATGACGTCATAGCTAGAGTAATTAGTGAGGATTTTTTCGTTGACGATCTTGTTACAGGTCACGATGACTATCACCAGCTGTTAGCTATATGCGATAAGACGTCGAAAGTCCTACAGTCGGGGTGTTTCCCACTGCGTAAATGGACATTCAACGCTGACATAACAAACGAATCTTGCGCTCATACCTTTGTTAGTGAACACACACAAAACAAAACGCTTGGTATAGGCTGGCAAAATGTTCAAGACGAATTGCATTTCACTACCAAATTAGATAGCAATAAAAAAGGTGTTAAATTGACAAAACGAATTATGCTATCAGTAATTTCGCAAATTTACGATCCGCTAGGCCTACTTTCGCCTTCAGTCATAATAGCAAAAATTTTAATTCAAAAATTATGGCTCGACAAGATAGGATGGGATTCTGCCGTTTCGGAAGATCTCGCGTCGACTTGGAACAACTTTATTAGTTCGTTGGATTGTTTACATAAATTACGTATACCTCGTCACGCAATAAGCGATACAGCTCAATTCACGGAGCTTCATATATTTACGGACGCATCTCAAAACGCATACGGTGGCTGCGCATACATACGATCGTATAGCGATGATTCTCAGGTTACCGTTAGGTTGTTGTGTGCAAAAAGCAAAGTTTCCCCACTCAAATCTTTGAGTATCCCGAAATTAGAACTTTCCGGTGCTTTAGTGGGAGCGAGGCTTTATAAAAAGATAATCGACTCATTACGCTTAACATTTAGTCGTGTATATTTCTGGACAGACTCAACTATTGTCATTGGTTGGCTACGCATGTCTCCACATTTGTTAAAAACATTTGTACAAAATCGTGTTGTCGAAATTAACGAGTTAACAAATGATGCGGATTGGCTACATGTTCGTAGCACAGACAACCCGGCCGATTTATTGTCCAGAGGTATGCCGCTCGATTCATTGATCGATAGTACGTTGTGGTGGAATGGCCCATCCTATTTACAGAATAATAATCATTTTTTCTCAACAAATAAATCAAACGAATCCATTAATTTAAACGAGCTACCCGAATTAAAATCGCAATCATTTAATTTAATATGTAATTCTAATCCAAGTGAAATTATTCAATTCAATAAATATTCATCATTCATAAAGCTTAAACGTATAGGTGCGTACGTACTACGATTTATTCATAATCTGCGCCTGAGACGCGAGGAGCGTGAAACCGGTTTCTTATCAGTGACCGAGCTCGATGCGTCGCAAATGATGCTTGTTAGGCTATCGCAAATGCATTCATTTCCTGACGCTTATAAAAGTTTGCTAAATAACATTCCAATAAAAACAAATAGTAAATCTAATAATTGTATATCAGGTCTGAATGTATTTTTAGACGAAAATAAATTAATTAGAGTCGGTGGTAGACTAGGAAACTCATCTGAGTTTTCCTACGAAAAGAAACATCCCATATTATTGTGCAGTAAACATTCTTTGACAGTGCTATTAGTGCAATATGAACATAGACGTTTACTTCATAGCGGACCGCAGCTACTTTTATCCAGCTTACGCGAGTCTTGGTGGCCGCTGGGTGCTAGAAACTTAGTTCGGAAAACTGTGCGTGAATGTGTTACTTGTGCGCGAGTCAAAGGTAAAACTTTACAGCCTATAATGGGCAATTTACCTTCTACGCGATTGGATTCTGGATTTCCTTTTGGTCGTACAGGGATGGATCTAGGCGGAGTGTTTTATGTCCTTAACAAAAAGGGCAGAGGAGCACGTCTAAGCAAAACGTATGTATGTCTGTTCGTCTGTTTCCTAACTCGTGCGGTACATCTAGAACTTGTTTCCAGTCTATCCACTGATGACTTTATTTTAGCATTAAAACGTTTCATTAGTAGAAGAGGTAAACCTGATTCTATTTATTCAGATAACGGAACAAATTTTGTAGGAGCTGAAAAAGAGTTCTACACTTTTTTAAATTCAAATTGTAAACAAATAATAGATTACACATCTAACGATGGAATTCAATTCAATTTTATTCCACCATATTCACCCCATTTTGGAGGCCTGTGGGAGAGTGGCATAAGGTCTTGTAAATATCATTTGCGTCGTGTAGTAGGTAACGCGAAACTTACTTATGAGGAATTGAGCACAGTTTTAGCACAAATTGAATCTGTCCTCAATTCCCGCCCTATGTCCCCTCTGTCTCCAGATCCTAACGACTTCACTCCATTGACTCCTGGTCACTTCCTCATTGGCCGACCGTTGACTGCTCCAGCTGCGCACGATGACCTCACAGATGTCCCGATGTCACGTCTGAACCGATATCATCGAATCGAGCAACTACGTCAGCACTTCTGGCAGCGGTGGTCAAAAGAATACATCTCGGAGCTTCAGCAGAGAACAAAATGGAAGTCGAACCAGAAGGACATTCGCCTAGAAAGCCTTGTCCTAATAAAAGAAGACAACCTGCCTCCACTGAAATGGCGCTTAGGCCGCGTCACGAAGGTGTTCCCGGGCACGGACGGTGTCTCACGAGTTGCCGAGATACGAACGGCAACTGGAATGATACGAAGGGCGTTCTCCAAAATCTGCCCTCTGCCACTGGAGCCAGCAGACAGCAGCAGCCAGTGATGTACTATGACAATCCCATTGTTGGAAGCCGGTGCTTCCAAGGCGGGCGGTATGTTCGCGCTGCTTATCATCATCACGTCAAGAACCCTGGAAGAACGCCATCTACTGGCGGACGCAAGAAGCTCGTCGTGGGATAGGGCCATTACTGAACATACATCGGATCGTACCTAGCTACGTCGGCGGAGTGAGCGGGCTTCTCGTCGTGTCGGTCATAACAGTCGGCACAACCGTCATTTCTTTCTTCCCTCTCTGTACTCGTTCGTTCGTCGCTGTGCAAACACACATCTCTTGTATAGATTTAAGAATATACGTTTTTTACCAAGTTTCAATAAATTCGAATCATTGAAGACGCACCCGATGACCCCCGTAGCTTAACCACAGGTGAAAAAAATGAGGGTGCTGTAAGTGAATTACTTAACCGTAAAATAACTATTGGTCATTTTTTAGAGAAATTACGATGAACACTGACTAATTGTGATTGTTGACTGATATTTTTATATAATAGTCAAAATATATCTATTATCAGACAACACGGAAGGTTCAGGCTTATCACACATTTTACTTAGTAGGTACTGCAGTGATTGAGTTAGCAGATCAGAATAATAAGTTTCACTCTGCCCGAGCACTCTTAGATAGTGGTTCTCAGCACAGTTTCATTACAGAGAAGTTAGCTAAACGAATAAATGCGACATATATTATACAGTCCACAGTACGTATCTCAGGAGTAGGACGTAGTCTTACCCAAACGAATAAAAATGCGATATATTGGTGCGATCTAAAACAAGTGATTACAATACGCGGTTAGCTTGTTTAGTATTACCATTATCGCGTGCAATTCATTTAGTTACCAGTCTCACACAACTAAAAGCGGCTACACACGACCCTAAAATCACTGGCAATATCGGTAGGCTTATTAGCTTAAACTTTGCAGTAGCGACTGCGACAGACGAGCGACCGCGACCGCTACGCGATCGGTCGCAAACTGTTACAAGAAAACTGTATTACGGAAGCTATCGTCCGCCTATCGCCCGCCTATCGCAAAGTTGTCGTAGAATGCACATTGCCTGTGAACACTAGCGCCACTTGCGACCGAGTAGCAATTGGGGGAAACAAATAGTTGAAGTTTTAACGTTATCTGTGGTAAAATTTATATTCTTTTCGTCCTTTGTTTTGTTTACTTTTTGTTTTGTGTGGTTCTGAGGGTTCTCCAAATAAATTTATGGTTTTCTTTTGTGAAAATAGAATTGGAATCTCTTGGATTTAGGATCTAAAAGTAAGTGTTCAAATTAATTCTAATGCTTGGTTTTGTTTACCTACCGACTCTTTCATGTTCTTATAATTTCAGTGGAACATCGAGTATCAGACGTCCAGCTAGAGGAATTGCTGTAACATTTAATGTCGCACTCGATCCTTGCTAAAGGCGTTGGCTTGGGAGCGAGGTTGAAGGAGACAAATAGATCGTGAGTGGAATGATCTCGCTGCCAGGCTAAACACTCACGGCGGAGGTGCAACAAAAACTGGCCAGCGGTAGATACGTGTTTGAATCCTTGTTGTACCTACATACCATGCCCACGTATTATGCTTGGGTTAACTCAGGTACAGTAACGGTGTTCTTTTTATATTAAGTATTGAGACTTGAAGTACAAAACCAAAAATAGGGCCACTTTAAGAAAGAAGACGCGAAGATTCTAGAACTGGTGGTGCGCTACCCTTGACTCATTGTCAGAAACGAACCGAAAGATCCTGGCAATTATCGGTGAGGGTGCTGTAACATCCAGCAAAGAGTGCCTGTATTTGTACGCTTCAATGTAATTTTCCGACTTTTCTTTTATGATAAAACACTACATTCTACATTAATTTAATACCTAGTGAAGTGTGCTGTTCAATGATTTAAAAAAATCTTTTTATTTTCAGGCAACTCAAAGTACAAGTGAAAATATTGATTACCAGGATGAAGTGGTAGTTAGTAAATCAGGTAAAACATCATTGTTTCAAAGTAATTTTAATCATAATAGTATTATGTAAAAATATCATATGTATACTAGCAGAGCCTCGCGGTTTCACCCGCAGTAATTCCCATTTCCATTGAAATATAAACTATGTGTTATTCCAGACTATAATCTATCTCTGTGCCAAATGTCATCCAATTTCATTTTGTAGTTTTTGCGTGAAAAAGTAACAAACATCCATCCATCCATACTTTCACGTTTTTAAATTAGTCTGTAAAGTATAAGTAAAAATATTAGTTATTTTGTTTGTACCTAGTTTGACTATCTGTTCCTTTTCTAATCTTGTTATTTTTATTTTCAGCATCACCACGAACAGCTCTTTTCGACTCTCCGCCTGAAGGAGGCATCTCTCTCTATCGCACAGGCATTGCATGAGCAGACTGTTCTTTTCAACCAATTATTTAACAGCTTATAAAAAAAATAAAAATTGTTTTGTCTCGCTTAAAACTATATCTTATATAGTCTGTGTGAATGTTTGTTAGAGGTAGTTAATCTCCATAACTACTTAAGTAATTTAGAATAAAATTTTAATTTTAATAGATTAGGATCTAGAATAACATATAGGAGAGTACATTTTGAAAAATTTACGTCTCAAGTGGTCAAATGGGGTAGTAAAGTTTGTATGGAAAATAATTATTTCTGGTTTGATTCACTCAAAACTTGGTATAAATAGTCTATGGAGTGAATAAAAGACACAATTTTTATGTTTACACTATAATTCCTATGTGCAATAAATTTCTGAAATTTGTATGAAAGAAAACTCTGGTTCGAGGGCGAAGCCGCGAGGTGCTTCTAGTTATAAAAAGAAATCAGATATTATTTATTATTATAAGATGACATAAGACTTAAGGAGTTTCCCAATAATTAGAAATCAATAACTTTATTTTGTAAGGCTTATAAAATAAGACATAGACAAGTAAATAATATTAAGTACTATAAATAATTGACAAAATAATATAAGAAATAAGGTGTTTATTGATTTTCTGTTCACTTTAACTTTTTGTGACATATATATAAATAGTGATGCAGAGCTACGTTCTGTTATTCCACAACCTTCTTGTCGACGGCCATTTTTTAGCATCACTTTGTGGTTCTTGCTGATATCTTTCAGCTTGGGAGTCTGTGGGTGATAGCTCAGGAATAGGATGACTGTCTCGTTGCCGTTGGCATGTTATGCAGGACACAGTGTTCCTTGCTGTGCAGTGGACTTTAGTATAATATTAATATTAACTATAGGGGTCAGAAGCCAAGGCCTCAAAGGATACCTTAAGTCACCTGCAAAGAAATCAAAGATTAAATAAGCTTGATTGTTGAATGTGTGGGTTTGTTTCTGATTGACGCCAGATGAATGCATCATGGCTGGCCCCTCACAAGGTTGCATCAACATTTAAGATATTCAAATCACAAATCTGTAAAACATATGAACATCACAACACTTAGCTGAATTGTTTCAATTGTAACTAGTTGTAATTTGTTAAGTACTATTTGTTGATTGTAATTTTCTTTGTTTAGTTAGTAATAAAAACTGTTATTATACAATAAATTATGATGATATTTGGGCAATAAATCTTTGTTATAAAAAGTTTTTATTATTATTTTACTAGTGCTACTAGTTTTACTAGTTAATGATTGGTGATATTTGGGCAATAAACTTAGAAATAACAAAAAACACACCCATTTATTATATTGTCTGCCTCTTTTCGCGTGTTTGTTGAAATCTTATGTATTTCTGCAAAATACTAATATTATTCAGTGCTTTGGTGACTTAATTCACAGCATTTGAAACGCTTGGTTGACTCAGGCCATGAAGAAAGTTCATACCAACTGGTTATTGATATGATCCAGTGGCATAAAATGAGAGGGCTGTTAGAACCTGTAATCAAAAACCATATATTAGGAATTGTATAGGTACTAAGGCAAGGTTCCATAAGACTTTAACATAAATTGAATTTTTATGTTCATAAGCTAGATATACATATAGGTAGATACCATACCTTACATTCCAAGCTCACTTTTGTTTGTCTTTGCTGTGCAGGCATATGAGGTTTGAGTTCTTGGCACAATTGAGAGAATAACTCTTTAGAGAGCCTGTAATGGGCTCTAAATTCAATATCTGATGCTGTCAAGGGATAACCTTGATCTTTGAGATTTCGCCGAAAACTAGATCTCAGAGATCCCTCAATACCTAAGTTCATCTCTCCTTTCTTCGCCATTTAGACCCTCAATGAGTATAACAGCGCGTGCCATCTATGAAACAAACAATTACCTTTTATTTTAGTAGGTAAGTACACTTACTTGAAACAAAACTATCAATTTATAACAAAGTATTGATTTTGAGAATGCCTTGATAGTATAATTTATAGAATTCTTAATGTTCTTAGCTGTAATAAATTGCGAGACACTGAAACTCAACTTTATTTTTAACGAGTTTCGAATTTTTGAGGTTTTTATTATTTTCTTGGAGAATCACAACACAAAATTGTCTAAATATTTTCTCCACAATCAGTAAGCAATCGCCAACAAAACAGCCGCTGGGGTTGTTGCTAATTGACAGTTTAAATTGCTTTGCTACCGCTGTCGTGTTGCTGTCAAAAGTGTCTACGTAATACCAAATTGTATCCAGAAGACGAAAAGAATGCATTTTTTAGTTCACCGATTGTCCGGCAGAGGGAGACGTTGCGATCGATTGCTGTGGTCGCTGTCGCTGCTGATAGCTAATACAAATTTGACGTTTGACAGCGTAAATTGCGCGATTTACGCCTGTTGCAAACTGGTCGCGAGATCCGTAATATGGGGGCGGGACAGTGGTGGTGTGGGAGGACCCTAGATCGTATCATAAATAGCCTGGTGTGTAGGCAAATCGTACCCGATTTTTTTCGTCCCTAAATCGCTACGGGCGAGCTTACGATTCAGGGACGATTATCGGCTCACAGGACGTGTGTAGCGAAATCAGGACTGATTTTTGCGCAGTCTGCGCTCGAGCGCTGCGGCGATACGACGTGCTTGCGGTTACTATTGTCGCCGCGGGCGATACGACGTGCTTACGGCTACAATTTTTTATTTCGAAAATATGGCGAAGGAAAATGAGCCGGAAGCGTGGACAAAAGTCATTGATTTATTTAAAGATTTACCATATTTGTGGGACAAAAAACATAAAGACTATTTCAACCGCGACATGAGACAGGAGGCATTCAAAATGCTAGTGCAAATTTTCAATGAAGAGATCGGCAGAGATACATCGCTGGCTGACTTCAAGAAAAAACTTGAGAATATGCGTACTACGTATGGAAGGGAGCTGAAGAAGGTAAGATCATGTAGAATATTATGAGCCTAAATCCCTCTTTTGGCGGGACGCTCTTAAATAGAGCTACCTACTAGCTCACGCTTTTTGGTACATCTCAATTCATGTGTTTCAGGTGAATGTTTCCAAGCAAACAGGATCGGGGTCCAATGACATCTAATGTACCAGCGTTATGGTATTACCCCCTCTTCCAATTTCTAGAGGGGACGACGGAGCCATGCCGACCTGGAACGGATACTTTGGATGAGGTAAGAAAAAAATATATGCAATTTATAAACTGATGTTTTATTTGTCAGATACACATACACACTAAATTTATGTAGGAACTACTCTCAACATCCTCCTGAAAAGTTGTTGTTAATACCGAATGCTGAGTCTCCCAAAAACGTGTAGGGCACTGAAATATTTGTGCCCTGTAACGTACACGATGGTGGTAGATGTAACTTATCTGTCATTAATTTATTATACAGTGATGTATGAGTTATGACACCGCCATCAGAGACGCTTCCGTTAATGCCAGTATGTATATACATAAACTCATAATTTGCATTTACTACGGCGAACAGAACTGTACTAGCTACTAACTGTAAAAGCCTTTATAGTTATAGAATAACGTGCCACTCCTCGGTGGCTTTTCTATGGATATATGTTTCCCATCTATTGCACCAACAAAGTGATCGAATTGCCACTTGTCTTCAAACATTTTAGCATTATCTTTCCATTCACTTTGCGTTGCAGGCATCTGAAACAGAAAGTAAAGGGAACGTTACGTCACCAGATATATCAGCATCGACATCATGGACACAAATTATAAATACAGAAATATGTGATAAAGAGGGGCCCGCGGACTCTGGAAAAAGTTCACAGCCCAAGAAGCAGAAAATGTCCATACAAAGACTTGAAGATTCCAAGGCCGGCGGTATGTTCAGGACAGCACCAACAACGTAGCCACGTCACCTGACAATGACAGCTTCTGGAAGATTTTTGATTTGATTTTAGATTCGATTCAGAAATCTTCGATTCCGCTGGCTTGCCCGAACGGGCTCCGCCCGCACACCCTGCATCGCCCTGCTTTTTTATACCCGCAGCCGCGCCGCGCCCCCCGGCTCGAGTTTCACAAAACCATTAATTTTATGTTTTTTATGTTTAGTATGAATAAAGCTATAGATTTAAGTGTTTTGTTTATTATTATTCAACTACAGTGTAGACTTATGATACGCTGAACACAGAGATAGCGCGTTTTTAAGCACGGCTTGTGTTTAAACGATCATAGTCCAAAAATTAAAGCGATGACAGGGTTTTTTAATTACAATATTAAAACTATACAATGTGATTTTTCGAACCTTGATCAAAAGAAATGTGCGGATACACGACACATATTTATCGGTAAAAATCGGGTTAAAAAAAATTATATGTTATTTATCTCAAAAACAAAGCAGTTTTAATATTTTTTTAAATGAAGACTACTTCATCTGGTTTTTCTTCGTTTCTTTTTGAGTAAATGGTGTATTTTATTCGAAGTAGTCTCATTTGAAAGCTAGATAGTTTACCTAGCTAATAAAAATAAAAAATACAAATACGATACATAAGCGTAGTAAAAACAGTATTATTTTAGAAATAAGACAAAAAAAACTATTTTTATTTTATTTTTTCTCTGTAACTTTAAAACTGGGTAATTAAGGTGTACTTTTTTGCATGTTGTATTAAACTTCATAATTTATTCTACAAATCCTTCAAAAACTGGGGGTCTAGTCTATCTCTTTCCGTTGTCATGTTATTCACCATTTAAATTAGGTACTTTCTGCCATTTAGATTAAATCAGTTGAGATTCCTGTTGATATCTGTACTTGACTTGTGTTTAAAAAAAATAACATGAATTTTTTTTTATCTCGGTTTTTATCGATAAATATGTGTCGTGTCGTGTATCCGCACATTTCGTTTGATCAAGGTTCGAAAAATCACATTGTATAGATTATGATAAAAAATAAAACCATACACCTGTGCATACAAAATAATTTATTTACAGACCTTTATTTTTGCACAAAATACTGGCGGGTGAGCCGTAATTTTAGATAAACTTTACATGTCTCAGAAACCCAAATACCAAAGTTAGGCCTACAATTAAAGTAAAACAACATAAGTAGACTAATATTCTAACAAAATAAACAAAATTCACAGCTTTAGCTTTTACCATTACTGAGAAAAACAAAAATAAGTGCAACAGTTCTCATTCACACAGTGAAATCACTTTCGTTTTAGATATTTTTTGTTCTACATATAATACAGTACAAAAAAACCAATTACTATACAACATAGAACTTTTCAAGCCCTTTCTAAAAAGGTCATCACACTTTTAGATTGGATCGTCATACAAAATGTATTCAAAGGTAAACATAAAAAGTATCACCAAATGACGGGCGCTAAGGCTTGGTACACACAGCGCCAGATCCAGAAATGCGCTCTATTACGGACAGTACCGCACATATTTGAAAAGTAGTCTTGTTGGACTTAAACGATGTAGGAGCAATAGAGAAATGCGTTTAGGTTTTAACCGACCTCAATGGAAGGCATTTTTTTTATCAATATCTACGTTTAAAGTTTTTTTTTTTAAATATAAACAAACTTTATTAACAACGAAAATTACAAGCAAGGAATAGAAAAATTACAACTAGTATTTACGATTGAAACCATTGAGCTAAATGCAGACGGTTGCAAACAGTCTAAAGGTAGCTCAATTGATCCACGTGAGTTTGTGACAGAGTTGATGCGCGAGTTAGGGGGCGAGTTAGTGAACGTGATAATGGGCAAGTTAGTGTGCGTGTCAGTTGCTAATATGATGTGTGTGTGTGTGTGGGTGTATGGTGGGGGACAGAGGGTGAATTAGTCGGCATGGTATTCAGTGTAGCAGCCCTGAATGCAAAGGTTCACCGCGCAGGTGCTGCACCTCCACATCGTCGTGTGACGCACTTTGGCTGCGTGGTACAGTTTACAGCGCTGTGGTTTATTATTTTTCGCTGGTAGGTGTTTCTGCGATGGTGTGGCTGGTACCGATGGCCTGCTGACCCGCCGAGGTAGTGCCCCAGAACTGGACACGTGCAGCAACTCTGTCACCAACTGTAGCCGAAACTCCCGATATCCTAGGACTTGAGTGCGGTTGTGGTTGAAGATTACGAACGTGTTGTGTATCGAGACGTTGAGAAGTCGACGGAACAGTTTTTTGTACCAGACCACATTACGTACCCTCTCTATGGGGTAAGCGTGCAGCATCTGGTCTTTGTGGTCTATACCGCCCATAAAGAGGTTGTAATCTAGGATTACTTGTGGTTTGTATCTGTAGTTCCCGTATTTCTCTACTCCGCCGACTTTTATTTCGTGAAAGGTGGAAATAATGGATACCACGTTCTTATCCATCCACACAACCACACTCAAATCCTTGGTCGTGCTAAAAGCGACCTCTCCCGACTTCATTGATTTTTTAACACGTTGTTTCAATCCTTCAGGGACAAACTCCCTGTTGAGCCGGAGAGTGCCCATAGAGTCAGTTTTGTGTTTCATCTTGAGGATCCGTGATAAAAGAGGCGCGTTATAAAAGTTATTGATAACGAGCGTATGACCTCTATTAAAAAGCGGTCTCATCAAAGTGAGCACAATCTGAGATGTTGCGCTCTCTGGTTCATCCCCTTCATCAAGCTCTACAACCGGTTCCTGCGACTCCACCTGCGCAACATGAACATGCCCCTTGCCCGAGTAAACCTCCATCCTCCACAAATATCCAGTCCTAGATTCGCAGAGCTCATAACTTTTGATTCCCACTCTTGCTTTTTTGGTTGCTATTTTTTGTGAAAATGAGAGACGCCCCTTCCATAAAAGGAGTGACTCATCAATAGCAATATTTTGCTCCAGTTGGTATAGGGAGCAAAACTTTGTGTTGAGCCTTTGAATGATGGGCAGGATTTTGTCGAGCCTGTTGGGATGCACGGGCAAGGAGGCGTTGTCTACAAAATGTAGACAACGTTTTATCACCAAAAACCGGTTGTAGGACATGATGCTCCCGAAATTCCCAATTCGGAGGGCATCGGATTTGGGATACCAATATTCCCGCTCCACATTGTTGACAACTAGAGACTGCAACATGATGATGGCGAAGGACTTTCGAATTTCGTTATCGGTGACCTCCTTCCACCGATTCAGCCTGGAGTTCGGCTTCAAATTGCGGCTCGAAAGTTCTAGGCCATATCTGTTGGTCTCAACAACTATGAGGGCGATAAAATCGGCATCCCAAATTTTTTGGAAAACTTCCAATGGAGTTAGGCCTGTGGTGTCAAATGTTGGGCCAGAAGTCCCATTGAAAGCTTCCTTGGTCCCCTGAAAATTCTCCGGCTCGCATCTCCAATCAAATCTGAGGAGGTCTTGATCGGGTCCGGGATCTAAGGTGGCTCGAAGGGCTATGTCGGCGGCAGCGTCAATACCTCGTAAATCGTTTGCTAGCGACTCGTTTGCTAGCGACGGGTCCGCCAAATTATCTAGATCCACTGAGTATTCGTCGACATTCCGAGGTCCGAGGGTATTGACTGTGTCGTCATTTCGGCGTCGCTGCCTTCGCCGAAGTCTCGCTCCATATCGACCTCGACTTCTGTAAGTAAGTAAATGAAGAAATCTTACTATTATAATAAATTGGAAAGTCTGTGTGAATTTTTGTTATAGGTAATCTCCGTAATTACTTAAGTTATTTAGATGAAATTTGGTACGTAGATAGTTTAGGATCTAGAATAGGACATAGGCTATTCAAATTTGTTTTTTTTTTTTAGTAACATTGGTCGTGTCCCAAAAAAAACTCTAAAAACATTTAATATTATTTAATACTCACATGGTGTAAACCCCACAAACTCTATCTCGGCCAACACGGTATTTTTACACATATTATGCATATAACACATATTTTCCGGTAATACCGTACTTTGTACGATACCCGTCGATGGCGAGAACCGGATATCGCGTTTCCTGGAAACAATAAATTTTGTTTATATTTTTAATAGACCTCATAAATGCAATCAGTAGTCGGTGAAACAGAATATCTTACTTCTGTCGAGGCGGGGGGTCCTTGCAGGAGGTATGGCCATAGAATTTACTTCTTCCTTCAGTGACATCTGGAACAATTAAAGAACACAGTATAGCGTAAGCCAGAACAAAAAACTAAACTTTTAATCTGATCTGAGTAGCACAGCGGGCGAAGGTCCGCTTGCGACGCAGGAGGTTGCGGGTTCTCGCCCCGGGACAGTTATCGTGTACCCATAACACAAGCTCTGCTTAGCTTGGGGCTAGATGAAGCAGTGTGAATTGTCCTACAAAAAAATAAAAATAATAAATCTTACCCATGATAGATTCCGGAGCGAAGAGAGAGAGAAGAGGCGTGCCCGTAGTATTTCAATGACAACAGTCGGCTGTCTCCAAGTTCTTCTTCGGCTGAGGCAAAAATATATAAGTTAGAGCCTATTACTCAACACTTAAACACCAAATTTTCGGAGATCTTCATATTAGATCGGAACATTTCACTGGACGAATCATTAAATTTGCACAAGAAAATACCCTTGTTAACTTCAAAAATCAACAGACACAATAAAACTACTTCATAGTGGCGATATCTGAAACCGAACGTGAGCAATTTGAAGGTCAGTTTTTTGAGAGCAGTTCAGCTCACTTGACTTTTAAACAATTTTGTGTAAAATTTCTGTATGAACACCCACTGATTTTTACTTAAATTACATAAAAATAGGTTAATTCTGATTTAATAAAAATCAAACTATATAAACTTTGGTGTAAATTAAATAACTAGGCCTATTTAAAAAAAATTTTTTTTTGAACCTTCAGAACTTTAATTTATTTAATTATTCTATTGCAAAAAGTACACAGACGGATACATAATATATCATAGATAACGATAATATACAGGTTAATGTATCGTTTCTAACAAAAAACAGCCCTAATTTCAGTTTTAAGCGCCCAGCGCAATTAACGTCTGGCGGCCATTTTGACCGTGGCAACATAGCTAAATAAAAGCGTGGCAGCTGAAGGGATATATCGTTGGTTCCCTGCGACACAGCCGCAATCCAAAAATGTCCAAAATCGATTTTATTGCATAAATGCTCCTAAAATTGGCCGGTTTATGCGTTGCAGCGAAGACACCCATGCTTTTATCCTTAATTTTCACAAAAACACACAAGCGCCCTTTCGGTTTTACCTAATTTAGTCGGTTAGTTCGGAGCGACACTGCCATTTTGTTAGTTGCAACCAAGACGTCATCGTGTGCGCACGTCGCTTATGTGCTAAAGGGCCACATTCCGAAAAATTTCAAGGTTTTGTAATGAAAAATTTTAATCGAAAGTGCCGTATTTTGAGTTGTGGCTGCTTTGATCTAAAAATTCAGGTGAGTACCAAAATATTTTATTTACTAAAGGGCCTTATTTTGTGTTGCGACCGCTTTAATTATAAATCCTAGTTAGTATGTAATGATATTTTTGAATGTGACCGCTTTGAATATAAAATACAAGGCAAAATCTTCTGTTCTTCTAATCAAAAGAGCTGTTTTTGAAATGCGACTGTGTTTTATATAATATTCCTGTCATATGAGGAATAACTTTTAAAGCTAAAATGGCTATTTCAAAAACTAGCTTCTGCCGGCAGCTTTGTGCACGTTGTTCTTGGACAAAAAGCAGCCAATGTGATAACCCTGGTCTATATCTATAATATGCGAAGTTAATGCCTGATCTCTACTCGGTATTTAATGCTTTGAATAAGTGAAAAACATCCCATAAATCCAAAATTATTATTACTGATTTTTTTTTAATCAGTGGGATTGGCTGTTGTAAGGCTTTCACGTTTTAACTTTTCGTCATAGCTTTTTTATCACAATGTAAAGATGTAAAATAATGCCTAGATAGGAAATTATAGGTAGAAACTACGACCTTACCTTCCTACCTTTATGGTTTAAGTAGGGTGTTGGTGGTGGTGGTTTGTTTATTTGTATAATATTTTACAGGATGGAAAGCAGAGCTCAAAGAATCCTTAAAATGGTAGCAGAAAATCAAGCTTTGCACTCATCATCATCAACAATAAATAGTCATAACATTACTCAAACAGATGAACAAAATTTTGCAGAAAATTACGCCGAATCAAACACTGATAACATTATTTAAACAGAAGAAGAACAAAATGTTCTAAACACTCAAGAAACTGACTCTGAGTCTGTTGATTCTTTCCATACCAACTCTTATCCCGATAGCCAGCATAATATACCTACGTCTATCAATTCTTGACAGTGACATCTTCAGCACCTTACACTGTTTAAGGAACTGGCACACGACAGCTTTTACGACCTGAAACCCTTAGCTACAGGAAACTACACCACCAATGACAGCGGAGATAAGATAAAATGGGCAGATATAAAGGTAATAAGAACTGAAAGGATTCCCAATAAGTTTTTTTTATAAAAACTCCTATGCTGATGAAGAGTTTCAGTCAGTAAAAACATTGAAAAAAGGTGAAGATCTTCAAATGCACCTGGATCAGTATCTGGCAGTGGCTTGGCGCTTAAGAAACTTTACGCATAAAAAATAGTTGTGCCTGAAGCCAAAAAACATGGCATCTTGAAACTGATAGAGAAAAATATTGTGCCCAAGTATTATGAAGCTTTTTATGTTAATCTTTAAGGTGGGAAAGTAGGTTGAAGGTAGAGAGTTCCTAGTTAAACGTTTTTAATATCCTTAGGATCGACGGTAATACGCTATTCAAATATTCAATAAGTACATAGCTAAATTTAATATAAATCTGACTTAGTTTCTAAAATAGTTTGTGATAATAACTTACGTAACTTAAAATAATAACATGACTGACTAGGCATTAAAAAGATGGTCACATTGCTCTATCATTACAATTACGAGTACAAGAATAAGTACGCAGTTTAGAGTTATTATCTTTGTCTCTAGTATTTACCTTAGTTATAAAATATTACTTCATTTAATTTTTGTATAATTGCTAAGCATTTGTAACCAACCAAACCGGTGGGATGACGATCTGCGAAAGACTGCTGGCAGATGCTGGATGCGTCAAGCTGAAGACAGGGCGCTATGGCGCTCATTGAGGGAGGCCTATGTCCAGCAGTGGACTAATATAGGTTGATGATAATGATGATGATGATTTGAAACCAAAGTTGATTCATATTTTTTAACTAATGGATAAGTAAAAATACTCATTCTCATGTAAGAGGTATTTTATAGTTATAGATAAGAAATAAGACTGGTTGATTGGCTAAGCCAAGTTTTTTTAGCCATTTTTATCTCATTTTATTGATTATAATGTTTCTTTTCTTATAAGTATTTAAACAAGATCTTAAACTGTATTTTATGATCTTAAAGGTATAATTAAATTAAATTTTGAACAGTCGTTATTAGAAAATGATGTCTAAAAGACTTAGAAGTAATAATTTTATGATAAAAGTTTTTTATTGTGTAGCAAGCTATTCCTTTCTTTGATTACTTTTAAATTTTTCAGTAGATAATGTTTATTTTTTTAAATAAACCATTTAGATTTCGTCAGTTGCGTCGTTTTATTCAATAATTTCATCAACAAATCTTATTTTTTTTATATTCTAAACGGACTTATCTTGCTTTATACGTGTTTATGTTAAAGCTACTCATAAATTAAAAATACATACTGGTTAAGGGGCAAAAGACGCAGGTAACGTATGCTTTAATTATATAATATAAAACCATAACCATCCGAAAAATTAAAAAAACGTGTTGCAAAAACTTTGACAGGCTCTACTGAAAAAACAGAAATTTTGGAATGCGGCTGTGTCGCAGGGAACCAGCGATA